>JAHLSL010000021.1:2563113-2633124 GCA_025920805.1 Petroica traversi
AGACCCTCCAGAGGTTTTCTCCTAAATATTTGCATTAAACCAGAACAGCTTATTACATAGAATTCCATCTTCCTCAAATCAGACTAGAAGACTACTAGAAGTTAGCTATAACATCAAATCTTACCTATTTGGTTCTATACACCACCAAAACCTTGCTCATGACGCATGGTTGGACTAAAAATACAGTCATTCCCTTTCGCTCTCTCCCCATCTGAAGTCTTTGCTCTGTCTTACAGCCAAGAGTACTGATTTTCACTACTGGTGAGGGAAAATCTGTATTGCTTTCTATGAGGTGCTTCCTTTAAAAATTTCTAGGCTGACATTTCTTTTTAATGAAAATCTCTATGACAGTGGAAGATTTATATATAGCATGTGCTATGCACAGCCAACATTCATATTTTTGAAAAACACAGAGGCTTTTGCAATGTCTGTACAATTTCTCTGTCGAGACATAATTCTGGAAGTTTGGGTCCAGAATACAGATGCATCTTTTGCAGCTGCTAAGATCTATTTCAAAGACACAAAATCATTATTTTGGAATGAATGGAATAAATCATTATGCTCATACATTGTAAGCAGCAGAGTCTGGTTATAACTTTAGTGAATCAGAAAGTCTTCTATTACATTTTACTGCTCTGACTGTACAGAAGACCCCCTTTTCATTTCCTTCTGTTACATGAATGCATTTAGTCAATGAAGCATATTACACAAGCAGAGTTAATCTCTGAATTTGTGACTTTTACAAAAGTTGATAAAGATTACCTGTTTATTCGGCATTTTGCTATGCCACTAGTCTGTGCTATGGTACTGACTTTCATGTTACAATCAGTTTGACTAAATGATAAAACTGCTATAAATTTTATTTGCCTTATATCTTTTATGACAAACCTATGCCCCAAAATTGTATTAAATATCACTAGAATTCCAATACCAGTTAAGAAAAGTGGGAAAGTTTACAATACTGGTATGAGTAACACCTTTACATATATTTTAAGGGATATGTGCATTTGCACTACAAAAATTCTTTGTAATGAGGGAGTCACTATATTTGCCCTCGACTTTGTAGTGAATGGATATATCATGTATCATGTTATAATGGCCATAAAGAACCAAGTCAGAGTGAAACAAGTATATCACTCCTTGTGCACACACGTGATATATCATATATTTACATGACACTATCTTTCAAGCAGAAGAAAAAATTATGTGACTACAATTCTTAAAAGGTACACTCTTTTGAATTAATGATGGCCTTATCCTAATGGACAGTGTATCTCTTTTTTATCAATCTTCTTTATCCATAAGACATATACCAGTAATTTTGCTTTCAACCCCTGTTTCAATGCTAACCACAGTCGGACTAGAAACTGTTTGTTAGAATACTAATCTAACTGGGTTAATATAAGCCAGAGCACATCCTAAAATATATTGTATAAGAGGAAGTTCATGTATAAAATAGCTGATATTCTTCAAGATCTGTAAAGACAATAATTTGGGTTTTTTCATTACTGCACAGGCACAACTCAAAACTTCCAGTCCATGCCAATGAAGACAGTGCATAATTCCCACACAGTGTATATTGACCATACTTATCTCCTTTGTGAACTTGCATGAACTTTCATGAAGAACTAGAATGGTGTACAGACTTCCAGTGAGAAAATGGCTACTGTGACATCGGGTGTGCTTTGGACATAGTACAAACTGGCCAGTATTATGTCTCAACAAATACAGCTACACTGCTTCCAAAATGGAATTCATAAATCTACACAGTGTTCCAGAGGGCCATGAAGGTTTATTAAATGTGGTGGGTTTGGTATGAAATAAACCTGCCCTAAGTGAACAGAGTTTACAACATGGTTCACAAAGGTTCTTTAACCTTGTAAATTTGAATAACTACTTAATATATTGAGAATGTACAGTTCACCCAGATACAAATTTACCAAATTTTCAGATTTGTAACAGTCTCAAAGAAGCAAGAGAACTGAGCACAACACTTCCTGCATTTTTCTTAGGAAACTTAAGCTCATTAAGGATACTGGATAGGGAGAAACTTCATGGATTCTTTCCAGTTGCCTTCAGTTTCAAAGTAAATATATATATTTTTTAAACTCAGTAATTTCATAAACTTTCTTAAAATTAACTATAAATAATGAACCCAAAATCTGTCAAAATGCTTTTCCAAGTCCTAAAGCTACAATGGAAAGAATGCCTTTCAATTTCCAGTGTTCACATATTCCAAACAAGTTTATTGCTATTTATTCCTGTATCAGTACTGTCATTAAGTGTAAATAGCTCTTTTCTCTCCTCAGTGTTTTCTGCCTGATGTTTTTATAGTGAATAATCACAAACCCTCTCTGCTTTCATTTTTCAAGACCAAATAGATTTTTCTATTTGAAACTATTCCTATACTAGCAAGACATAACCCTGTCACAGGGCCAGGTCCTGGCCCACGATTGCCTGCTCATTCCTATGCTTCCTGGCACAGTCAGGCTCTTGCTAACCAGCATCTCCCAGACAATGCCAGCACTGAGCAGGAGAACAGCAAGGAGCAAAAACTGCTCCTAATAAGCAGCCTGGACTCAGTTACCCTGCTATGGAAAGCAGAACTCAGGATTGTTGATCAAAACTGAGCCACACAGGAGTCCCTGGCCTGTAGTTCAGAGAAGAAACCTTTATTAGTTCTTAAATTCTTGATTTTACATTTAGTGGTATTTTATCATACTCATTTTCACTACTGGAGTTCAGAAGGTCATCTGGTTCTCTATTGTGCAGTATCCCATTGCTCCCCTGTGCTGATAAGCATCCAACTTTGTGTAACCAATGTATTTAATTACAGCATTCTTCTTCTCTATGCCAAGGCCACTAGTGAAAATATTAAAGGTCTTCCCCGTACTAAGGCTTGAGGAACTCATTCAGGAAGCCATTTACAGCTTTCCCCTCTCTTTCTTTGTTCAATGAATCCTCATTTTTTCAGTTTAACCAGAAATTTCTGGTGGTCAAGCATAATTTAAGCTTCTGCAAAGTTTGGGGTTTTTTACACTAACCTTTAGCTATTCCTGCACAAAACCAAGTTCTTTGAACTCCTCAGATCAATTGTTTTTTTCTGTTTGTTCCTTTAATTCCTCAAAAAATAATTCTCTTTGTTAAGACTGTTGTTAGAGCAACTTTGCACAAGGATTAGAAATTTGTGATGGAGGAAAGACAAATTTTTGGTAAAAAATACAAAAAAGCACTTATGGTTGGAATAAGATAATACAAATAGGCATTAGAATTACTAATTTTCAAAATTTTTCTAGTAAAGATTGACATTGACAACTTTTACATAAATATTGAATGTCTGAAAATATCAAGTGTCTTTAAAATAAAATATAATACAATATTTTCTTAAATATTTTAATAAACATATTATTATGAGCTATTATTATACTAAATATTTATTTTCCACCAAATTTGGGACCTAGTAGAAATTATCCAAATGACAATTCCAAGTTGTTTTATTTTACCAAAACTTTTACTTTCAAAGGCAATGTTAAATAGCATTCAAATATCTTAGAGTGATTTCATTTTGAGACTTTTGTTTCCTAAAAGTCTCAATTAGTTATTATTTATGCTTCTTTGTCTTTAAAAATCTGTACTAGTGTCACAACTTCATTATCGGACCAGCTAATAAAAATTAAAAATTGTCTACAGCCCAGAGGTGCTGAGCATATTCATTAATCAACACTTGTAAACTGTCTGAAGATGAATGGCACTAAGTGTTCATAGGTTATTTATAAACATAAGACACAATATCAACATCAACAAAGGACCAAAAGGGAGGAAGTGTGACAGGACCACAATAAGCCTGGGGTCTGTATGCAGATGGCACTAAATTGAAATCAACAGAATTACACCATTTACATCATCTGCGTCATCGTTCATTACTGAAATTGTCTGAGAAAAATAAAAGATCCGACTCTAATGAAATGTAACATAATGGTAATAGAAAAATTGAGATGCTTATCATGTAGTTACTGCTGTATTGAATCCCACATAAACACTCTTCCACTTTACACGACCTTGCTGCCTAGGCTCTAACAATGTAGTCACAGCAGTACAGCTCTCAGACAAGATATAAAACATACAGAATATGTTGAGCTGGAAGAGATCCATAAGGGGCATCGACTCCAGGATGAGTCCAGGGCTCAAAGAACTGCCTACAACTGAACCATACCACTATGAGCATTATCCAGATGCTCCTGGAACAGGCTTGGTGCCATGCCCAGGTCTCTGGGGAGACTGTTCCACTGACCAACCACCCTCTGGGTGAAGCACCTTTTCCTGCTGTCCAGTCTGAACTCTCCAGCCCTGTGAGGAAACCGTAGATTGCAACGGGGTCACCCCTCCGCCTTCTCCAAGCAGGACAAGCCAAGTGACCTCAGCAACTCCTTATAATTCTTGTCCTTGAGAATTTCCAGCCCTTTAACCTCCTTCCTTCTGGACTCACTCTAAGGGTCTGATGTCCCCTGTATGGTGTGGTACCCCAAACTGCACTCAGCACTCGGTGAGGCCACACCAGCTCATGGTAGGGTGGGACAACCACCTCCCTCCACCATTCTCAGTGCTGTGCTAGCCAGCCTGGAAACCTACACCGAGTTCCACACTACAGCAGCTGCACATCTGATGCCTGCAATAGATGCAGCCACACTTAACCCTGACAGAACAGTAAGAAAATCTAACATTTAAAACAAATTAGAGGTATGTTAGTCTGATCGTTTCATGAATTACAAAATAGAATAGAAGACTAAGGGTAAAAAAGCAACAGACTTAGCACCTATCAATATGCTCTAGAGAACAACTCTAATGGAAAAAAGGAACAAGGAAATAAAGCTCTTTTTTCTTTCTTTTTTTTTTAATTCAATGTCAAATACCCCTTTGTTAAGAAGCAACTATGGTTAACTGCCTATATTTCTACTTTATAAATATAGACATGTTTATGTACTTCTGTAATTATTTCTTACTTTAAAATAGCTGTAAATTCCACATATGCAAGTCCTTCTGCTACTTCAGCAGAAGCAGCTAGGTGAATGCTTCCCTTCTCTGCTAGAATAAAGTAGCAGGCTTTGAAAGCATTATTAGTGAGAATTATCACCTTCCCTAGACTTAGTTCTATTTCAAATTCACTCAGATAATTGTACATACAGTTTAATGACCACTGCCTGCTTTATAGCTCTTTGGTATCATTCCTCTTGCAGAAAAATTAAATATATCATGGTAGAACTCTTTATGTACATATTCTGTGTATGTGAACTGACAGTCCAAAGAAGTCATACTTTGATAAGTCCTTCTAGTTCTTCCAAACTCTTAATATGAGAATCCAGACGAGGTAAGAACAGCAAACAAGTCATGAACAAAGTGTCTTGAAGAATGTCAATAACTGAATTTCTCCTCAAAAATACAATTTCAATTTGCAGCTAACAACTAAGTAGTAGTCTTTTCAAAGAATATTGCTGAATTACAAAAATAATTTTGTCCTGAAAAACTTTGCCTCAGTATTTGAAGCTCTCACAAGAATAAAAGGCTTTCTAGAAGTATATCCTGGAAACTATGTCTGTGCCTTAGAAAGGACATAGGATTTTCCTTAAAAAGAGCATGTCGTTTGATGGGAATTCTTTTTAAATAGGCTGTGTAGTTTCACATTCCAACACACAGCTGGGAGCTCCTATCAATTTACCCTGTTAAACCACTAAATCTTACTATTGATACATCTCTATGTGGCTTCTGCCTCCCCCTTCATTTTTTCAGTACTCTCTACAGACAATGTTGAAGGAAGCAAGTCAGCTCTGTGAACTCACCACATGCAGCCTGTATAAATGGGCTAGACTAAATGTTTGAGGCTTTAGAAAGAAAAGTGGTTAAACAGGCACTTTTGCTGAGATTAAATCCTGACACAATGGTTTCTCTATGTAAGAATTTTTAATCTTCTCAGAAGGTGAAGTTTTATGGGTTTTAATTCTCAGTTCTTGACCAGATCTAACCCCATTTAAGTCCATGGAAAGTGAAGATGGGGGTCTGCTTCTCTCTGATAAAGCCCTCCTCTTCTTCCCTAGCTGCTAAGTGTGAGTTGTACTGGTGGCATTCTCTCCTTTTGAGTAATGGCCTCACACAGCAGGCAGCTACTCTGGGGACTTGGGGCATGAACAAACCCTTACCTACAACAGTATCAGAATCCCATTCATAATACTAAATTTATCTGTAGCATTTTATTAAGCTTATGGTACAATAAAATTACAGAAGTCTAACATTCTAGGCTCATAGCTATTTTATTTCAAAGTCATTTATAAATAGCCAGTTTAAATGAACAGATGAATAAGCTATAAAACTAAAACAATCATATTAATCTAGAAGGAGTCTGGAAACATAAATTATAACTGAAAAATCTTTTTCATCATGGTCAATATTAATAAAGCTGTTTCTCTTGAATAAAATAGAGCTTTTTAGACATTTTTAATGAGTAATTGAGATTGGTGTCTAAATGTATAGGCTAAACTTTGAACTAATTTTCACTTTTTGTTATACAACAATATTAAGAACAATGTAAACAATTATGCTCCTCCCAAGTTACTGAGGCCAGACATTCACTACACGGAAAGCTTTCTTTGGCCACTCACACTGATGTCACTAAAAAATAGAATTCAAACAAGGATTAGATAAAACTAAAAAATAATTTTAAGCAAAGAGGAATTGCTTCACACCTAGAGTACAAAACAAATTTCTTAAAAAATACACAACATAGTGGTGTTATAAACTAAAAATTAAGTAATATTGAATGCAAAGACACTAGGCAATTGCACACATTGGGAGAAATAGGCATTTGGATCCTATTGTCACTGAAGAGATTAAACTATTCTAATCTCTTACAAAGATACCATACTTTGCCTTCCTAAAACTGTAAGAAAACCAAATGGTTAACAGCAATAAATATCATCTTTCATAATCACATGACCAAGCATCTGAGAGCAAGAACAAGTTAATTAAACAGGTCATGACTCTGAAGTTATGTAGCAATTACACTGAAACTGAAAGATGAACAGGTTAAATGAACACTAGTGATTAACACTGACCAGCTTTAAACATTTAAAGATAAATGGGAGGTACAAGTCAACATAGTAAAAAAAAATTACTCCAATTCCCACTTAAATTATTAAAGATACATCTGGATTCTATCAGTATAAAAAATTTGTAGGGATTTATTTTGTGAAAGCATATTATCTCCGATATCAAACAAAATCCTTTTAATTTGTGTATTTGGTTTACAAACCACTGGTATTTTATTTCTTGCAGATCTAAAATGCTAAAAAGGGCTTTTGAACTACATGAAACTAATTCTCAAAAAGCCACAAACAGTAACACAAATAAATAGACCAAAATTGAATTAGCTACCTGAAATCCAGGCTTTTCCGTAGATCTTCTTGATGCTGAATGAAGGCATCTTTATAATAGTTCAAATAAATGAAGTTTTAATTTTTGAATGCCCTGTTTAGAGTTCATAGGTGACATCTTGTTTAAACACGGGATTTTTCACATTTATTTAAATTTTCCTTGAATGCACAGAAATTCAGCATCTGCTAAAGCTGTCTACATAAGTGCAGTCATAATAAGCTGAATAACTGTCTTGCCTGTGCATACAATATTTCATCTATCAACAGATGCTGGCCATGCCAATTCCTTTTTTCACACAGCAGATCTAAACAGCAAACAGATATTGACCCAGATGCAAGGCCATTTTTATTTAATTCCTCAATCTACCACTAAACTGTTCCTTGAAGACACTACCTAAAAAAAGCTCTAGGTAAACACTTGAAGGGGGGAAAAACACCTTGGGAGCTTTGCTGCTTTACTCTATTACTAGCAATGTCTTCATTATTTATATATATAGCCACTGGTTTCCAGCCACTGAAGCTGAATCTAGATAATTAAACATTTATAGCATCCCCTGCTGTGCCATAATGTCTAACCGTGTCCAAAGAGTCCTAGGTGTGCTGTTACACACCTGGGACTGATATTAGGAATTTGCTGAGCTACCTTTGATAAAGGTCTACACCTGGAACTTAATAGCACATGGTAATGTTTCTGAATATTGCAACAGTTGGCAAATAAAACTTACTGCTCAAGAACTGTTTCATCTTCTGGTTTCAGGATTGCTATTTGTGATTGCTCTTGCTCTATTAATTTGAGCAAAAGTGAAAATTTATTGATGTGCTATAGCTTTTATTGTTATAGTAATGTTTCCATACGTGTTTTAAGACAAGATTATTTTGGGATAGCTTGAAGAGTAGTTTCAATAAAAAATTAATCTATTTTGAGCGATTTGAAGTTAAAAGATAAATTTCTAGCACTATCAGGATGGGAAAAATAGCTAGCAAAACAAAAACTGGCCACTCTAATATCACCAGACTCTCTCTAAATCACGTCTAGTGCTTTTCAGAAATTCAGTACCATCCAATTTTTGGCACCAATCAGTACCAAACCAGCCACCTCTAATCTCAGTAAAATGGCATCATCATATAGTAGACACATAAAAGACAAGGTTTATAGGAAGAACTAGTGTCTTTTACACTGACAGTTGTGGATGAAGAAGATTATACAAGCTTTCAGATATATAAACCTTTGCTCATCTAATACAAAAGTACAAATACGACTGTAAAAATAATTTCAGTCTCACTTTCATAGTCGGTTTTCTGTACCTTCTTAAGCAAGAAACATATCCGAGTGTGTTCTTTAAGCACAGGGGATAGATAAAAAAGCAAAGTTTCCTTACATGGATCTAAAACCCCATGTAGCCATTGTATTGAAATAGCTAAGACCATTTTGAAGCTGTATCATATCAAGAAGTTGTTTTATTTTTATTTTCCAATTAACTTTCAAACAAAAGCTGGAAAAGGAGATTAGCAGTTCCTAGGAATTCATCCCTCTTTCCTTGAACACTGTGGAGGGTAAGCCATGAGAAAACAGGCCAATGGGCATTGCAGTGAAGAGAAAAAAAAAAAAAGAAAGACGAAATCTCACTCCTCAATGGCCCTCAACATCTCCAACAGCTCAAAGAATTTAATATAAAGTAGGACTAAGGACTAAAATGTAGTGTAATCTCCCTGTTTGTTCACAGTGATGGCCAACTGACAGTGTATTTTGGTATGACAGCAAGGTCCTAACAACACTTGGGATCTAATTTAGAGAAAACATTTGTATGCCAATTTAACCATTAGTAGGAGGTATTTACTATGTATAGTCTTCACCAGGATTTCAGGCAAGTTTAAGTCTGCTACTTGCAGGTTTAAAAACCTATGTACACTGACTCTATTCTATCATGTCATGTCAGGACAGTCTTGGAAACAGTGAAAATAAAGCTTGGTAACATATTCTGAGTAGAGGACATGACTGCAAGATAATTTTGACAGGCAAAAGGAGAAACATAGTATTGAAATATGTTTGGTTATCCAATTTTAACCAAGATGTTTGTTCCCCTTCTGCTACTGGAGGTGCATTCTGTTAGTGAGCAAGGAAACAAGAGTGCAGTCTGAATGCAGTCAGATGAAGGAGAGCAGCTTAGACAAATGGATACGTGAGAAACAAGATCAGAGAACAGGCTCAGACAAGTGGCCCAAGTGGATTCAGGAAGATCTAAGTTGCCAACTCTCTGAATGACTCTTAGAGATCCCAGTCTGAAAGACAATACTCAAGAGCTGAGGAAAATCATTAAGCTTCCCACAGCAAAGAGGTATCTCAGAAAATGATCCTATATAATAGCTGGTACAGGAGACTTTTGTCAGAGGTATTCTAAGTATAGGAAATTTTCTATAGTTTTTGTGAGTCTCGTTCTAAAAAAAGGTTTTTTTCAAAATTTCAGTGATCTGGAAATTAACATATTTCTTTGTTTAAAAAAACACACAGAGCATCTGGATGAGACTCTGAGAGTTTTTTCATAAGACACAAAATCAGCTTGAGACAAGTGTCAAGAACAGGATAAGAGTTTCCCCAAACAGATATTTTCCAATAGCAAGAATGTAGAGGTAGGAGGAGCAATTTATGGCTTCTACAAATATTTGTCGTATTTGTGCAATTCCAGATGAGAAAGTTGTCAGGTGCTGTAGAGGTACAGACCTACAACACTGATGCTTTAGAAATAATAGGGAACTTGGCAGGCCCCAGGATCTGTTCAAAATGGCAGAAGTAAAATGAGAAAACTTTCTTTCGTTTTTAACAGTGAAATTTTCACAAAAGTGAGAGAAAATATTATCAGCAACACCTAGGTCTCTCCTGACTGTAATAACAACATTGATTACTCTGAAATATGGTGAAGAAAAACTGGAGAACAGGAAGTTTTAACTGCAATAAGATAAAGGGATGGATAATATCGCCCTATGACAATTGCTTTTATATTTCTACTGTAATTTTCTATAGAATTGTTTTAAGAAAAAAATATTCTGTATGTTCTTAGAACTGGGGGAGGTTTCAGAATTGATTTTTAAATACAAGCTATTTGTCTGTGTCTTAAGTATTTCAAAACTAGAAAGGTGGAAGACTTACTTCGAGGAAAGTGCCAAATATTTTATTTACTTGCACAGCAAATAAAGACAGAACAAAAAGCAAGTTCCCTTGCATTGCTCCTCAATGTACAATGTACAAAATTATAAACAGTTTACATGAAGGCTTTGATCTGTAGCAGTTTAAAACAGATTCCCTTAAAACAAGTTCCTGAATCCACCGAAAGAAATGAATAAACCAAAAAAGTGTCAGAAGTCCTGAGAGCCATGCCACTGCTGATTTCACACCAGTACAAAATTTGTCACTTGAAAACAAACACTTAATGAATATGAACTGAGTACCTGAATCTCAAACATCCATAACAAAACACTCCACCAGAATTTTTTTATCAGCTTTAAAAAGCCAGACAATGGCCAGCAACGTGAAGGAACCAAATTTTCTCCTGTCAATTCTTTCCAAAAATGTATTAGGATGCTTACTTATTTGTTGCCTTCAGAGTATCAGTGGTCACTTTAAAGCCACGGTCTCCAAGCAAAGGTATAAAGTTTAAAATTTCATTTAAATTCAGTATAACATTCAGTAAAAATTTTAAAATTCTACAACTTTTTCACTTCCTACTATTTAAAATGAAGACATATTTTTGCCCAAACTGTATTGCACTCCCTATTTTAATCACACTTTCCATGATTTTCAGTTATATAGTCACACAATTTCATTATTCTAGCTAATGGTGTTGTTCATTTCAATGAAGTTATTTGAATAGCTATATAATTTTCAAAATCTAAGTAAAAGAGAGATGATCCTGTGTATCTTTATTTTTTTTAATCACCTCCATTTTTAACAGCCTTAACTGACTCTGGTTTCTCAAAGAAACCTCCACCTGATAGTCACAATTTGACTGAAAATTAGGTGACAGAAATGCAGGATATCTTTTAAAATGTACTTTTGTTTCTTAAAGAAAAAACATCTAGAAGTTGGGGAAAATTCACACTATTTTTCAGTTTTAAAACATCAACTGCTTCCTTCTCAGATACAATCTAACTCTTTTAATCTTGACATATTCCTTCTGACACACTGGGGTTTCATTTTTGTAAAATACTTCCTTATATACCTGATTAATGAAAGACTGAGACATTCCTGAGTCATTCCCATGTTCTGTGTGGGAAGAGGCGCAGTGAGCTGTGAACTCCGGTGGTATTAATAGCATAGAACCATTGAATGGTTTGGGATGGAATGGACCTTTAAAGCTCATCTAGTCCAACCCCCTGCCATTGGCAGGAACATCTTCAGCTAGATCAGGTTGCTCAGAACTCACTCCGTCACCTCCTACCAACCTGTTCCAGCACTTTACCTCCCACACTGTAAAAACCTTCTCTCATATCTAATATAAACCAATTCTCCTTCAGCTGAAAACCATATTCCCCTCTTCTATTTCAGCAGGCCCTGCTAAAAATGTTTGTCCTCATCTTCCTTGCAGGACCCTTTTAGGTGCTGGATGGCTACTATAAGGTCTTCCCAGAATCTTCTCTTGGGAGTGTTCAGCCTGGAGAATTGTCTCAGGCTTTCCTCATAGGAGAGGTAATCCATTCCTCTGAGCATCTTGGTGGCCTCCTCTGAACTCATTCCAGGGTCCATGTCCTTCCTGTGCTGGGGACCCCAGAGCTGGATGCAGCACTCAGGTAGGGTCTCACAAGTAGAGGAGAAGGACATGCAGTGTGAGTTCCTTTCTGTGCATGTTTAATGGTACAGCACTAAAACACAGTCAGGACCTACATCTAACTCCATTCCTCACCACCACTAAAAGCACCTGTAAACTGCTGCATGGTAGTCCCAATTATTCAACTCCATGTGCAGTTCCAGCTTTTCCCTGCAATCTTAATCTTTATCGGAAGATGTGATAAGATTCCTAAAAGGTTCGCACTAAAATATGTTTTTAACTCTTCACAGACATGATGAAGTCTTGAATACATCTCATTTTCCAAATCCATGGTTTTTTAACTGAGTCAACAAACCATCAACAATCATCAAGTATCTATAGCTTTATCTAGGAGTATTTTCTACTGAACTTGCCATTCTATGGTTACAAAACACAGAATAGGCCTCCTAAGAAATACTGGAATTCAGACCTTCTACATTAACATTGGAAAATGAAGGATAAAAAATAATACTAAGGTTTTGCTAGGTGTGTTAATCTACTGGTAAATACCGTAGCATACAAAAAAATACTGTTTATATTGAAGGTACCTACTTTGATAGTATCTGCATTCAATACACCAGTGCTTTTAACCTTAGACTTAGTACTGAAATATAAAAAATAATACCACTGGTGTTCTTTCTTCACAATGTCTATAGCTGAGAAAAATTTGACTTAATATATTTGTTGGGTTTTTTGCCTTCATAATTTTTAAAACATATATTTCAAAATCAATACAAACAGACATTACACAAAGAAACTTGAGACACTGTCTTTTCTTGGGAAAATCTAACTAGTTGATTAGCTAGGGAAATTCCTGTCCCTTTCCTCCTTAACACATATACATGGCAAAGCTAGATAATAATATAATCTTATTACTGTGACCTCCTTCACAAGCTTTTTAAAATTTTATTTTACAGGTGAATTTAGCATTTGATACAGCTCCAACATAGATGATATCACAGACATCAGTTGTTGGACTGACTGTGGGAATAAATACCATTAACACGCATGAATTACTTGCAAGATTTTACAAAAAGGGTACGTTCTTCAAGGAGAAAGTTGTTCCTTTTTTTCATCTTCTTTTTGTGTTTGCCAGCTTCCTCTGTATTCTACAAACTGGTGTTACTTCACAGCCTTTGAACTTTCACAGCCTTTTAACTGTGAACAGCTCTGATGATGTTGGCCAAAGGAAAGCTGTACCCTCACAGCTGGGCCACCAGTAGATGGCCCACCTCAGGTGTCACTTGCCTCTACTGAAGATATGTCCTAAATGGTAACCCCAGCACATGGCTCACAACTTCTGTGGGAAGCAAAGGATTTCGGAACCAAATGTGCAAGTCAAACGTGAGCCTTGACCCTTCTATCAGCAAGATAAAATTACATTTGATTATAGAAAAAGCCATTATCTGTGTACATTAACTAAAAGTATACGAACGCTAAAGAATTTCTTTACCCCTTGTCATACAGGAACTTATTTGCTAAACACTACAGGGCAAATTACTTTTGTAATTTTTGTTCTTTGGAATACAGCAGAGAGCTTCATGTAAGGAAAGATTTACACTAGTTCAAGTACTTTTCTCAATTCTGCCATTAAAAAAATTTGCACTAATTGGGTAAAATATTGAAACATATCCAGGCTTATTCCAAAATTCAGATTTATATTATCATGTTGAAACACTGCTTTAAAAAAAGATTAAAATATTTACTGTACATGTAATATTATCAAGACAAACAGAATTTCAGTGATATAATATTTAATATTATTTCAACATTATGCTGAATACAATATGTGCACTATATTTTAGGAAAGCCTACAAACCAGTTTAGAAAATACTTTATATTAGTGGATGACTCCATGACATTGCTAGCATATTCCTAAACCTTTAGGATAAATATGTTTTCTTAATATTTACTGGTCTTTAATTAAATTGTCATTGAAAATCAGAACTAAACTACCATGTCAAAAAAAAAATTACAACGTAAAATGTTGAGAGCATACATATCAGTGATACAGAGTGAAAAAATTTTTATGATCACCTTATTCCACTTCTACAAGAATATAAATGGATTTTATCAAAGAAACACCTATGACACAAATGACATTTAACTTTTTTAAGCTGTGCACATATCATATTGCAAAAGCAAAGAAGCGCAGGGGCATGCTCACAAAAGCTGCAAACAGAGAGGAATATCATGCATACTGCTCACAACAGCACACAGATTATTAGTAAGCTATTTGAAAAACAGGTAAGCCTTTTATGCCACGCATTGCTTTCATTTTAATGACAGTAATTCCCCTTGCCTTCAGCAGGAATTACACCTGTGTAAATGAGAGCAAATGTAGGGCAGGAAATAAGTCTACCATAAAAGAAAAGAACTTTAAACAGAAAAAAGCTCTAACCACTTTGTCCTCCTGGAGTTCATATCCACGAAAGCAAGAAAGAAAGAATAGGGGAAAAAAACAAACAACAAAACACAAATAAGGAAAGAGTCACTTCCATTTTGAAAGCAAATAAGATATTTTTAGTAAGATAAACAAATAAATATCAAAGGAAGTAATATATATCTTTCTTATTTTCCCTAGTGGTGAAGGAGATGTAATGAAAAATAAGTAATTTTAATAATTTTCATAATCCTTTCATGAGTGAAATTGAGACTATCTTATACATAAAAAGTGTACAAAAAATGTACAAAGGAAATTATTTTCATAAAAATAATTTGGGAGTAATGTCTCAATTATCCTCACAAAAAAATGGGTCATCTCATCAAAAGAATGCAGCATTTAGCTCATATCTTGGACCCCAGTATTGCAAATGAATAGCATTCATCAATGCTTTGCACTTGCAAAGAGCTGGATGAAATTAAGAATGTTTGTTTACTACAGAAAAACAGAGGGTATCCAAACGGCAAAACTGCATGTTAGCCACTCAACAGATCTTTAAAATCCTGGAGCTATAAAGCACAAGGAGACAGAGTTTGTCACAAGTGTGCATTGCATGTCATGCCAGGTCTAGAACATGTATACTTTCTTTTTCATATTTATCAATATTAAATATAAACATTCCTGTTGGTTATTTTCCTTGAAGAAATTGTAATTTTAGCTCTCTAATATTGTAAATGGAATAATACCTTAGAAAAAATATTCAAAATGTTTTCGGTCAAAAATATTCCCTATCTTGATTAATGAAGAATGATGATATTTTATCTGGTAATTTAATTTCACATGCCAATACAGAGACCAGACACTTCATTAAGCATTGGCTGCACTGGGAATACAACTTTTTTTTTGCGTACCAAAAAAGAGTGACAATTAATTTTATAAATTTGTTCCAATGCCTGTATGACATGTAACTTTATAACATGAAACTCTTATAGAAGGCTTAGGTTCCCTCATATCCTAAAGTTACAAACAAACAGGAGAGAATAAAACAGACTTTAAACAAAACAGTCAGGCAATTAAACACAATATACAAGGAGAAACGAAGGAGGTAGGCTTGTTTAGCCTAAAGAAGGCTGGCATAGGGAAGGATGTGGAAAGAGGAGAACTACTTGCATTCCTTAACTATTTGAAGTTTTGCTATAGGAAACACAAAGACAGAAATTTCTTGAAGATGCACAGGTAATAAACAAAATGCAACAATTAAGGGATTGAATTTCATGTAAGAAAAAATGAAAATCACAAGAGTTGTTAATCATTGAACGAGGCTGTCCAGTGGGGTTAGGGATTCTCTCTCCTGTGAGGTTTTTACAATTCAGTGGAACAAGGTCCTAAAAACATCATCTGACTTTGAAGTTAATCCTGCATGAAGTAGGAGATTGGTCTAGAAAACCTCCATGGGTCACACCTGACCCAATTTACTCTATGATCCTATGTTCAGTGGCAAAAGAAAAAATGTATTTTCAAAGGTGCTATGGGTTTTAGTGGTACTCTCCATTATACAAACAGTAAATCGCATGGGAAGTTATCTAAAAAACAGAGCATCCATGCATTTTCACTCTGTGTGCAGAGACATATTTTTCTGCTCAGTACCAGGTGGTCTTATACTTTCCTAGTAGGGTTTCCTGTCCCACTGCCATAAGAAAGGTTGAAGTGCTCAGAGACATTTTATATGGAAACATCTGGAGCATTGATTTCTCATCCTCACCTCTGAAGAAATACACTCTACTATCCAAAAGGATTATAATCCATAAGCATAATTCAAAATCCTGTCATTCATACTTTGATCATAACAATAACCAAGACCTGATTTACACAATCAGCCTATGTTGAATAATATCCAGGATGAAGAATCTCTTTTCAGAAGCAAGCTACAAAATATAAAGGCATGTGAAATTCAAGACAAGCCATCACACTTTACCAAACACCTGAGACTGCCTCCAGCCTCAGCTTCCTCCACACACACTGCCAAACATTCTTGAGTTTATAGCAATACACTACAAGCGAAGAAATGACTGTTGATATGAAAGGAACCTTGTCAGGCATTTCAATAGCAAATACATTAGAGAAATCATTCAATTCAGTTTTCAAAGAACAGTGGTATTTATCCCATTCCACATGAAAATGCAGGTTTTAACAGTGGTTTTAAGGAGAAAGGCTTTATCTCCATGAGTATTCAGACACACAGAAATGCTTGCAAAATTAGTGGAATTTCATCCTATACTCAAAATAAAACTAGAATGAGTCAGTATCTATCGCTTATCCTTTTTTTAAAAGATCTGTTAAAATGTCAATCTGGCATCTGACTGCATGAGCCAAAGCTACTCTTCAAGATTGTATTTTTCTCACCTTAATTGCCTAAAATTATAAGTCTGGGTAAAGTTTTGAGTTCTTCATTGTATCAGGATTGTAGAGGATAACAATCCCTAAGATTTACAAAAGCTTTAAAATAGTGAAGAGCTCAAAAATGTAGCCTCTGTTGAAACGGAGACCAGCTGGTTAATGAGATTAAAAGACCTATCAAATGTAAATAGTTTCAAATAAATAAAATTAATAACCGAGATAGTTAATGCAGTTGTCATTTGAAGGGACTGGTCATATCCACACATCTTGTATTAAACTCACAGGGGTTTGGATTCAAGAGAATCCG
Source organism: Petroica traversi (assembly GCA_025920805.1). Classification (NCBI taxonomy): domain Eukaryota; kingdom Metazoa; phylum Chordata; class Aves; order Passeriformes; family Petroicidae; genus Petroica; species Petroica traversi. The sequence continues at coordinate 2,580,421 of JAHLSL010000021.1, forward strand.
AAGTATCAATACAGAAATGCAGATTCTGAATATCAGTTCTGCCAGGCATTAGTTTGCAAGTTTACAGACAGGAAAGGAGCAATACCTCCTGGATCAAAATGCTAGTTGTGCAAGGTTTCTACTCTCAGCATTAAATGCAGCAATTTGAAGAAGTGTTTTGCTGAAGGGTTTGATGGGACAGCACTACTTCTATACTGTCCTGGCAGAAGCAGGGTCAGCAGCTCAGCCAGGGCCAGGAGAAGGCACAAAGAGTGGCTTGAGGCAGCTCATGCTCCCACCTGCAGACCTGTGTCCCACAGCATGCACCCAGGGGGAACCCAAGCACAGGGCCAAGGGTCAACAAAGACTCCAGGTCCCCAGTAAAGTCCACGGTGATGAGGCAGAGCTGAGGCAATCAGGAAGCCAAGCCTACAGATCAGGCTCAGCGAGGGAACCATCCAGGCAGCTGCAAGGCTAGGCCGGGACCAAGGCTGAGCGCTGAGCAGCTCCCAGGGGAAGGACTGGAACTCCCAAGGGAGCTCATTGCAAATGGTCCTCAGATAGTTCTTTCCCCGGGGCTGATCCCTGGTTACAGCTGTGCCACAATAGAGAAGCCAAACTCCACCAGGAAAGGAGTGGGGAAAGCCACTAAGGTCCCTGATGTTTGCTAGCTGAACTGTAGTCCTGGTAAGTTTGCATAAAACTTCCAAAAGAATAAAGAGGTTGATCATCTCAAATATAATGGGGGGGCAGGGAAAGGGGGGGTGGGGGTTTTGATCATTTTTAATGGATCATCATTTAGAAATGTCTTAACTACCATAGAGGTTCCTATGGCATTAACATCGTTCCAACATAATCAGGACCAGATTTAAGATTGGAAGTCTTCAACATATTTGATAATACAAATACTATTCTTTTCATGGGGAGACAGAGATGTGAAATTCATCTTAATGAGAAGCATAACTTTTACACCCTCCAATTGTGAATTTACAACTTCTGAATAAGAGACTGTCTTGGAATAATTTACCATTGACTTTCTTTTTTTTCAGAGATACTTTTTCTTGAGAGATGGATACAGTTGCAGGTTATCAGATTTTACAGGTATTACATAGATTAAACTGAAAAGAAAAAACACAAACTGTTTAGAGGAATCTTTTCCTTGTGTTTGCAGTGTTGTGCATCTTTTGTAGAGAAATGCAAAGTCAAAGCACATCCCCTAAAGACAAACTTATTTGTATGCAATTAAAAATCATGGAGTTTATCCCAAATTCTAGCAACTAAGAAAATCTGACTGTTAAAGACTAATTCTTTGGTGCTTGCTAATTCTCAACAGAATGAAATGGATTATGCATTACCACAAATATTCTAAAATTTTGTGTTGTAGCTCCTTACAGATGATCACATTTCAAGACCTGCAGTTAGAATCATTCAACAAAGGGAACTTGATTTTTTTTCAAAATCAAACAGCCCCAGGGAAATAATCAGAATGCAAAGCTTTCACTGAACCAGGGAAACTGAAAGAAGTTCCCTGTTTACAACTTACGTGTTTCCCATGTTGTTGCCCAGTCGTATAAAACAACTGAAAAATCTCTTACTTTCGTTCTTCAAAGACAAAGAAAGAAGGATGTTTCAGTGGCTCCAAGAGATAGTAAGTTGCCAAATACCATGAAAGGAGGTAATCAGCATGCATTAAGTTAACTTTAAAGCCAAGCATTTTTTCCTTTCTGTACAAAGGAAAGGTTGGTATATCCGTGGTACTCTTATTGATATGAACAATTACTGCTTGCTCTCTCATGATTTATTATTTTAGTTTTAATCAGTCTGAAGCTGTTCATAAACATAAAAGTGACTGTTCAAGGTTTTTTACTCCCTTGAAATTTAAGCCCCCATTCTTGCTAAATACACCATTCACCAAGACAGTAAATTGTGCAGAAGCGAAAGTGTCACCATTTTTATTTGTTTGAGCTAGGAGGAACTCCCACATAATGATAATTTTTGTACAGCTTGAACTGAATGCTAAAGCCTATATATTTAAGGCACTTTAATGAAACTGAAAAGGAAACAAATCATTCAAACATTTTGAGAATCCTAATCTAATGCTCTGACAACAGTCAAAACATTTCCACTCCCTGCTCCAACTCATGGCCATGAGCCTTGTAAGCAGCAGTCAGCCTTGAGACCTTTGAAAGAGGAGCATTCTTTGCAATTCTCCATCTCCTGAGGTGCATGCTGCTAACTCTGGTCTGTACTAAACAATTTAGGAGTAGAATCTGGAGTAAACGGCAGGAGTCTAGCTTGAAAGTTGATATTATGAAGATCTTAAACAAATCCATCAAGGAACATTTCAGAAAATGTAACTATCACCTTATATAAGGTCCAAAGCAGATACATATAGATGTAGATTAGATAGATAGATAGATAGATAGATATAATGTGTCAAAAATGTCTACAAAGATCCAAAAAAAAGCAAAGTTAAAACAGGATGTTATTAGAAGTCATCCTTAAAGAAATTGAAATATTCAACAAAGAAAAGAAATAAGAAAGAATTGGTAAATTCTGGTATATTCTATATAATAGAATAGTCAGTGTAGGCATAGAACAAGCCATAAATAGGAGACTGCAACAGTCTTTCTGAATTGGATCTTTTTTGCTCATATTCACAGTGACTAGGAAGGTATTTAGTCTAGACTATTATTTCATGAGAATAAATTGTAGAATACACTTTGAACTGATATTTCAGAAAGAGAAGCTATGAGTCAACAAAAAAAAATTAACAACATTTTTTAATTAGATGATAGTTAGTGTAAAGCATCTCCAGACTAAAATAATTATTAACTGTAATAGTATAGTACAGTTGAAATAGTAAAAAAGTTAGCAAAAGTACTAAGATATTTTTAAGGAGTCTTCCATTGTATCAATGGAAGAATAGACAAATGAGTCTGACATCCACATTGGACAGATTTTTAGAAATCCAAATACACAATAAAATCAGCAAGCATATGAATAAATTATGATAAAATGTGGAAAAGTCAGTACGGCTTTAGTAGAGGGAATTCACATCTGTTACACATTTTAGAATTTTTTCAAGTAGTCACAGGGAAAGTGAGAAAAAGAGATTTATTCCTACTGCTCAGCTGGGATTATAGTATTTTAAAGAAACTCAGCTGCCATGGAATAGGAATAAATTCAACCATGAGAAAACTTAATTAATGAAAGGACAAGGAATGATTAATGAAAGGAATAAATGGTCAGGGTTTTTTAAATTGAAAGTTATCACCAGCAAAGCCTCACAGGAGATCAGTCTAGAAATGCTCTGTTCAGCATTTTCATAAATTATCTAAAATAAAAATGAGTGAGGTGCAGGAAAGTCTCACACTAAATTAGCAACAGTAGGAGAAAAAGATGCCAGCTCAGAAGTGTTGCAGAACAGTCTCAGACTGAATGGAAAGTCAGTTCACTGAAAGACTGATTTAGGTTAGACAGTAACAAAAGCTGTCTGTGGTGAGCATGGTGAAGCAGTGGAATTACCTAAGATGCTACAGAAGAATCTCATTGGAAATCTGGCAAGAGAAGTCAGACATCTTAGGCAAAGAAATACATAACATGTACACTATTGTCTCCTACCTTACAAAAGATAATATTTACCAATTGCATGATATTTGCAATGAGCATATTATGGGGAAAATTAACTTATGGAAATAAATCATATTAAAATATTTCATTAATAAATATTAAAATAATAAATGTGTTGTTTACAAAATACACATTTTCACAAAAGACTAGCATAATACTTCTTGAATATTGTCATATGTCTTCTACAAGTTGACAGAATCTGAGAAAGATTCTGTGCATCAGATCTGAACATTTTATCTAAAATTTTGAGTAAAATTATCTCGGAAGAGCTTTCTGAGATTACATCAGTTGTGCTGAATTTTTTACTCTATCATTCAGGCTTTTTTAAGAATTCAGATTGCTGGTTTATCACTTGTTGTACAATAAACACCAGCATTTGCAGTTGTAACAATATGTGTTAGTACCTTCAATTATTTTTCAGAAATAGATTAATATTTGCATGTGTATGCACATAAAAATATGCATAATATGCATGGATATGTATAAGAGATAATAAATATTTAAAAGCACAATATATTATTACATATAATGTTCTAACACTAATTTTACAATAATCTTGTACAGAAGTGTAGGGGCAAGAAGGAAAGAAACAAATCCTTGCTCTACTTTGTGATAATGTCTCATTATTAGCAGTACAAGATCATTATTATACTTCTGTTTCTCATATAGAAACTCATCCTCCAATCAAATAAATGTACCTGCATGAGTCTTTTAGTCAAAAAATGGTATGTATTAACTTAAAAGCCATAATCACAAATTCATTTGCAATTGGAAATTACATGAAATGAGGACAGATGTCTTAAAAGTCCCTGAAGTAGATATCATTGTCTCCTTAAAGGAAATCTGTTTTAGTAGTTATGTGTTTCAGGTTCATAAGCAATGAATGAGAGATACTGAGTCTGGAGAAGCCTGCTGTCAAATTCTCCTAACTCCATACCTTATTGGACCGCAGGGACACTCTTCCTCCGCAGCGCGCACAGAATTTTGTTTGGCAATATGAACAGTTATGGCCACAGCCATCAGCAAATTTTGTTTTGTGGCAGATGCCACAGGTAGGGGCATCACCCTTCTGCTCCTGGTGCTGCTGTGATTCTTCACCCATCTTCTTCACTTGCTCCTTATACATCTCAAACTGCTGATGTAATTTTCTGCAGAAGAGAAGAGATCATTAGCTGTTGATTTAGTTTTTCCCACAAATACTTCACAGTCACTAAACTGCAATAATTTTTATAAATCAGAGAGAAATACTGTAGTAAAGCAAATTTATTTAATTTATGATGCTCCAGAAGTGTTACATTATTTCTTTTATAACTAAACTCTAGGAGGAAGCTCAACATCAATAACATTCGGCTCACAGTCCAGCTGTTACAAAGAGATGTAACTGTGCTTTAGGATGGGAACAGATGTTTGCTACAAATACAACAGCTGGAAACACAGGATAAGCAATCCAAAAGCTGATGGTACTAAACAATAAACTGGTTAAGAGAAGGAAAGAAAATCTAATTCATTCTTTAAAGTGTACTTTTACCTAATTCCACCAGACATGCAAATATCTTTTCTTGATCCAGCTTATCTTCATTTACCTAACAATACTGCACGGAACAATGATTCCAAAATGCTTTTTCAACGACTTTTCAATCACTAGATTTAAGCCCATAATAAGTTACCCCACCATAAAAAATCATTATAAATTATTTAAGCTGTTCATATCATTGGATAGGAACCGTCATCTCATGTAAAATGTAAAGCAGAAGGCTGCCTCAGGTGTAAAATCCAGCAAAATTTGCTTAAGATACACACACACATTTACCATCTATTTCTAGGACTAGAAACGAATGCAGTGAGTGGCCATGAGTGCACAGAACTGCAATGTTAATTCATCCACATTTCTGAGTCCACAATCATCAAATTTGCATATATGATAATGTGAAGTGTCTCATTGTGACCAAACCTACAGACACATTTATTTCATAGTCTCTAGTGGAAGGGTTTTTGTCAAAAGCCCTATTTCTGGAAGTAAATTAAGTAATAGGAAATTTAATTTTCATTGTTAAAGTCATAATATTTTAGCTTTTGCAGATTCTGGAAAAGATGGGAAGGTGACATAGAATTTCACGAGAGTTTCAAATCCATTGAGGAAAAAAAAACTACTATGACTTCTCTCTATTTTTTAAACATCTTCATGATTTAAAGGAGTCTGAAGAGTGATATTTAAATTCTCAGCATTGAATTCAACTTGCCTAATTTTGCAAATAGATACTATAAAGTTTAGTAAATTAAAATTTATTAGTCTAATTTAAGCAGATTTTTAGTTCCTTGAATAAGCTCATGCAAAACTCAAAAAATTAAGCACTTCTTATGAAATATTACAAAGGTAACATAAGACAAAAAAATGAAATTGCAAAAGGCATTTAATTTTTATTAGAATTATTTTTCTCTAGAATCTTGAGATTAAGTTAATGAAAAACATACGTGAATCATAAAATAGAACAAAAAATAACATCCCAGATAACAACTAAATCCAGGAGACTAACTTCCTTAAGCATAAATTTATCTTTTATATAGATTACATATATATTAATGATACAAAACTATTTCATCAGAATTTTCAGAGGCTCTTACCAGAACAAATGTTACATGAGTCAGTTAAAAATTAACTCAGTTATTTACCATGGATATTCACACATGTGACAAGAATTGTTGGATTTCTTTTGTTTTTCAGGAAAACTCTGCTCAGAACGTAATTTACATTAGAGCACAGAGGAATTATAGGAGCAGGCAGGCAGCTCCCTCTCCAGCAGGCAGGACAGGAGGCTGGAGGATGCCTCTCCTCTTACTGACCTGCTGCCTGAGCTCCCAGCTGCCACTGACCCTTTCCCAGGAAGAGGGAAAGAGTGTGACTTCATTTGCTTATGTCTCATTTTTCTGCTGTTGTCACTTCAAGACCAATGCTGAGTCCACAGGCTGTCTCCAGGCCCAGCAGTGTGTACTCCCAACAGCAGTGGTTCCATTTTATCTCATTTTCAGCCCTTTCCTATCTGCACCAGCCTTTGGCCAGCAGCAGAGCAGGGACAGGGGACTCATCTGAGGGATGGGACAGAGCTGGCATTGCCCTAAATGCCATTTGGGCAGTCAGGCGTAAGGGGCTTCCTCTTCCTTCTCCATGCTTCAAAAGAGCTCAGTGTTGAGTGCTCTTTGTTGAATGGGGCAGGACACAAGTTACTAATAAGCAAGAGCTGAATGAAGTTGAAAACAAAATTTGGAAATCTGGAAACCTGGCACATTCCAGCATTTTACACTGACAACACTATATAATTGGTAGTTGGTAGTCTGGCCTGTTTCCATCAATAACACATGTAATCTCTGAGACCTTGCCTGCCTTTTAATTTTGCTTAACATTGCATTCTTCATTGAAAGCATATTATCTATGCTGAACTCAAAGTTTATTTTTAGGCTGCATTCAGTTTTGTGGCTTCCTTATAATCTACAGCCTTTGTTTGTATGATTACTTGCTTACCAGTCCCACTGATGCATAAAAAGCACAAGGCATTTGCCAAATCTTAAGCCTCGTGCACTGAAATAATTTCACTTGTGTTTCCTCTTGGGCACAAGAATCTATGTAAAGGTCATAACTTTTCCTTTAAAGTACAAACTTTTCAAGGTTATACAGAGTAGTTTTCCAAAATCCTTGTTCTAGTAGGAAACAACTTATCTGGCAAAACTGTTCATTATTACACAATTTTCTGTTTCAAGAAAAATATTACTTGTATTGATAGCTGTCAGAAAAAATTTAACAAAGACAAGAAGCTATGTAATATTCAGTTAGACACAATAGCTACTTACTATGAAGAGGCACCTGAGATGAATGTGCATACTTGAAAAAAATTACAGAATATTAATTTTAGGAAGTTCAATTAAAAATTTTTATGATTTTGTAGATAATTATTTTTCTGTCATCTAGCCTGCATACGTTTAAGCCAAAATTTAAGCTAAAAACACACAACAATAATTACATGTTTAGAATAGCATAGTATCTTCAAAATATTTAGCAAAAAACTGCATAATGTCCACTTTTCAGAGAACATAACGCAAAATAAAATTCAATTTTTTTCAAGCTGTCTGTACTCATCTTTCTACTCAGATCACTGCTGCCTGAGGAGTTCTGGAGTTCACTTACTGGCGAAATTAAAGTAACCAGTACCAAGGCAAACTTCAGAGCCTGAAACTGAACTCAAGTATCCCAAGACTATAATTTCCAGTCTCTATATCCTATATCCTCTGTTAATGCAAGAGGTCAAGAGCCATCCATAATTCACAGAATAGTTTAGGTTGGAATAGACCTTTGGGATAATTGAGTCTGACTGTTAACCCAGCACTGCCAGGACACTGCTGATCTGTGTCCCCAAATGCCACATCCACGCATCTTTTGAATACCTCCAGGAATGGTGACTCAAACAACCTCTTTGTGAGCAACCTGTTCCAATGCTTGAAAACCCTTTCCATGAAGAATTTTGTCTTAATAGCCAATCTAAACCTCCCTGGTGTGATTAGAGGCCATTTCCTCTCATCCAATCACTTGTTACCTAAGAGAAGATCCTGACACACACAGGCTACAGCCTCCTCTCAGGGAGTTGTAGAGAGCAATAAGGTCACTTATTGCTTGTCTTTTCCCAGAGTAAACAACCCCAGCTCCCTCAGCTGCTCCTCCTGGGACTCCAGACCCTTCACCAAACTTGTAGCCCTTCTCTGGACTCACGTCAGAACCTCAATGTCTTTCTTGTAGTGAAAAAATGGGTGCTGTGCAAGAGCTGTATTTCGAACCAAAATGTTTATCCACAATGAAATGCCTTATTCTTAGGCATGATAGGGACTTTTTTGTTTGTACATCCAGATAATTATATTAAACCGTAATTAAAGCTCATTTAAGAGGAAAACTCAAGAATACATGTCCACAAACCTTATATATGTGTATTTTGGAAGTGGCCTCTATAGCACATGCCATCTATTTGTACTGATGCAAAGTCTCACTTCTTTACAGCACCTTTTTTCAAAAATACAAGTATATACTTTGCCAACTGCTATATTTTAGAGGAAAAGAAAAAGTTGGCATGAGTTTATGCAAACACTTAATGATAATGAAAATTTAGTCTGGGAAACTTGTTATTAAGTTCTTCTCTTGTGGGAATTAGTTCCCTGATTCACACTTGTATCTGCTGGAAGTTACACTGGTGAAGTAAGCTTATCATGAGGTTTATATGACTACCCAAGCTCTTTTTTTTTAAAACAAATATCAAAGATAACTTCATAGAGAACTTCTCAGTGTGAAAATCAACTGTTTTTAAAAGCTTGGATTGCTCTGTCAGTGTCAAGAAATATTTTCAGTTGGAATACTTGCTTTGTTCTGGAATGGAGTTAATTTAATTCTGCTTTTCCTGAGTTCACACACCTTTCCAGAAATGAGAAATTCAGCATCAGTCAGAAAGTAGCGAACTGTGAGTCTCTCATGATCCATGTCAAAGGCAAGTAAGAAAAGCAAGTTTATTACTGACATGCTATTATTGTACAAAAGTTTTTACTTCCTCCTCCCCTCCAGAAACGTCCCTAAAACTTTCAGCGTTTTACCAAAACTAAAAAAAAAAATTGCTGACAAGAAGTTCTAAAACTATACCTGCATCCCAAAAGTTCATATAAATGTTTCTGACATTTCCAAATCTGCTTAAAATCTACCGTTAGAAGGGCAACTATTAAAGAATCCAGGATATTTAGGCCAGATGTAAGTGTAGAAGCCACTTCTCATTTCCTGGCTACACTTCTCTCAAAGTTTTATTACAGATGTAGCATTTGCCTCATTTCCTATTCCCAGGCACGGAGCACGGATGTGGCTTTAATCCAGACTTCAAAAAGGGTTTGTTCACTTTCAATTCTGCCAAATCCATTCATTTAACTATTTTTCTGCTGGTGGCAATGACTATCTGGTAGCATATGACATACTTCCCTGAACTGTACACTTGAAGTTCCTGCTTTTACAATAGGGCCAGCGAACCTGTCACTGAGTACACTCACTTCTTAATGGATATTGTTCTTATATATAACCCCATGTGTTGGTAGAGGTTGGGAAAGGCTGAACAGCAGTTCTGCTGATAAGAACCCCTGGAAAATAGGGTGGAAACAAGGCAATGAGCCAGTGGTATATGTGCTCGTATTACAAATTGGACAAATTACATATGAGTCCATATTAGCAAGAGTATGAGCAGCAGATTAAGGGAAGTTATTTATTCCCTTTAAGCAGCACTGGAAAAATTGCACCTGGAATACTGTGCCCAGGCTGGTGTCTGCCTGTTATTGATGGACGTGGACAAACTGGACATGTCTGACAAGTCTAGTCTGTCAACAAAAAAATAAATTATCATGTCTGCTGTATCCAGTGATGAGGAATGGACTAAGGAGTAATCTAACGCCTGTCTAATCTAATATAAACATTACCTGAAGAGAAAAATTACAGAGCCAAATTCTTCCTGGTAGTCAAAAATCCAAATCAAGGAGCAAAAGGCACTAAAACAGCTCTTTGTGAGGAGGTTCAGGCTGGGCATTAGGAGAAGTGTGTTCATTTGGAAGGCAATGCACAGAAAAGGGTTGTCCCAAGATAGAATCACTATACTTGGAGCTTTTCAAAACTTGCCCAGGTAGAGCTCCAGTTGCCTTAACTGAGGCTTGGCAATAACCATGCTTTGAGCGGGAGATCAGTTCAGAGATGCTCTCCAAAGAACATTCCTATTGTTAAGTAATTGGGCTTCACGGAATCAGACAGGAGAGATGAAGTATAAATCCAAGAAGAATCATAAGGAAAAATACTCAAAACCAACCGTTTGGCTTAGCAGTGCTGAAAAGAAAAAAAGTTACCGCTTTTACTAAAGGAAAAAAATCCTGCTCTTTATGTTTTTTAAAAACTACTGTGAGAATAGCTCTCTCAAAGTCTGACCAATGAATTTGCTTTCAATTCTATGCAAAGGTCAGAAAAACCTTGACTTTATGCTTTGATATGGATATGTAGGCAGTAAAATATAATTTTTCTTTAAAAGGAAAAAATAATGTTCAGCAATGAAAAATAAAATTTTTATTAATTGAAAAATGATGATTTTGCCAGTATTCAACTGAAACAAGGAAGGGCAGCACACAAAATACCCCTTCAGAAAACCGTGATTCTGCTTTAAGTCTACCAGATAAAGAAAAATTATTAAGCAACCAAAGACTCAAATCTAACTTCAAACAAAAACCTCACATCCAATTCTATTTGAAACTAATGAGTTATCATACCCAGACAGATAACTATACTAGAGTACTGAAGCCACGCACAATTCAGAGTTTTCAGCTTCCATATCAGTGAAAATGAAATATTCATTGAAAGTAGATGTCAGCAGAGATCTCTACAAACATTTGCTCAATTCACAGTACTTTAACTTTCTTGCTGGCAAGATCTTGACTCATTGGAATTGACATATTATTTCTAACTGTCAGCTTTCCTCAAATAAAAATTACCTATTTATTTCAGTCAGTAGGTGTAACTTCAGGGGCACCTATCTAAGTGAAATGTCTACACTTAGACTTTAGATTGAAAAAAATACATTCAGAGACTGTAAACTGAAAGGGCTTTAAAAATACTACTGTCAAGTAAAAATGCTACTTTATAATCTGTGCCCTGGAATTTACAATAACTAGAAGAAATCAGAGATATTAAAAAGAGCTAGTCAGAGGTGCTTACTTTGATTCCTGCTGAAAGTACCAGTTTTTAGTGAAACTTTCACAAACTTTTTCTTTTAAAACAGAAGGATACCATAAAATCCAATTCATTTGAATTTCTACCTGCTCTTAGTCCAAGAAATCTATGCAGAAAAAATAACTCTCATGCTCATCTCAAAACTGTGCACAGTCTCTCCTGTGAGTTTTACTAGGTATAAAAAAATCTGATTTTCTTTTTATCTAAGTGAAGAATGTAGCAGAAAATAAACTCCACACTCTCTTTTTTCCCAGTGGGAAATACATTTTTCCCACTTTAAAAGTTAATGGAGAGATTTTTACTAGAGTTTTCAGTATTGTGTTTAGAAAAAGAAGGTTAACTATAAGCCATATAATGTTAATAAGAGCCCTGTTCAGCAGTGTCAAATAGTGAGATATTTCATAGTGACTTTTTTTCTTAACATTGAGTAAATCCTCCTGAAAATGTCAGGAGAAACAAATCTAACTTTTTTAGCTTTTTCGCCTACCATGGTTTGAGTTGGTTTACAGGTGGAGTTACCTAGGGAAAAAAACCATGATTTTCATGTTTCCTAATCTCTAACCTAGTAAGGAATATGTACTTTAACTATTCTGTGATATTTATTAACATTAAACAGTCACAGAGGAACAGTGATATAATTTTAAGTGCAAAGTATCTTTGAAGAGCCTACAGAATTGAGTAATCAGAGAACAAAGAGACCCTAAATATGGTGAAAGATTTACTTACTTACAAAAGAAATAACTTTGTGCATACTAAGAAAAATACTACCTGCCTCTCAGCCACTGAAGTATTTATTTATCAATAAAATACTCTTACTGAATTCACAAAAAAACTTCTAATTAAAAAAAAAACATCACAAGACGGCCAAAATCTGAATTCTAGGCCAAAAGGGCACAGACACAGTTAAATAAGTTCACACATATGGAACATTATGTTTCCCTGAAAAAAAATAGTGTAAAATTCATATATTTTTTAATCTAAGTGCATATATATATATATATATATATATATATATATATATATTCTAAATCAAAGTGAATTACACTGACTGTGCTTGAAATGCTGTAGAGAAGAAAAAGAGCTTAGAGAACGGAAAGAAAGGAGTGTGGTTGCTAAATGATTTTGCCCTTGGTTTATACCAGTGCTGCTGCTCATTTATAATTCAAGTGGGAAAAGCCAACTACATCAGAGGCAATGAGCATCCAAAACTACCAGATCTCTGTTTCAGTCTCTTTTCCATGCAAGGGAACAGGGTAAAGATGTCCTGCTATGACCTAACAGCATTTGCCTCATGCTGGAGAATGAAACCACATATTCTCTGCTGGTGGGAGCCTTGTAACAGGCTATTCTTAGAAATAAAATACTTGGCCAATAGGATGTCTTCAGGTTGGCCTGGCTCCATTCTTCCTTTTCCCACTTAGCAAGACATTCTGCAAAGGCTTACAGGTCACCCTGCATCAGATTTTGTTCACAGCTTATTTGACCTCCTTAACAAAATAGAAAATACTCTCCCATTTCACTCTTCCTGATATCAGAATGAATTAATTAATTTGGAATGACACTAAATAAATTTGTTACTACAGATGAAGTCTTGTCACTGACTCTAGTTTGATTTAATGCATTCAGAAATTCAATTTTTAAAAAAAATCAAAAAAAGCAAGAAAGAATGTGGGAGGAAAGGCCCCTGCATTTTAATAAATAAGGATATGACTCTAAACGAATCAAAAGACAACACACCAGCTAGACAAAAAGCCTACCTGGAACAGACAGGATTACCTTACCTTTTTTTTTTTTTCTCTTTACAATGCTCAGTATTGAATAAAACTGCAGCCTTTGTTTATTAACTTTGTTTATTAGCAGCAGTGAAACTGCTCTTTGTTGACAGGGGAGCAGGGAACAATAGCTAAGTACAATAGTCCTGTGAACACAAGGAAATGTGAACATGAAGAAGATGAACATATGGACTAAAAAGGACTGGCACAAATAATGTTATTATATTTCTGTGTGGGTTTAATGGTATTGAGATAAAGCTAGATAAGATGCATAACAAGGAAAAAGGAAGTGGGTAGCTCCTGGCTGTACCTGTGACTTCCCGTTTTCCTCAGAACAACAAGCACATACTTGCTTCTATCTTTTCCTCAGCAGTTCAATATAATTGCAAGATTAAATTGAGAAACAGTATCTTTCTAATTGTTTCTTGTTTGTTAAAATCCATCTTTTACTGAACTGTTTATTCTACTTTTACAATCTACAATAGACATAAACCTAGAAAGTCACAACTTTCATCCAATTTATCAAGATCTTTTCCAACATTTTTTTAGTGATATAAGAAATGTGGGCATTTAAAATTAAAGATAATACCACACTGCTCCAAAAGTTTAATGGCCAAATGATTCAGACAAAGTTCCCTAATTTCTCTATAGCTCATAGTTAAGAGCAACAACCTTTAAACAAGTAATGCTCCTTTATAAGTCCATATGGAAACTACTTTACACCTTTGAATATTTTCAAAGCACTTTATTTTATTTCAATGTAATTGAGAAGGTTCTAATTATTCTTTTCTGGATCTTATTTAAAATCCTATATTACAACAGAAGTTTCCACAACTTCCATGCAAATATTATGGCGATTAACTAGAGTATTTTTCCTCATTCTCCATAGCTGCTAATGCAGTTAAAAAATATTAGAAAATAGTTTCTTAAATCGTTGTGAGTCTATTTCTACCATATTTTTGTCATTTGACTCTAAAATAAATATTCTTATCCATATTTTTAATTCTTTCTCTATAAAAAAAATTCTTCATTTTTCCTCTGATAGATTTTGTCATCTAATTCTTTATCTTCTCCAGCTGTACTGGAAGTAACAATATGACCCTGGTTTTAATGTTCAAGCATCAAGAGTGTAAGCTAAATCCATACAGTTACACACAACAGTAACAGTGGTAGTTTTCCTTCTGCTCTTTATCCTTGTGACAAGGCCAACATTCCCAGGTAATTTTAGGTCTCATTTAAAGTAAGATTAACCATGGCAGTTGTAATTGAAAAAGTGCTTGACTCTCCAAGGAAGCTCTCCAAGTTCATTCCACAACTGCATTCATGCAGTTAAAAATATTTTATCTCCAGTTCCATGGCCTGTCCCTGTGTTTGCAATCCACACTATCCCAAAGGAGCTGCTTTGATAAAGTGCTGAAGCTGTAAGAACTGAACCTCAGCTGACAATGGAGATCAGGAGCAAGCAGTTGAACTTACAGCAAAAGTAGGCTGCCAGGGAGTGTGTGTGACAAAGCACAAGACCAGGATCTTTAAAGTTGGAAATGTGCACCACTTTTACATTTATATTTCATCCCACTTACAGAAAGTAAAAGAAATGACAAGATTACAGATTTAAAATTGCAGATAATTATGGTCAATTTATTTTAACTAACTCATTACAAAAAAAAAGTATGTAAGCAGTCGAGCTGCATGCTTTACATATCCAGATACCTTCAACTTCATTTCAATAATTTCTGCCAATTATGATAGGAAAAAACAATTGTCTCAAACACAGTAGTGTTTCAAGTTTGTAGAAATAGTCATAGTGACAGAAGAAATTTTTAGGACTCCCTCATTTAAAGGTAATGATGCAACGTGAGCTCAAGCTTTAGTGAATATTAAAAGGGACACCTTCAGAGGCACCTCACAAAAGGTGATACTATTTGAATCTTCAGTTCTACTGATACCATTATATTATCATTTTCTACTGTTGCTAAACACGTTGGACAACAGAAAGTGGAGTTTTCAGAAACTGCATAGGAACAGTGAGACTTTCTTTCTGCATTCAGTCTCTCATTGGTGACAACCAGCATCTGTCCTTAATTTCTATGAGAGAAGGCACAATGGACAGATCTGTAGCTGGTATCTTGCTGTAAAATAAGCAGATAAGGCATAGCATTACACACATTCAAAGTCATGACACACTCAACTACCAGCACTTGGAGTTCTCTCTAGCAGAAAATCTAGCAGTAAAGAGCAAAAATGTCTCTGGACCTGTAAGTCAATCAACCACAAAAGAACCCCAAGCAAAAAAAAATATATAGAAAGGGTCAGAGCTGCTTGCTGAAACACAAAGGAAATAACATCTCATGGGGTTTTTTAACAGAAGATTACTTTAATATCTAGAGTTAGGATTATTTTGCAGCCATTGCAGCACCTCTACTATGTTATTAGCTTTATGCAAAATTCAAGACTCCTACTGAGATATTTAGACAAACTTTCATACCCTATACAAAAATTCTCACCTGAAATCTAAATTCCTAGAGTACACTTGGCTCACATTAAGCTTCCTTTTGCAATCTATGTGTATCTATTTGTAAATATTCTACTTTTTGTATGATAAAACATGATGATTTTTATAGTTAGATGTTCCTTCCTGATTCACTTGAATGCTGTTTTGAAGCAGAAATAGTACACTTAGGTAAAAACATTAGAAAGTTAGTTGCCCCTTGATTATCTCTACATTTTTGCTGATATTGCTTATTTTAGGAGTTCTATTAAATATCAGTTTTAAGGAATCAGAGGCACATTTATAAACATTATAATTACTAGAAGTTACTCTTTATACAGCTTTATTATTAAAAGTATACAAATTACTGTTCTATCTAAATTATTCACTCACAAGAAGTTCCAAAGTTTATTTTATGTTTTATTTGTTTTCACAACTGACAATTTTATTAACTTTAGTCTAAATTTCCTTTTAAAGGCATACAGTATTTACCAAATGTGCACATTGCAATGTTATTACATTTATAAAGGACATCTCCAGCAGAGATAGTATTTCCCATAGTCACTTGGGTTACTTTTTTTGCATCATTTGTTGACTTACAATAGGAAGCTGTTCACTTACACCTGTAGTTTTAGAAATGTCCAAAATAACTGAGGTACTGTGATAAACGTTTTTAACCTTACTATGAAAGGAAAATTTACTTTTTCATTGGACAATTACACACATAGCCAAAATAAATACACACTAAATAATAGGTCAGACTGTCTCAGCTCCGAAATGCAACACCTCCTGACATTGCAGTATCATGATTAGAGTGAGTTCATTCCACATTGTTTACAACATTCATGAGCATTTTCAATTATTAAGTAGCCCCTATCTTTTTACTTCTGTGACAGGAGTGCTCCTGTCTTGATGATTTTCCTTTTCTAACAAAGAGGAAATAAATGTGAGCAATGGTTGGAAAGCAAGTGCAAGCAAGTCTTGGCTGTGCTCAACACATGGTTGTCTCAACTTCACCCAAGCAAACATCATGTTTGATGCTGAATAATCCCCACCAGAAGTGGTGTTTGCAATTATTTCTGACACATCTTGGTTTTGACAGTGTCAATATTCTTACTGTAAAAGTAGCACTAGTGAAGCCACATTGCTGGCAGCACTCTGGGGGGAGAGCCTTCTGAAACAGTTAGCCAGTTCTCAGAAAACTGTAATTTTCCATACTGTAACAGGAAGTAAGGCTAAAACACAAATTACTTTCACCATGCAAATGTAATTTTTTTTTTTTTAATGAGGAGGGAGCTCAGAGAGGCAGATGTTCTCACCTGCAGGAGGGTCTTTCTGTAAGCACATGAGCAAGGTGTGTAATGATTTTCCCCACACTGAATTATAGCTAAATCCATGCCTCCATACCTTCCCTTTACTGAAAAAGTGCACTGAACTCGGACTTCACAGAAATAAAATATATCCACTTAGGTTGCAGCAGTATTTCTTCAGTTAAGATTCAAAGTATTTGATAAAATGTATTTAGTAAAAGATTAGCAATTGTGCTTCAAAGACTGTATAAATAATAGTTAATCTAATATTATTTCTGACAGATAATGCTTGAGTTTTCCAAATAAGCGGAGTTATACAAAACCACCCCAACTAATCAGTGTCAGGGAGAAGATCAGAATTTAATCCTATATTGAAATCCTTTAACCTCTTAATTAAAGCCTATTAATTAACCATTAAGAGCTCAGAGTTACTGGGTTGTAAGAGAATGAAGTCAAGCCACCAGCTGTCCTGCTGCCCATGCTCAGCTGCCCATAAACCCCCAGTGAAGGAAGCAGCAGCAGCAGGCCCCAGGAGCTACCAGAGGGAGAAAGGACACTGACAGCTCTGGGAATATCAGTTTTCCTACAAAGCTTGAATACTATAGTAAATATAAATAGATTTTACTCTCATTTTTTTCAGCACAATTGCACTTAAACTATAAGAAGCCCTAGTTCTGCTCATCATCAAGCAGTTATTCTCCTCCATGTAATTGTTATGTTCATGTATTTTATTTTTCATATTACTGGTCAGAGCACATAGATTACTATGTTATGCCACCATGTAAATTGCTGAGAAGCCTTTTTTTTTTTTCTTTTTTTTTTAAATAATAATACCTGCAGGCCCAATTCATGAATGGGTTCAGTGCAAATCAGACTTGGCAGACTCTGGCAGAAGGAAAGCCTTACTTTGTAATGTGGTTTTCCCTTTGCTCTTTCTCACAGAAGTATCCTCAACTGCCAAGGCTTTGAAAAAAATCTACTATCCTAATTGTAGATATTGTGGAATTAAATTTGGAGAAAAAAAAATACTCATTATCCTCCCTACTGCAGAACCTGGTCAATTCCATCTGTAAAAAATAAATCATGTCCAAAATCAATTGCCATTCTTATTTTGCATGTCTTTTGTATCCAGGACTGACCAGAAATCACTATTCAAAGATGACACAATATCAATACTGATATATTTCAAATTCTTTCTGCTACTGGAAGTTGCTACAACAGGATCTTTGTAAGAGTTGGTTTCCAACATTGGAAGTAAGAGCTTTCTTTAAAGATGGACACACAAAGAAGAAGCTTATTATATATACACCTAATTTTCATATTTTTCTGGCCTCTAAAGGTAGAGTCAAAAGAGAGGCAAAGGCATGGCTGTGGTATCACAACCAATACCTGAACAAATCACCAGAGGACATAAAGTTGTGATTGTAGGATTATCACAACACAACAATGTTGCATGTCTAAGCAAATAAAGAATATTCATTTAGTGTACATAGGTAATTATTATTGTAACAGCTAGGAAATGTACACAATGGAGTCTCAAATCCAACAGCTAATATTTTAAAGAATTTTTTCCAACAGAACACATAACATAATATTTTCTTAGGAGATTCAATATAGATACTCTAAAGAGAAGAATGCAGCAACATCTCTAGATGTGATGAAATATGACTACTGTATACTTGCTACTTTAAATTCACATTTAATCTTGCAACAGACAACATGCTGCTGTTTCTGAAGTTACCTGTAAATCAGATTTTGTCATACAAATATTACTGGTTTTCACCCTTTTGGTGAACACTGCACTAGAAACAATAAAATATGTTTAGCTCTTAGGAACATAATTGAGGAAAAGGGGTGTCCACAACTGCTCCAAAACTGTTTTCTAACACGATCTGTATGCATGGATAAAGTTTGCCTGAGATTAGAGGCCTGACTGTGTTCCAGCTGAAAAAAACAAAGTTCTCTTTGCTTAATATCTTCACACTGAAACAAGAAAATCCATATCATACAATAAACCTATTCTTACTAATAAACTGTAGAAACAGAGAATAGACAAATAGATGCAAAACTTTCTAAAGGATGAGAAAAAGGTGCCACATAGAAAGAGTAACTAGAGTTACTGACCAGCTTTAAAATTTTGCAGTAATTGAATCATGTTAGTGACAAATCCAAATTCCAAATAGGCCCCAATAAAAACTGGAGTTTTGTTTCTGTGATAGTGCCTTTTTTTGCTCTGTAAGGATCTTCACCGTCTGTTAACGTTATTCATAGACGTGACTTTGTACCCAGTAGTATTCCTCCTCACCCCAGGCTTCTGATCAACTCACTCTGGCACCATCTGTCTGTGTTTGTTCTCAGTCCAAACTACTCCAGGAGCCACATCATTATGAATTTACTTCAACTTTCTCTCTATACAGAACATAATCAGAAAAACATCTTTTGGAAGAGATAAGTAAATTTCCTACTTTTTTAAAAACAATATTACTTCTACTGTCATCACAGAAAGCACCCATGAGTGCACAAGTAAAAGCAAATGGAAATGATGATGCTGAAAAAGTAAAAAGATGCACTCATCTGTAAAACAGAAGAGCTGACATGGTGTTTCATGATATAAATATTTTGGGGACTGTTCTCCCTTTGGAGCATACCTGAATGTTCTATCTGTTGAATTGTCTTCAAATCTCTAAAACCAGAACTAGAGTGAAGACTATCACCACATAACAGAAATCTTCCCCTGGTGATATAGGACAATTGTCTCATCTAGTATGTCTTCTGTAGGTACACATGGCAGAGCTCCACATCCTGTAGTCAGCCTTTCTAAACCAGTCTAATCCTTTCCTGCCTTAAATAAGGGAGAGTAAATAGACACTTCTTTCCTCTACCCTTAATGCCTCAAATATCTCTTCAATTATGGAATGAATATTTAATTTTATGTTTATATAATTAATTGAAAAAATACTACCACTACTCCTAATCAAAGGAATAAAACAAGATAACAATGATAATAACACTTTCCTCACCTTCACTCTGAAAATTATATCACAATCAACCACTGCAAGTACATCAAAAGTACACAACTGAGAGAATAAACCCTCCCAAAGACAAACACAACATTCCATCAATTAAACAGAAGTGTTGTTGAAAGAAGTTGGGAGTTTAAAAGCATGTAGACAACATTACTGAACTTTCATCTCAAACGCTCTGCAGCTGGGAAGCCTAATTGTATTTTCAGCAAGCCTAATTGTGTTTCCTGTCTCCAGGGGACAGGAATTCCCCAGATGCTGTTGACTGACAGGTTTGGCTCTGCTTTCAGCTTGCAAGTAAGTAAAAATACCCACTGCTATGCTAAACTGAGTGTGGAAAGCAATCAGTTTTCCACTGGTACCATTAGCAGCTGGAAGTTCCCACATTTCAAACTAACATTCAGCACTACCCACAACTACCCAATTCCAGAGGTACGAGCAACTCTCAGTACCTGCATTCAGTAGCAAACCTTAAGATGTACGGTTTAAATCACACAGGCAGCCTTTGTGAAGTGCCAAACATCTTCAGTACAAAGAAACTCAATAGAGTTAAAAGGTATCCAGCAGATTCTAGAGTTACTGGCATTAACTGCTTTAGAACTTGCTTCCTGGTTCTTAAATTTAGCATTGGTTTGTGAACCTAATTGTTGATTTTCCAAGAATTTGATCCAACATCTTGAGAGTATTTATGCAATTATGATGTTATAATTGATTCAACCACGATCACTGAATCTCTCCTCTTTCCTGAATATTTATTCAACGTTTTTCCTTATGCTCTTGTCTTGATATCTCTAACTGCAGAGTAAAATAAAAATATTTAGAATATTTTTATATCAAATTACTGTTCATTAAAACTATGTTTTGAAGCCTTTCTTATTGCATCAATCACTACTGATTTAAGAAGCCTGATGCATTTGATACAAACAATTAAGAGTCATCAGTAAAGTCAGTTTGATTGTCTCAGGATACGTTACTTTTACTACTAAATAATCTTTTATACATCTCTGACTTCAAATTCTTCATCAGCTATCTTCCCAATTCATCCAATAATTTAAAACCATTTTCTAGTTATTTACAGAAATTTTTCAATCACTTAGTAACATGTACAGAAGAAGAAATGGAGGTATCTTTTGCTCTTGCTTTCTTACTAATGGTCTATATGGAAAAAAAAAGCCAAAATAAAACAAAACTGTAATTACTCTGGGATGAAGATACTGCTCTTGAAAAACTACACAAGTTAGCACCCTTACATTTGTCATACCCTTACCCATGTGTGAAACCCCAATAACCTCAACACCCTGGGAGGTTATTCCTCTTTGGAAACAGCCTTGATTAATTTTTCCAGGTAAAATGTTGAAAGGATGAAATAGACTGAAAGAAAGTGATGAGGAGAAATATATTGAGGAAAGGTACCAAAGGACTCATGCAAAAGGTCTAGAGAATCATCTCTGCAGAAAGGAGCTCCTGGCCTGTAATGCCAGGTGAGCCTAATTGCCAGCACTGATCACACCAAAAAGCTCAAGGCAGCAGCTTTCATATGAAAGCAGAAGCTGTAATGCCAAAACAAGCCCAAGTTAACAGTGCCATACTTATATTTCACTTATATTTATATAAGTGATGAAAACAGACACTCATAACTCTCTGTCCGTGTGAGGGCATCCTGAACACACTCTATATTTCCAGTCCTACGAGGGTGGCTGCATGACTCACAGAAGCATGGCTTTAGGGAAGAGAGATCAGTTCCATTAAAGTCTAACTAGTTCCAACATCCTTTGATTTTATTATTCTGACTGCTAAGCTTATTATTTTCTCTTGGGAAACTCAACAAAAAAAACCCAAAAAACTCTAAGCATCTATTTTGACATATTTTTAAACTCAATAATGAAGAAAACACTAAAATGTGTTGATCTATTCTTCAAATACAATAGTATTAACTGAAATTTAAAACATTTAGAATACAGAAATTATTGACAAAAATAACAAATATCCATGGAAAGGGAAACTGTAACAAAGTGGAGCAGCCCAAAAAGCCAAAAAAAATACACTGGGAACTTGCCAGGGTGAGAAAATCTTTAAACTAGTAAAACAGAAATCTTGAGTTGGAAGAAGATGGTCTATGAAAACAATTTCTATGTTATTAAAAGGGATCATCTCAACTAACTGATGCCCAGAAATCACATACAGCAAGCACACCTGGCTGTACATTCTGGTTTTCTCCGTTAGGTTTCAGACTAATATTCTGTCTATGCAGGAAGGCTGTAGAATTTTTGAACTCCAAGCTTCCCTTCAGTTTCAAGCACCCTAACTGCTGTTCCACGGCATAAAGTTTTTGTGCTGGACTTATATTCCTAATGGTAATATTAATTCAAAATGAAAAATTACCAGAGGGCAAGTAATGACATAAGGCATGCCATCAAAGTGATTCAAATTATATAAACCCCATGGAAGTTCAGATTTTGGTATTTGTTATGTTCACAATGATAATCATGAACCTGACCACAATTCATCAGTGAAATAACACACATGTATTTTTTATTTTCTATCCAATTTTGAGAATGTGACTGTTCCCTGCTTGAAGAGAAAGGCAAATGTATTAAAAAAGCTGATAACATTTTCTATCAACCTAACAAAACATAAGAACCAGAAGATATTCTCTTTTCTTTTCTTTTGCTTAGTCTCTACCAAATCATTTCCATGAATTGACTGAGATTATTTTATTAAAATAGAAACTCTATAAGATAGCTAAGAATATGTTACTTATTTCAATATTCCCTTTGTTAAAAGAAAAAAAAAGAACAGTTATTAAAAAGTTACCTCCACAAACTTGAATTTCCCTCAAATTGACATAAATAAAAACTTCTGTACCATGTATGGTTGAAAATTTATAGATAATCCATAAAAAAAACTCTCTATATCGCAGCAGCCATGAGTGCACTGTATAGTCACTTCTAAATTTAAAAAAACCTAAAACAAATGTCTCTACAATATAGATCTATATTTTCAAGAATTAATAATTACCTACATTTATTTTTTTTATATTTTCACCATAGTATAGTCTCAGCAATAAAAGCCACTCCTCCAACAGTTTAGACCCTGGCAAACTAAAAAACAAGGTACAGATTTTGTTTAGCAAGTCAAAAACATCTTCTGCTACTTCTTGGAATAATCTTACTTGGAACTAGTAATAGTGCATGTAAAATAGGGCTCACATCACTTCCACTCAGAGAATACAACATGCCCAGTTATTTTAAGGAGAATGACATTAAATTATCATGAATTATGTAGAGTAGAGAAGCACTGCTTCTGCGATCTGATCTTCTCTAGAGGTTTTGACCTTCCCAGTAACAGGATTTGATAAACACCATATAAATTGGTGCATAATCTTTATCATCACTTCTTCACAAAATGAAATGCACAATTCTTCTAAATAAGAATTAAAACATTCATTAGGGTTACAGTTAATGCCAGAATGAGTGTATAGGCTCCATGTTTTGCAAGAACACCTTTTGCCTCTATCCTAAATGTTCCATTGGAAACTGAGGTCGCTGATTCAGCTGCAGGCTTAACGTGCTTTCCTCTGATTATAAGAGTATCACTTCTGTCTTGTTTAAGTTAAGCTTAAGCCAGCATTTTCTAAATCTATTTGCTTATCTCATTCAGACAACCTGTCATCCCTCTAGGGGTACTGTCTATTTCTTTTTGAAAGCAGTTCAAATCAGGATGTTGTCAGCATATTAGTAGTGCCACAGCCTGTGACATTCACAAAGCCTGAGAAATTGCAAAAATTAGAGTGAAAATACTTCCCACCAAGCTTTTAGGAGCTGTTCTATGTTAACATATTGCAGCCTGTATAGTCTAGTAAGCATTGCCTTACACCTACACACATATACATATGGAAACACATTTATGTGTCATATACATAAAATACGACTGATTCTTCAATCACATAATGTTTTACTTCCGTTGCATAACATAAAACATCTAGTGATTTTAGTACATAAAATAGGTCCAGATATTGCTCCAATGCAGCCCTACCTTATATGAATAAGTGGATATTTTTCCTTATTATTCTTTTATCCAATTCATTATCCAAATAAAAGTATATAAACACAGATTATGTCAGTTTGTCACCTTTTCCTTGCCCATAGTGCTAACTGCTGGCCAGCTAAATATTTCAGGTGGTATTCCTCTTTCTACATGCAAGTCTGTTTTATTTCCCCAGATCCTCAAGGAATTCCTCATTATACCATACTTCTTGTTTTTTGTTTAAAGTTTAGTTCTATCTTTTACAAATAGACAGTAAGTTTCTTACATTTTCCTCAGTTAAAGAGAAACATGGACATACTGGAGACAGTCCAGCAAGAGCCAAAAAGATAGGGACTGAAGCATCTCTCACATGAGGACAGACAGCTTGAACTTTTTCACTTGGAGAAGAAAAAGTTCAGGGAGAGGATCCTATCAATAAATACAAATATTTGAAGGAAGGGTGAAAAGAGAATTGATCCAGGCTCTTTTCAGCAGTGTCCAGCAGTGTCCAGTGACAGGACCAGAGGCAACAGACACAAACTGAAGCACAAGAAGTTCCCTCTGAGCAGAAGGAAACTCTTTTCATTCTGAGGGTGACCAAGCACTAGCACATGTTTCTCTCGTCCAGAGATTTTCTAGAGTCTCCATCCCTGGATGAATTCAAAATCCAGCTAGACATAGCTGTAAACAATGGTCCTTGGTGTCCCAGCATGAGTAGGAGGGTCGGGCAAGATCACCTTCAGAAGTCTATTCCAACCTCAACCACTCTGTGATTTTGTGGTACAGAATTCATGTCCAAGAGCATCAGAGTAATCCTACCTCTGCCCATAAGGACACATGGCCAATGGTTCTACAAAAACACCTTCTCTAGAGCAAAAGTGAAATCTGTAATATGATACCTTGTGTTCAGACACTATAACTCCTATTCGGCCATTTCTCACCACATTTTGTCCTCCCCAGATTCTCTGTAAATAAGCTTTTTCATCAGCAAAGGTGGACAATCAGATATATCTTGAAATTAGACTCAGATACTGACAGTCATTTCAAGGGGAAAATGCCTCAATATGTATGAATAGTGGTAAAAATTTCTACAGACATTTATTCTCCTACCCAGTGTCCCACAGTGTTCCCCAGTACAACATTTCTTTGCAGGCCATTAATGCCAGAAAAAGAAATAAAATGTGAAAGTCGTACCATTATTATTTCTGTTCAATTTTCTCCCTGAAAGTTTGCAATGATCACAAAAATAAATCCTGATAATTTATAATTAATGAAATTATCACAAATAAATAGTGTTGGAAGAGACTTTCAAAAGTCATTTATTCCAATCTCTTGTTCCAGCACAGGTCAGCTACACTTGTGTCTCTTCTAACAGATATTTGCCAAACCTGTTTCTTAAGACTTCCACAGCTTCCACACAAGTCCTAAAAGAAGTATGCAAGCATTTTAAGTTTTCTTTCCATTAAAAGGTTCTCCCTACCAAGTTCAGTCCTCTGTAATGCAACTTAAGTTTACTCCTTTCATCTTTACCATGAGATGAACATTGGAAAGTGATAATTTCCTTCCATTTTTCAACAACATTCTTTATAATTTAAAGACTTATCCATCTCCTTCATTCCCTGTCATTTTCTCTTCAAAAGGCTAAATTAACTCACGTTTTTGATTCTTTCCTAATACATACCATGTTTTTTAGACACCTAATTACTCATTCCTATTACTCTTCACTGAATTACAACTGCTGCACATAATTTTCGAAGGGTATGCTGTTCCAGGTGAGATCTTACCAAAGTCTAGCAGTGTGAAAACTTCTTCACAGTGCTTCCTGTCTAGTAGCTGCACATTCCTGTCTGACATTAATCTATTTCAGGATACTGGGCTACTGCTCAACTTACCTGCTATTAGGTCTCCCTGATTCTCTGCCAAAGAATATTTCCCTACACCATTTTTCTTTGTTCTATGTCAACCACATAAACTACCTGAACAGAACATCACTTTGCATTTTTCTTTTTGAATGGTACCATAACCATAGCTTGGGGTTCTCAGGATAAATTTTGAATATAATCCTGCCATTAGGTGTTAGCACAAGACTGGGAGAAGTGTATCTATGAAATCAATGAGTATGCAAATCTATTAATTTCTTAGTTATATAATAAAAACACTGAACAAAAGTGCTTCTCAAAAAGGTCACCATTCAAAAAAAATCCTTCCATAATAACAGTAACCATTTATTAATATTTTTTGTTAACTACAACTTATCTGTTTACCCTGCCCATAAAATATTTTCAGATTCTTGAAAGCATATGCTTCATATGTACAACACTTCATATGTGAGCAGAACAAATTTTGCTGAGTTAAGGGAATTGGGAATACAAAGTACTGAGGTGGTATGAACAAAATTTAATATTGACAGTATCTAATAAAAACTAAAAAATAAAACATTCATTATTAAAATTCTGTACAATATTAAAGTGATAATATGAGAAGGAGAGCTCAGAATACATTGCTTTATAGAATATCAATTTTATGTCTTATTATTCCATTTTAATTTGTGACATTTTTTCACTATGCATTCTTTAAAAACATCACAGCTTTCATGACCCACAAGAATGAAGGTCCACTTAAATATATGTATTAAAAAATGAATGAGAATTGATTCTGCCTGGAAAGCAATTAACAAGTTACATACATGTTTTAAACCAGTTATGCGTGAGTTCAACATCAAAGAGTTCTTTTATCACACAAACTTACAATGCAGACATCTCTAGAAGAAAGACAGCAGCTTAACTGTTTGAAGCTTAAATAACATCCTAAGTATATTTAAAGAATTTGGAAATTTAGAATAATACGTGTATTTAGTTTCTCTTTGTGAAAGGACTATTTTCAGCCCCATGCTTTAAGTTCTACTCTAAGACTGAATGTCCTAGCTTTGCCAGTTTCTGTTAAAACTTAAAAATTTTCAGATAGCAAAAAAAAAGTGCTGGCTTAACCATATAAAATGTTCAGGGATGAAATATGGGTTCCATCAAAGTCAAAATTTCCTCAGCTTTGACTGACCCAAGATTTCACCTTATATCTGTTAAAGTTCTGACACTTTACAGATATTCTAAAAGCATGAAAAAAGTGACATGATATTTTCCTGGTCCTTGGAAAGCTCTTCCAACATATTATGTAGATTCGTATAGCATTCTATGCATGACCCAGACCATGCACGTGCATAGACATGCTATAAATAATGCTACATATCATTCCAGCTCCTCATGCACAGAAAACACATCACCAGGAGTTTCATATATGGAACATTTGCCAAGAAAAAATAAAATAAAATAAAAATAATTTTTAAAAAGCAGCAGTAACTCCTTAAAAGCGCTTTAAATGTACTCTAATGCAATCATTTAGGTTATTGATAAGGAAGAAGAGCAAGACCTGATTTTCAGTTTTCCCTTTGCAAATGAGGGGTTGGAAAGCAAATGGTGCTCAGCTTGTAAAATGCCCTCAGCTGAATGTTCTAAATGGGCAATTATTTTAAATATACTCTCCAGGATATTCTAATGCTACATAGACATTACTTAATCTACAGAGAGCAGCTTACTTACGTCTGGGGCTCCTTTTCATTTTGCTGTTTTTGCTGTGGTTGAAGAACGTTATTTACCAGCTCAGTGATCCCACTAAAGGGAAACCACCTGTTTAAACAAGCAAATAATGTGACTGAATAACCAACAAAACCACACTAGTTTAAATCTTTTCTTATCCAAAGTTAATAGAAAATACACAGGCGGAAAAGCTAGAGCCAATGGGAAAGTTAGCTGTGGAACTAAGTCAGCCACTAAGAGTGTAAGGGAAGTAGAGTTTTACAAATCACCAGTTCACAAGCAGTAAGCAAGAACCTACATCCAGCTAACATGTGGATGGAGTAAGAAGCTGTAGGCAGCTCTCTTACAAGCCAGTCAGGAAGCAGATGACAAACTACCTGCAGCCTATCAGGTATCAGTGAAAGCTAATACCATCAAAGGTGCAGAGAGCAGAACATGGCAAAGGTAGAAAAGTCAAGCCTATTGCATCTTTAAGGTGTTTACTTACTGTGTCGGCTGTGGTTTTTGCTCTTCTTTGACCCTAAAAAGATAAGTTTGCACAACTGAGTGCAACATGTTGAAAACAGCTACCCTGAAGTACTAAAATCTGTATCAAAAGGGAAGGGAAAAGTTCCTATTTTGAGTTAAAAGGATTTGCTTTAATATTTGTTGTATGTTTATATTAAGTTATAATAAGTTGGCTTATTTCCATTTAGTTTTAAAATGGGGAGTTCCAAGTATAGAAAACTTTTTAACTAAAAATTAAATGAATAATATTCTCTACCTGACTTCCAACTTTTTGCACATAATATCATGTTAAAACATTTCCAGCAATACATTCATTTATAAATGAAAAGGAAGGTGCTTTGATAATGTGAGCTACAATTTTTTTTTAATTATTATTATTCACAGCCAAGCTGCCTGTCATAGTTCAAGGCTAATTTATAACACGTAAAATGCCATTTTAAATGCAATACCCTAAACTAATAGATTAAAGGAAAATCTGCATAATATTTATTAAACTACAGTGATGTCAGAACCTGAAGACAACAACTGAAAACTAAGGAAGGAAAGCTAAAGAATTTTACTCTTAAGTGGATTTTACTAGGATTTGCTTAAAGAAATACCTGGATAATACACAAGTAGGTCTGTTTTGTACTGATTAATAGCTGTCCACTATGGTTTTAGGAAAATATTCCATCTAAAATACATGCTTTAACTTAAGTGAGCAATTTGATGTTCTATACCAAACCTGTGCTGGTTTCAACTGGGGTAGAGTTAATTTTCTTTGCATTGTCTGGGATGGGGCTGTGTTTTGAAATTGTGCTGAACAAATAATATAGAGATGTTTTTGCTATTGCTGAGCAGGGTTTACACAGAATCAAGACCTTTTCTGCTTCTGCTTCTCATAGTGCCACACTGGTGAGGAAGCTGGCAGGGCGTGGGAGGCTGGGAGGCACAACACTTGTCCTGAACTGGGATAGGTGAACCAAACTGACCAAAGGGATATTCCAGACCATATTACATCATGTTCAGTAGATAAAGCTCAGGGAAGAAGTGGAGGAGGGACATTTGGAGTGATGGAGTTCATCTTCCCAAGTCACCATTGCACCTGATGGGGCCCTGCTCCTGGAGATGGCTGAACACCTGCCTGACCATGGAAAACAGTGAATTAATTCCTTGGGTGAGCAGCTTCTGCTTTCCCTATAAACTGTCTTTATTTCAATCCACAAGTTTTCTATCTTCTACCTTTCTGATTCTCTCCCTGATCCTACTGGTGAGGGAGTGAGTGAGTGGCTGCCTGGGCCTTGGTAAGTGGCTGGCCTTAAGCCATGACCAAATACCAGAATATACACCCACAGCAATATTTACAACCTCTAATTGCAGGTATTGGTCTTAAATATCAAGTTAGGATCTACCTTCCCTATGTGTTCAAAAACCAAAAAGGTTTCTAAATAGATACTCTGAATTCTCTTTAGAGAATACTCTCACCTAACTAAACAGGAAGCACAGACCCATAATTTTAAGTGGATGTAAATGTTGCACAGAAAACTAAAGCTCACCAGAATAGCTCCATATCTCCTCCACCATAAGAAATCACAGGAAATAACTTCACAAACAGGATTCAGGGACTACATAATAATTAAATAGCTGGACAACAAGAAACACTAATATCTTCCAAAAGTGAGTACAGAAAGGGAAAATTGAACATGCAACACACAGTAAAATGTCTTCTACCATGGTTTTGCATCTTCAGCACTTTAGAAATTTATATGCAAAGTAACATTACAGTACAAAAACAAAATAAATAAAACCAAGCAGATGTATTAAACAAAACAACAAAAAAAGTAAAAATTAAAAGGTCTCATGCCGTTGCAATTCCACTCTACCATGCATCTTAGTCATAATATTATCTTTAATCAAGAGAATGCACACTAGTTTTTCAATGTACAAAATTAAAAGCAGGAGAAATGGGAAGGATGGGAAATCAAAGCATGTCCATACTTTTCTCACTAGGTGGCTCAAGGACATTTAATTTAGATCCCAAATGTTAAGGCTCCATGGTCAGCTGTGAGAAGGAAACACTCCCAGATAATAATTCAGAGTTCCTAAGTTGCATACAGAGAACTAGACACTGAAATATGACCTCCCAGACAATTGGACGTTGAAAACTGCATATATCACTAACCTATAAATTGCTTTCCACTCATGATTTCCAAACATAATCTGTTTGTACTTGACTCTTTTAAGTTATTACTTCATTGTGAATTGTTCTATTGATCTAAACAAAGGAAATCCAAGCATTTCATGTAATCAGATTTCAACCAACATCTTTCCTTTGGGTAGGGACCATGGTCAATAATTTTTCCCATGTGGAACTGAGATCAAATTAGTGTAAAATCCTAAGAGTGTAGTTTGAAATCTTTGGTATTTTTTTTGACAGGATCTAGCATATTTAGATAATAGTATATATCTGATGGCTTAAATTGCAGCTGCAAACTCTTGGTATTTCTGAAAATCTTACATTCAATTTTTAGTTTTGCACCATTAAATAAAACGCATTCTTCATTACCAGACGTGTTAAAAACCTGCATTTAAAATTAATTTCTCTGTATTTTATAGGAACACTTTGTTCTAAGTCAGGATATAACAGAACCCTACAATTCAAAATATCTCTCTTATAAATTAATCTTTTCTCCTCCTAGAATTCTCTGATTCATTACACACTTTCCAACACTGCAGTTATGTGAGGACAAGAGCTTCCATTATTATATAACAGTGACGCATTCCTTGAGCACTCTCCATACATCCTTCAGCCCCTGGATTAGAAAATTATCTTCCTTGACTTTATAACAAGCATGGAAGGCAAACTACAATTTGAAAATAAATTATGAAGAAATCTATTGAATTAATAGATTCTACTATGATTTTAATATTAACCTTGTGGATCAACAGGCCTGGACCCTTTGGGTGTATAGCACAGGTATTTATCTTTTAATGTCAGAGAATGGATACACATTCTGGATCTGAATCAGAAAACCACAGGCTAATTTTTGCTACTCTTTTTCCAAAAGATTTCATTCAGATGAAATTAGAAGTTGAAGCAACTGATAGAAATAATGATACATTAGATGAAATGCACTGAATGTATTTTTAACATTGCTGTGGTTTAAATATCGTTTTCTGGACAGAAAAGGACTAAAGAGACTCCAGATAACTTCAACCTTGTCTACATGTACACAATGGTTGTATTTCCTTTGGTAACAAGAGCTGCTTTGTGTTTCACTGGATTGTGTACTTTCATATTTATGCATTGCTTTCTACCCTCCTTTCAAAAGTCAGCAATAAACAATTGCTTAAAAGAAATGTCTTGCCAGGTCAGCAAACCCCCAAACTTCCATTTTCTCCACAGACCAACTGAAATGGTATAATGACATTCTGCTTCTTCCAGGCTACCTGTCTTCATTTGATCTTCCTATGTCTTTTCAATTCTATCCAGTCAAAACTCCATCAAGAACAGTGCCAGTTCTCATTATTCACTAGAAACAAAGTCTTTTCAACACCTTTTTACTAAAACCACCAACAGGTTGCAGAAAATGTGTCTGAGACAGTGCATTCTAACCATGCATAATACTAAGTATTTTACCACCTATTCTAAAACGTTAAAAGAGTTTGAAACTTTTGTCCCTTTCTTTTTTTTTTTCAAAGATCGCAACTCCATACACTACTCCACTTGAAAACAAGCCAGGATTTTTTCTACTTGACAACAATAAAGAATTTTTACAGCTTGCACTTTGTTATCGGAGACCTCTGCCCTTTGAAACACACACAGCACCGTTACTCGTGTGATCTTCTGCAAGTCTACACAGTGCAGGTGCCAGACCCCTTTGATCTTTTCAAGTAGCTGGAATCATTAAGCTAAATCTCAAGTCTCAGTGAACAGTTTTTGATGTTAGATCCTCTCCGTGTACTAAAAATTTCCTCAAAGATTAAGGCTATTCCCACTGGCACAAGGTATGAATATGAGAACAGAACAGAAAGAAGAAGGACGAGAATAAGAAAAATGGAAGCAGGAGACTAAGTAATGAAAATATCAGTACAAAAATTATTATTGTCCCTTTAAACTCTTCTAACACTTTTCTATTTTTCAATCTACTGCTGCCAGTAAAAGCTTCTCTCTAGAATCTACTGCATCAAAACCATAAAACCTTCTTTCCAAAAGGTGCTTTGGAAACAGGTAAACTAGCAAGCACTCTGTTACAAGATCATCTCTACTTTAACAAATTTGGATGCATAGTCACAAAAACATAGGGGAAGAATTCAGGTGCCTCAATCTATGAAAAAACCCTTAAAACAGACTCTACACCTCCTAGATATCTGCATTAGTACCTCTCAAGTGAAGTTTGGGGAATCCAGATTTCAGAATCAGCCATCCTTGGCAGAGATAAACATCATAATATCTACCTCTAACCCAGTAGAACGCTCAAGATTCACAACTTGCCATCCATGGACCTACAAGCACAAGGAGTTCAAATCTGCAGGAGTAAACTGGGTGCACCTAAGGTCTCCTAGAAAAACTGAGTTGAATATATAGCATGTAACACTCCATATCACTTTCATTTAAAAATGCTAAAGGCCAGTAGTTTCAGCCTCTTTCTCAATAATATTCTATGTTTTCCTTATTTCCTAACCAACTCAGTGGACAAGGATAGACCAGGATGGAATTTTTTTCTAGCCCTTTCATTGAAATTGAGAAGATTGGAAAAGCAAGTAAATCTTTTGCTTAGAAATCACCCATGGAAAAAAAAATCTAAATCTATTTTATTATTACTAATAATGCTGTAATGTTACTAGTATCAATTTAATGAAGCTGTTGATGCTTCCACAGTAGCTATTTTTCTTAAATATGTTGCCTGGGGAATCCAGAGAGTGGGACACTTGTATGAAATTTTTAAGTTTAGAGAGCATAATGGCAAAGCAGGATATATGTGCAGTCGTCTCAATAATCAATGCATGTTACACTAAACTTGATTAGGAATCAGCATAATATTAAATATTAATGCACCAAACTATCTGAATTTTCTAAAGCAAATCATACAGGAAGGATGAGGGATAGTCTCAGATCTATAAAAAGAATCATCACATTTTGCTTCCTCTGCAGATACCATACTGACATTGACCTCCAGCTTTCACAATAAAGAAATAGAAATAGTTGAGAGAAGACAGTAGCAAATAATTTTTTCTCAAACCCAGATTTATATATATGGAATAAAAATCTATAAATTGCTATCTTTCAAATAAAAACAGCAGCATGAATGCTAACTACTTCATAACCATTTGAATTATAAGGTGAATTAAACTGAATACTATTCTCAGGATTTGTATTTGTTCTTCTTTGCATTCCAGACCCCACTGAAACAGATGACAGTGCAGACAAGCAGCTTTCTCAAGAGTCAAGGTGCCAACATGTTTGAAGTGTTTTCTCACTCTTCAGTGTGTCTACAATTATAAGATTTGAAATATTCCAAAATCACTTGATAATTAGCAAATGTCTTTTCAATGCACAACTAGAGAAAAGATTCTAATGAAAGTATGTAAGTAGCTCTCTCTGGAATTTGTATATTCCCATTGTCACAGTATATCAACCTCATAATATCCAAAAGTATTTACCACTGGAAATATTTCTTAATTTAGAACTTCCTCCCCTGAAACTTATACCTTTAAAAATGGGACTGAAAATAAAATAGATTTAAAGAAACAATGCTAGAATTCTAACCTCCCTTCCCTCTTGCTTCCCTGCGCCTTCCATTCTTTTAGTCCAAAAAATTGTATTCAGTACATAACTATATCTAAAGCACTGTGGGGACACCCATTCCCTTGTTTTAATTGTGCTGAAAAAGAGGGAAGATCATCAGCTCCTCCTCAGAGGTTTCCACCTTCTTAGAATGCAAGGTCCATTAATCCATTTTCCTAGATTGTCTGTGGACTCTTCCTGTTTTTTTTTTCCCTAAATCTTTGCAACAGTATTTCAATTTTATGCCCTGCACCAAATGAGCAAAAAAAAAAGGATTTTTTGCAGTGACTGCAGTGACTAATTCACACATTGGAAGTCAAGACACATGACACAAGCACAGTATATAACTTTGCCTGCATCCACTCCTGACAGAACAGGGGAGTTAACACAGACATACACTCAAATACAACCATTTTCTTGAAAAGGCACCTCTACAGGTTAATTAAGTTAAATTATGTAAGCATGTTTAACTCCAAGAAAGGAGGTCAAATATAAATCCATGCCAATTACATAACCGTGAAATATTATATATTAACTGACTTGATCCTATACATTGATTACCCTACTGATGGTATAAAAACATACACATAAGAACATCCAGCTTAACTATTTTTTATCAAACTAAATTCTTCAATTTATATTACTGTTCCATGTACTTTGTTAATTTAGAGAGTATAAGTAGTTGAATTGAGAAGATCATATTTTGTCTTTCCAAATGAATATTTTCCTGAAGATATAAGCAGGTGATTTTACTGGCTAATTTTATTCTGTTTGTAACAAAAGCACCATTAGTTTCCATAAAAGCTGAGTGGATATTAGATATTAGTGGAGGTGGAGAAGTTGGGTACTTGGGCTAGAAACAATATCTGTTACACAGAACAAATTTAAAATCTGTCTAAATCCAACCTTAAGAGATTAAACATCCCCTGAAGTCCAAACTAAATTTATCTTAGAGATGTAAGACAAACCACAAGAAGGCACCATACATAATTTACAGATAAACACAGACATATGCATGCTCCTGTACAATGATCTAAGCTGAATGAGCTCCCTGAATGAGCCTCAGATGAACATCACCCATAAACATAACAAGTTCCTCAAAATAAAGGCTACTCTGAAATTTAGATATTAATTAGAAATGGGATGGTTTTATCTAGGGTTCCAGACAAGTCGCAAAGTGACATTTTGATGCTAATATTTTTATAAAATATCTACTAAAATGTGTTTCACTGCCACCAAAAAGTGCTCAACAACCCTGTGCTTTTAACTCTAAAACGGAAGAAACTGACAGCATATTTTGATTATTTCAGAATCAGCAAAATAAATCAGATTCTGCTTATCCTAAGATATGAACTCTTCAGGGCAGAAAGGTTTCCTATCACTCATTTCTGGGATAGGAGATGGAGACACTGTGTTCTACAAATGAAAGCTCTGTCACTTCTCACACATCCTAATTCAGCCAGGCTTATTCCTTGCTATTTGTTATAGTGCTCATAGTAAAAGGATAAAAATGGGTGTCAAACTCACAAATCAGCACATGAGAACAAGATTACAAAACAACTGTAATAATAAATAAGTACTACACCTAACAGTAGCCATTATGTTATATACAGTTCCAATAATTAATTCATGGATCAATGCTCTTTTTGAAGCTTATGCAACATTGCAAGCAGGAGGCCTTGACCAGGGAGGTGTTATTTAAAGGTTTATGTTAACAGTCTAGTGTTAGTCCAAACACATAGTTTACAATGGACTTCTACAGCTTTTTCCTATATTTAGTAAGGAAAAGAGTTATTTTGGTTATCACAGAGTAAGTGGGAATTTCTAAGACAGAATTTGTAAGCCCTCAGCATTATTATTTGTTGCCGTGTGGAATAGGCCAGCTGCTTCCCATTTAGTTATCATGTCTGCTGAGGGAATGAGGCATGCACAAAAACTTAGAAAAACAAAAATTATAAAATAATAAATAATAGAAAGTCTTGGGTCACATGAAGCTGTAAAAGAGGGGCAACAGCTAGAAAACAGTATAAACAATCTTACCAAAAGAATTTTATTGGGTAAAGTTGTGTCTTTAAGTCCTAAAGCTCCAGAAGATTTTTTTTCAGATTGACACGTTACCAATATTCTTGAATTAAGAGTTTCACAGATTTGCTTTTTTCTGGGTAAAGCATCCAATACCTGTCAGTTGTTCATCTCAAGCACCAAATACAACAGCTGCAAGATCAGAACTGCTAACTCGCAACACATAAAATCCAAAATTAGCTTGTCTTAGAAATGCAGTAAGAGCTAAACAAAGATCACATTAATGCATATGAAGGATGTCAATGGCAGCAGATAAAAAGAGCACACAAGTCTAAGGAATCCTTGAGCCCTGGTAAATATTTCTTTCAAAGAAGTTTACCTATTCAGTTTCTATCAGTTCATTTAAAGAGCAGGTAATGTTACATAATTCTTCACTACTATGAATTTCCAAATCCATTTCAAGGACATGAGATACAAGCAAATATCTCCTTGGATCTTGTCATTTTATTCTGTCAGTAAACCCCTTTTTAGACAAAAAAAAGGGAAATGTTCCCACAAGTAACTTTTAATTTCTTTTAGAAGTTCAACTGTGAGACAGCAGTCACCTGTCCTGCTGTGTATTAGATCACAATAATGTCTCCCTCACACAGCTTGAAAAGCCCTGACTTTTCTCTGATCTCAGGGCTCATATTTTATATAGGCTGAAAAACCTCACATTCGGGAGCCTGACACTTGTTCACAGCCTCTAGATAAGTAGCAACTGCCTTCTCTCAGGATGTTTTAGCTGACTGAACTTCAAGCACATGCAAATTTCAATTAATTGAGGGGGAAATAGTTTTTATTTGTATTTAATTTTTTTCTCCAATTTAGTAAGTGTTGCTCCCCTAAATCGTGGATATTTCAGACAGATGACTTAGAGACAATAAAAGAAATCAACCTCAGAGAGCAGGCATCAGATCAGAAAAAAATACTGGACTTTAATTTTCCATGAAGGAATAGAGATAAAATTGTCAAATTGTCACAAAACATTTGTTATTAGATACAATTTTCTGTAATTATGGGGACCTCACAGCAAGTCTTGGGTGAGATTTGCATTGAAAAAATGTTGAAGTTATAGATACTTCTACAACATGAACACTAGCGAAGATTAATTTTTCACAGCTACCATTCATTTGACTTTATCTATTTTCAAAAAATCAGATTTCTCCTGAAGTGCTGGAACAGCACTTAGGTCTGCCAGTGTAATCTTTTATATTTTGTGCAAAGAGGAAAAAAAATGTTTTACATTCACAGAATTTGTGAAATGTACAGTAGTTGCATTACAGTGAGCCATACTTTACTTCTGGAAATAAGGATGACTGTAAAAAGATGACTGTGAATTGTATAGTCTTGCTCATGACCAAAATGCAAACATTTACCACTATTATAGTAACAACACATATATAAATACATCCAAATGTAACATACAGATGTACAAGACTATTCAAACTTTAGTAAATCTCAAAGTACAATTTTACCAGAGCTAACTTCAGTAATGGATAATCAAATACCGTATGAGGTTTTGTCCCACAACAGTTTTTCTAGAAATCTCTCAAAAAAGGCTTAAATATCTTAAATGAAAGACTTAATCATAAGGATTTTTAATGAATATTAATTTCTGTGTCTGGATCACAACTTTCCTTAATTAAATTTTTATTAATTCTGTATTGGAAAGATGAGACTTTCTTTTTTACTTATGCTTCAAAATGTTTTGCAATTAACTTAAATTCTCCAGGAATTCATAAAATGAAGCAGAAAGCCTAATTTTAAAATGTATATAAAAGCTAGGATATTGAAATCAAACACATTTGGACCTTTTCAGTACATTAGTTGAATTCTGATGTAAGTAGAATCTTATTTTATAACAAACCATTTATAAAGAAGTTTCTCCTAACGGTTTTGAGTTGTTTTTAGGTTGGATTTTTACTTTTTCAACAGTAGATGGCATTCCAAGCATCTCCTGCAGAAAGTGCTTTCATAGATGCTTGTTCTGTCACCAGCTGCTAGTGAAATATGCAACCCTGGGCTCAGCTGCTAGCAGGTGATTTTTTAAAAAACCATCTTAACTCTGTAATTAATTTAAATGCGCTGGTAATTACTTTGGACTGGATATGTTACTCAGCCTGTTAAATACCAACTTTGTAACATTATTATCTCTAAGATACACACCAGGTGAAAATCATATATACTAGAGCTTCAAAACTACACAACAGACAGTAAGTTAACAATTTTCACACTGTGGCATTTAATTGTGTGAAATGGATTCAGATTTCTTCCAGAGTTTAGGCAATCCCAGAGAAGGATTATTGTAAAGGATACAACAGGAACAGAAATACCAGATATCATCAATTTGTTCCTGTTCTCTTCAAAATCAGCCTTACAAAGAGCCCCTTTTCAGAGCAGACTTGTGTCCTGCACCCCTCTACACATGAAGCTCTGGATGATATTGCATAATAAAAAGGGTGTTGGCAGGAAAAGTACTTCAGCTGTAAGGCTGGATTACTAAATGGCTTGAAAAATGCAAGTTCCCCACCAAACTGCTACAAAACCAAGATCAGAATCTAAGATATAAACAGGAAGTGAAAAAGCAGGAAAATAAAAACAAATGAAAAATACAACAGTAATGCATACAAATTTAATGACAATTTCAAAAAATCATGAGAGTTAGAAATGTTATTATTATTATTATTATTTTAAAATATATTTTATTTAATATTTTCTGAGGGAATTATGCTTATGGTATTACCTTATTATATTATATACTCTATATAATAATATAGAAGATATTACACATTATCTATTATTATGATGATGATGGTTTTATGATGATAATATCACTACATTATGACGTTATCATACTATTATTAAAACCCCTCCCTGTGTTTATTCTCCCTCCTGTGAGAATAAAACATAAAATACTGCTTTTTTCCTGAGAATATATTTAGTTTAATAAAAATATAAATGGGAACACTTCAATTCTCTATTCACATATTTGATAGAATTAATAGTTCATATCTGGAAGTCACAGGAAATTACTGTGATAAAGCCTCTGACCATATGAGATACTTGAGGTAAATACAATGCCCAGTTTACATGCTACTGAGAGAAAGCACAATTGGTTTTCTTTAAAAACAGATGTTTTCTGGTGATTCATTCGATGCATAGAAAAACTAGAATCATAAACCGAATGTTATTATAAACTGTCTGCACTACCAGTTATAGTAACACAATTTACAACACTGGAAATGTTCTTTTCCATTGGTTTTATATGCCTGGATCAATGTTCCCCTAAGGAAGAAAATATTCCAGTGTACATTTCTTCAGAATGGTTTCCTATTTCTCTCTACCTTTCTCTATCAAACAGTGCTCTGTTGGGGTTTGTTTGCTATTCACACCTTTATTTTCAAGTGAACCAGAGTTAGATAACATTTGGTACAAGTTTTTCTAGATTTTTTTTTCTGATGCTTTGTTTGCATGCCCTTGTCTTGCACTCTTTGCCTGAGTAAGGCCCTCCTAGTGTGAAGAGTTTATTTAAATTGATCATTTTCGTGCACATTTTTCTTTCTCATGTTGTACAGATGTATTTAAAATGAGCAAGCAAAATGATTCCAGAGCTGTATCACAGAGGCTGACTAAACTGGGAGGTTGTATCTGTTTTAGTGAGCAAGCTTTGGGCTCTGGATGTGAACATAATCCAATCCTATGAGAAAAGCCAGATTTGAATCTACTGACAATTTTGTGCACATTCCACTCTCTCTGCACTTAAAACATCTGATTTTAAGGTTTTAAAACTGATATTCAGAGAATACTACCTGTCTTTTAAAAAAGGAACTACTTTAGCAAATGCCTTTTTGAACATAAAACTACTCATCTGGTTTAATTAATGAAGGAAATAACACGTATTAAAAAAAAAAACCTCCTACAGAACACACTGGTGAAATTAATCTTTAACAACTTTGGTTTACTTGGATCTGAATTTAAATTCTTTCAAATAGTTTCCGTGTCACAAATCACACTCTAAGCAGAAGTTTAAAAGCATTTAAATTATCTGCTATAAAAGTAAATTAAAATATTTTAGTGCTGTGTAATTTTCTGATCAAAATATATTGTCTTGGTTGAGAATGCCAATAGTTTTAAAATCTAAAACTATATTAACCATTAAAAGATATTAATAATTTTGATTAATTTGCCTTAAGTCCTGCCACGTAAGATCCTCTGTAGTGGCCAGTGGCTGAATCTGAGACATTTCCAGGTTCATGGAGTTGTGGATTTACTCAGCTTATGAAAATCTTGCTGGTTTGGGTCCAATGGGTTTGACATTGCAGAGTCCAATGCAGGTTGATGAATCAGGCTGTTCTAAATTTCAAGGCTGTAGTGACATCATACATTTATTTTTGCTTTGAGCATTAATTTCCTTCAGTGTCTTTATACAGTTTATTCAGAAAATTGGTTTAATAACCAGTGGAGAAAAAAAACCTTACATTTAATTTCTGCCTGAATTGTACAATTAAGAATGAATTGAGAATCTGATCCATGTAACTTTTACTATTTCTCAGTGAAAAAAAAAAAATCTATTCTCTAAATAGGCTCCAGGAGAGAACTCTGGTTTCCAAAAAGGCGATATCACAAATAAAAATTGTACTACTATTCAGTAAATTCTGTGTTTATTTAAACTTCTTTAACTGGGTGTCACAGGGCAGCTTCTCAGACATAATTATAACTATTCTTCTGAGTAAACTATCTAACCTCTGTACATAAATTCCCGTTTAAATCAATAGAAGTTGTTGGAACATTTCCTTCTTATTCTGGTTCAAAAAGTATATCCCAGTTATTTCTGAAAGTGGCAAATACATTTCTATAAATGGCAAAATACTCTCCCAGAATGACAAAAAAGTTTGATTGTGTGATAACTTTTAAAACTGATTCTGAAAACAAATACGGTATCCCTGAAATTGTTACAATCTTACAGTTTTCTGTCTGACTTTACTTTTTTTAATATTTTTACTAAGACTAACTTTCCTAGTCAGGCTGATAAAAATCTTCCAACAGTCAGACACAAACTCAGGTATTGGTAACCTCTAAACCTTTTTATCAAAACCGATGACAATTTTAAGTGTACAATTAAACACCATACACTACTTAAGAATAAAGTATTCTCTCAACAGTTAGCATTTTGATGATGACCCAATATCTGACCTTCCTGAAAGGATGCAGTGTCATTCACCTGACATTATAAAGTAGAATCTGAAGTTTTGCCCCTTTGTTTTCTGTTTCCTGGGAATAAATTTAGGAACTAATTAAGGACTCAAAACCCTCTCCCTGACACACATCTCATTACTTCTTTGTAAGAGTGATCAGTCTGGGGTTCCAGAAACTTAGGATTGGCTGTAATAGGTAAAAGGCATTTGCAGCAGAGGGAAGGCATGGGTAAGAAAAATAAACTTCACATCTCAAATTCCTCCTTCAGCAAAACTATACCTGTTCTACAGGCATTAAGAGAATGCTACCTGTATGAATACTTACTTTGTGAGCATGATTCTTCATAAACATATGTTATTCAAACTCTTATCTGAACAGAAGTTCTAATGTTTAATAAAGGAATGCTGCATAGCATCTTTGGATGGTCATTTAACTCCTAAGTCTCTGTTATAATGCAGACACTCATTGTTCTCATTCCTAGCTAATTACAAGCATTCATTCATGTCTGTTTGCAATTAGAGTACATTTAAAATGAACAGAACTGACATTCATGAAGACGCTAAATATAAATGAAAATTAGTAAACACAAAGTGACATCAAAACCAGCTCAGACAATGGTCCTATAATTTAAAATGCAGGACATGCTAAACATCCTTGAAAAACTCACTAGTTAACAGATTCTGCAGAGCTACAATGCCAGTATCAATTTTCATTTGGGAGTATGAAACTAGATTTTATAAATTCAGTATTTTCTTATCCCTATACTAGTAACATAAATGAGAAGTACGGGAAATCTACAGAAAACAAGTTTTAAAATTATTTCAAGCTCATAAATTAGTAAATTTCTATGTTGCAGTTTTGTAACAAAAAAACTCAACCCTTTCTTCTGAGGAAAGAGGTGCATGCATTTCTATTTAAAGAGACAATGAGAGAGAAAAAAATGTACTTCTTAGATGGAACACCTACCCAAAATCAACACAAGAAGTAGACATGTCAAAACTGCAGAAGTTAATGATGGAAGGATGAGATTACTATGTTTCAGAATAGTTATTCTCATTAGTCATCGTCTACCCCAAGCACATTAAGTTGTGTGGGAGGCAAATGAGAAAACAGTACATTAAATAGCAGAATGTCTAATAAAACTTGGACCTTCTATTTTTTGTCTTCTCCAAATCTCCCAAACTGCAAGTTAAGCTCAATACTTCTTGCCCCATCATTTACTCAGGGCATGAAAAACAGCAGCCTTTCATTTCTTTGATAATTTTGAAGTACCCCTGTCTTCTGTCCTAAAGCTTATCAGAAGTGTTTAACCTCTTCTCATGGCACGTTTTCTAGAGATCTCACCTGGACTACTGACAACTTATCCACAGCTATTTTGAGTTGCAATTTTGAAAACCAGACTCATTCCAGCTGGGCATTTAGTGGTGCTCATTATTGCCTGAGAGTTTTGTAGGACATTGCAACGTTTATGCAACCTATGATGGCAAGTATCTTTTCCATAACCACATGTGCAATTAAAGCTCATTTTCAGCATAAGAGGCAGTTTAGAGCCTAGATTCTGCCCTTGGGAATTGGTACATAGTCAGTAGCTAACTTCAATTTAAATGTATGATTACACGTAAGCATAGTAGTTACTGAATAATGTCCTTGTTGAATATAATTAAGTAATTTTAGACCATCTCTCTAATTTCTTGAAATCATTTATAACTTTTCTAACATGCTTGTAAGTGCACTCTATTCCATCATTCTGAACATTAATGGATATACTTGACAACTTCAGCAAAGTTTCTTTTGGTAAATCTTTGTTTAGACAACAAACTATCCATAGATACTAAGTAAAAGTTTCTGGTTCATTGCTCATGGGTACGTATTACTATTCTACAGTCATTTTCTCTGTATCACCTGTCCTGGATTGCTTAGGAATACATTTTTCAATATGATATTAAAGCCTTCCTCAAAATACGTTACCTATTACCCCTTCTCTGTCTGTAGAAGCTGATATCTGTTGCAGAATTTCATTAGATTTTTCTGGCATGATTTGTTCTTGATAAATCCACACTGACTACTATTTTTTTATGTTTTATCTTTTAGAGACTTCTAAGAACTTTGTTTATTTCTTCCACTGTTTTTCTTGGAATTTCAGTGGGTTGATTCACTGCTAATACTCTGGCTTTTTCCACACATAGCACCCCAGTTTTCTACAGGGGGATTCTGTTCTTGCTGTTTTCTGCTCTTATATAAGAGCATATCCAGATTTTCTGAACTCTTAATTTAGCTTACAATAAAATCCATAAGACCACAATAATTGATAATTTTATTATTTCTTTGTGACTTTCAAGTACATTTGAAGTCACAATTTTAGAGACAATCTTAGTATCTCAATTAAAATACTATTTCAGCGAAAAGAAAACTACTTTCTAAAGCCCTGTCTATTCAGATCACTTGGTCTGAACAAAAGCATTAGTACGAAATGTGATCTTGATCTTCTAGAATCAAACAAAGTACAGAATATCTACAATCACTTTTGAAATTTTTCTCATTCCCATTCTTGAAAAAAAAAAGGGCAATGGTCCTGTGTAGGCACTAAATGATCTCTCTGAAAACAATCATATTAACCAATGAACAAAATTTTAAAATTATTAATACTTTTGGGCAACATCATCTTGGAAAGCACAATAGTTTCATACTATGAGATATGATCCCTACGCACCAAAGACAGAGCAGGCACATGCATCATAACCCTGTGAGGCCTGTCTGTGGCACTGCTTGCTGTAACAGACATTCCACATTAACTTATCTGCTGTGCTCCTTCAAGATCTCAGTATTCACAGTTCACAGTTGAACTCTTGCAAAACCAGCCCTGATGGAGAATATAAAATGCAAAGATACAGATGTGCTTGTCACAGGTACAGAAACATTTTGAAACTGATAGTCTCCATTTTTTCATATAGTTAATAAT
This sequence comes from Petroica traversi, assembly GCA_025920805.1. NCBI lineage: Eukaryota > Metazoa > Chordata > Aves > Passeriformes > Petroicidae > Petroica > Petroica traversi. The sequence goes on from JAHLSL010000021.1 coordinate 2,624,509, forward strand.
ACTCTTCTTTTTCCCTTTAAGTGAGACATTAACTCTAAGAAGGACATAGGCAGCTAAGCTGAATCCCAAAATTCATGAACAGTGTACACAATTCAAAAATTTGGTTAAATCTTTCTTTCGAAACCATGTACAGCAAAACAGGGGTGAAAAGTGACAAGTAACATTAAAGAGTTCAGAAAAGATGTGCAAGAGTGAAATGTAACACCTGCTGGGAAAATGAGTTCAGGATTTTTTAACCTTATTGGAAAAGTGACAAAAGCATTGTTTTATTTTCAATCTTATAAATTTTTTTATGTAAACAGGAGACACAGGCACTTTAATAGGCGTTTTACTGTGAAGTTGGTTCCTTTTCTCTTTGGCACTGTAGCCCCACGATGATTCCAAGTGTGCACATATTAGTCTGCAGCCAGGCCCATTATGACTGAACCAAGCTGTCATCTTGATTCAGAAAAAGCAGCTATGAATGAGAAGATAATGCAAGTTGGTCTGCATGGTGAACACAAGCACAGCTGGCTTGGAAGCCTGGGCTTGTATCCTAATGTTTATAACAGAATAGGATAGATATAAACTGAAATATCTATTCTCACGGAAGAGACATTTGGAAGAAAGAGGGAGAGAGATTAGAACAAAAATGCAAATCTTGAAAGTTGAAGCTTTGTAAATATTGAAGCATTATACTCACAATAGTAGTGAAACTTAAGTCAATATTGGTTGCATTTCAAAATATGTTCTATTTCAATCTCACATTCTTGAATTTGATGCAGTTGCTCAAAGAGATTGATCACATATGTGATGCAACCAGATCTGAATGGTCCCTCATCTGATTTTAAAATCTACTTAATCACTCTTCCTTCTCTTACTATGAACCCAGAAAATTTTCTCTGTGATTTCAAATATGCAGCCTTTTTCAATTGATCACACCCTCTCATATAAGTCATATATGTCACCATCTATGTCTTAATCATAAATTAACAGCTATCTAACTGAAAAGTGAGATGTATTTGAAATGAACTTTATGTGAGTATTTTTCACAGCTACTTAAACATTTTGAGAATAAAAAACATGGATTGAAAGGAAAATAAAGGTTGCATTCTATGCATGAGGCATATTTTGTGTTAATACAATACCACTGCCACAAAATTTAAAGTTATTTCAAATGTATACTATATAGATATTTTTAAATTACAATCAATAACATTATGTAAACTTATATGGGGATTTATGTGTCTGTTTTGCTCATGAACTATCAAACAAATCTCTGTAGTTTGCATAGCTAAAACTATATGAGTCAGGTTTTTAGTTTGCTTAAAAATGTTTCAGCATCTCTGATAATAAGCTGTAGTACAAACAATGCCCCTCCCAAAGAAATGCAATATTACCTCACTGTAGGCATTGACTAAAAACAGTAGCCCTGCATAAAAGAAATGAGACTATATAGATACGTATATAATAAGACTATAAAGATAAAAAATTAACAAACTTCAGGAGAAATTAGCAAACTCTTGCAATTTAAGAGAAAAGAGACCTTTTTACTTTCTGGAGAATTTGAATACAGTGGCTTATATTACAGCTCAAAAAAGAAACTCTACCTGGTTAGCATATTACATAGATAATGGAAGTATGGAAACAACCTGATTTCTGCAAAAAATATAAGCACTCTAGACTGACCTATAAAAAGCACATGAAATTACTACCTAATTAATTACACATAATGTCTCTCACTGCTAATACAATAACACTGGAGAATAACACTGATTTGCCAAATGTTCTTAGAACAGAAAGCAGTGCTAGAAGTACTCTGCCATCTTCCACAGCTCTCAGAAGGAAATAGCAAGCTCTTTTGATTTCAATAAAAAGACATTCTATAAATAAAATGTATTTATATCTTTGCAAATAAGCAGAAGAGTTGCACTGATCATGGCTTTAGAAATCTTGCCTAATTTTCCTAAGATGCTTCAAAGCCCAGCTTAGCATCTGGATGTGCTGTTTTTATCACTTTTATAGGGATAACAGGGTTTCACTACTTAAACAAGATCTTCTCAGGAATGAAGGACAGCTGGTGCAAGCTGAACAAGAATTGAATGGGCACAAGAGACCACTTTTTCTATCTCTATTTTGTTGGACATATATATCCTCAAACTGTTACATCAGCGAAATATTTAAGAATTCTCTTGGAATTCCTCCTGACATTGGCTTACCATACAGCACCTATCACAGTTTTCTCCTTTCCTAGTTTGCTAGGAGATTCAATTTCATCTTTAAGGGTGCCAGTATTTGCCAGCTGCCATTGTCATTACCTACCTCACTACAGTAATCCAAAATTCATCAGCAAGAAGCCATCATTATCATTATCATATTCCTATTAACATTTTCCACCATAAGTACTGTAGCCTAGTTTTCTACTCTCTGCACTGATTTTTAACAGAAGAGAGCATCAAGTGGGAGATTTCAATTCTCATGTTCAAAATGCGCAGCATCTTGTGTCCAACATGTCCAAGATAAAGATCATGGTCAGCAATTTCCCTCCTCAGACATAATAATGGTTTCAGTCGACATGAATGGAGACAGAATTTTCCTACAACAATCATCCACTCCTAAACCATCCTGTCTTTTTTTGTAGGTGCAAGGTGCACTGATCTAATATGAACACAAAGAAATATACATATTAAAAAAAAACAACCTCCATGTTACAACAAACCCCACTAACTGCACATGAAATTCCTCCCCCAGGGAGAGAATGTGAGAGAACAAACCCAATGTAACAGATGTTAGCCGTATCATTTAATGCATGACTGAAAGACTAAAGATGTATGTTGATGAGGACAACATAAGAACCTCTGCAGCACAGAACGGGATTAGCACTTCAGCATCTATTGTTAAAATCAGGGAACATAAAATAAAAACAAAGCCAAATCTCTTTTTCACATTTAATTAAATTGAAAACTATAGAATGACCAACAAAGGCACGTCAGAACTTCTAATTTGATATAAAGCCTGTCAAAACCCCAGAAGCCTATAATTCAAAATGAACATTAAATCAGCCACAGATGACCATGCCACAACACTGTGGTCAAACTTACTGACACTAATAATACCCTTTGTGATATCTTTTGTTGTTCCTGTGTTTGGTTTCAGGATGTAAATGGGGAAACTTCATCATAAACATTATCTAAATTAGTTACTGAAACCACAAGTGAATGTCAAAATTCCTATAATCATTGTATCATTAATTACAGATATTATTTCAGCAGGTCAAAAAAAGTAATTCATTCTGTACATCACTAACAGTAGCTTTGAAAAAGCTATAAGTAAAAAAAATATTAAAAGCTATGTCTAAAAAAGCTGTATAATAATTATATTTACTGGCAGTTACTTAAAAACTTCAGAGCTCAACATGAATACCCATAAAGTGAGTACATAAATTTTAAATGTCTTTAATATCATTTAGAATATTTTTAAATGCCAGCCATTTTCCTAAATATTAGTTGAAGTCAAGAGAATTATTAAAGCAGCTGGTCAACTAGCAATTAAAAAAAAATATGTATGATGTCAAACATACCTGTGGAATAGCCACTGTAGTCTTTCCTGTTATGAAACTCCAAGTAGACAGGAAATGTAAGCTACTTTCTATAAAACTGAGCTGAACAGTAGCATCTGTGATGACACTGTTATAATCAAACTATTTTATCTAAAAATGCTACCTCAATAACTCTACAGAAACATATTCTGGTTGGAATGTCAATGACTACTTAAAATTTATATATCTCTTTAAATATAAATCAATTGTGGATACCGCAAGTCCTTTCTAAAACAAACAAAACCCAAATTCATTATCATTCATTCCCCAGCAAAGAAGGGCAAAAGCTCTGTAATCATTCTTGGAAGGAATTCTATCCCAGGATTCCTAGTCTCATATACAATTGACAGCTTAGAGCTTTTAGGCACTCAGAGACAAAAATCTTATTGCAAGAGCCTTAGACTTTCCAGTTTTCCCGTTTAAAAATAAAAGCATTATCTTTTACATATCTGATATTTTTTACTCCATCGGGGACATATCCATATGCTGTGGCCATAATATAGACATAGATATCAGGCAAGCAAATACACAAGTCTTGCACAAGGCAAGGCAAAATCAACCTTCAAGAAACAGAGTTAGAGTTCCGAAACAAATATTATTTCTCTGCATTATGATATATCATGGAGTCCACAGGGAACTCCTTTCCTCCACTTTTATGTCAAAGTCCACAGAAACAGCAAAAGACTGCAAGTATTTAGGAACACCCCTAACTTCACACAAGTGTCTGAACAGACAAGGACAAATAGCAAGATTTAGCAACTACGGTGCTGCATTCTTATGAGACCTAAAAAGTACCTCAAGAAAACTAAATTATGCACTAAGTAAAATTAAGGGAGTTAAGTACCCTCAAAACATAATGCAGACATCAAATAACATGACAAATAAACTTGACAGATCTAGCCAACAGAAAGACAAGGACAGTGCTCTTCTAAATTTCAGTCTTTTCCATGAATTTGGGTACCTGACTGAGGCCTCTCTACACGTATGAAATTTTAAATTATGTGCAATATTACTACAGATTGTCTTTTCACAGAACATTCTGTAGAAATCAGTATTTAACTGAACAAATTCATTTCTTTTATAACTATGTATTGTTCCTTAGGCTAATAGCTTGTCCAGCCAGAAATAAAAGTGACGGGATAGAAATTCAGATTGTTTTGCACTCTCAGATGAAGTCTGTACTTGTTGGACTACAGGGCTTGCTTTCCTGTCAGCCTCTGCATTGTCTGCATAATACCATAAGTTCAGCACCCGGGAGAATGAACGTCCTGTCAAACATTCATGGAAGGTTCTGGAATATATCCCAGTGGAAGCCATTTCCAAGCACAGGAGAATGCAAACACGTCTGAATTGCCCCGTGATGAAATGACTGGCTGTGTGCAGAGGGAATGTAAAGCCTTGAGAGCTGGTCTCCCATGGCATCCTTCCAGACAAACTGGGGACACACAGACTGGACAAGATGAAAAGCTGGCTGGACTGCCAGGCTCAGGGTGTAGGGTACAGATATTGAAGTCTAACTGATACCCAGAACTAGTGATGCCCCCCCTGGATCTTTTGTTGTCTGGGCTTGTAATCTGGTCACCTTTCACTTGCTTATTAAAATACTTTTTATGGCAGACTCAAAACCACAGGTTTTCATCAGGTGAGACTGCTGTATGTCTGATGATGCTCAGACAGAGTTTAGGACCTTTTTTGATTATGACAAGCTGAAGCTTCTGTTTCTTCTTGTTAAGACACACCTGTGCACATGCTAAGGCCCAAATTTAGACATGCTAGGAGCTCTAGAGCAAATATCTGGTTGCATGCTGATAGATAGGCATAGGTCAGAAGATAAATTTCTTAGACATCTGGATCTTGCATATATTGCAAAGACTGTGAGTAACCTTAGAAATTTTGGAGATTATTAACTTTTCTCAAATTAAGTATGGTTGTTCAAGGCAAAGTAGCACATTCATTGTTCATTGCTAGTATCAGAGTTGCTTTCATGCCATTTCAACCAGAAATGGCTCATTTCACTAACAAATATCAGCTCTACTTTTTAAATTACATTCTATTCTGTCATCATTCATTACACTACCTATCCATTTCTAAATATTATTGCAGTTTACAAAAACAAATATTTGAAGGAGGATTCAAAGAAGATTCTAGACAAATAGGATTTGCCATTTGGCTAAATTATAGGTAAGTGTTAGCATAAAAAAAAAATAATTGTGCTTTTCACTTCAGTACATACTGTCCAAAAGAAAGAGTTGAAGTATCACCTTAGCTTTGACATCTGAAAAACTGAAACAGCAAAATCAATGCATGTTCCATTTTTGTGATTGTTGGAACTTATTACAAAATGTACTAGCGGTAAAAACATTAAATAGAGTAATGAATAATTGTACTGCAATGTGCAAATACAGTTCCTGTAATTGTTCTTACCTAAAGCAAAACACATCTAACAAATAACTGTATCCAGCAACATGACAGGTGGGTTCTGACAAATGCCATCAATCCTTCTTTGTTTAATACTGAGAAAGTTATCACTATGTGACAAAGTGAACATAACATTCCTAGAGTCTTTTAAAATCTAAATGATTTAGATTTTAGATTTAGATTTTAAAAGACCTTTAAGATCATCCACTAAACCACATTCCTAACATTTGCTTTGAAAAGGTTTCACCATAACTGGCAACAAGTGGACCAGCTAATTCCATTTTTAAATTGTTTTTATTTTCTAAATGTACTGTTCAAAAGGGATAAATTCAGCATCTTGATGTCATGGATATCAAACAGGTATTTCATCTTTGACTGTTCCCAGAAGTTCACACAAGTTATTTAAGGTGTTTCAATTAGTTGATATGAAAGATCTCTTCCTTTCTAATAGAAAACAAGAGACTTAGAGTTGCAACAGCTGTCCCACTATGAAAAGTCACTCAAACATAAGGACTAAAATCAGCAGGCAAATGAAATTAAATGCACAGGAGATATGGATAAAATTTTTTAAAGACCATGTTTTGTGACTCTTCCAATTGACCAGAAATGTTTAAAACTATGGACTTAGACTAATACACATTTGGAGGACAAGAGATCCCGTGATGTGTATTGATAAAAGCATGAGTAGTGGCTTTTATCAGTATTTCCTTTCAGTTTAACAATGAAAGGACACAAATTCTGCTACTACTCAAACCACAAAGCTGAATATCCAAAAATAACGTGAAGATATAGAAGAGTAGCTATATATTTTTAACTAGCTCTCATAGCCAAAGTTTTTATCACAGACTACTACAAAAATTCTACAATCTGTTTTTCGGAAGTTAGACCATATGGTCATAATGACACCTCTTTAGGAGGAGCTTCTCATAGCTGCAAAATCAATGATCTAACATTTTAACTACGAAATGTTAGGATGCATGCTGAATTAAGTTTACAAAAGCTTGAAACTTTTTGGGTAGAACTGACTAGTGACAGTAATTTTGAATTTCTTTCTGAAGAGGAAGCCTCAGATGTTACATGAAAAAAATCTTAACTATGTCAAACAATAACTATTGTTTCAATAGTGAGATTTTTTTTTTAAATAAAGCACAAAAAATTCAATTGTCTCTTCAACAGCAAGTCATTCTTAATTTTTATGGTGATACAGTTATGACATACAAAGATACTGATCCTTTACTATGAATTTAATATAGAAGTGTACTTCAAAATAATGACACTGATAAGCAGAAAATTTAGAAGTCATCCTAAATAAACAAATCAGTACAACTATTTCCCTCTAAATATTTGATTGAATTAACTAATTTCTGTCAAATGTTTTTATTTCCACTAAAATGTATTTTTTTTGCTTTGTAATTTTTCATAAAACAAAATGGAAATCAGCAAAAAAATTGAGCCCCACCTTGATCAAGTCATAATTACACTAAGTATAATTACTGTACACATTCTTTTATTCTCCTTTTACATTAACTGGTACAAAAATAAAAAGAAGGAATTCAGAAGGATGAAAAAAGTCTGCTCACACTGGTGCAAGCATGTAGTTTTCATTGTCTTGAGTAAAAGGTTAATGTGACAACTGATACAATGATAACTGTAGAGTAAAAATAATACAAAACAAATTCTAGGTGTAAGAGCGGCGTACATATGAATCTGACAAGATTTGAAGAGATAAATTTCAATTTAAAATAACCAGTTAGGTTATTGTATTGGAACTGTGCTTCTCAAAGTCTCAGCTCTTCTGTCACTGTGCTTCATTCCTAATTAACTCAGGACATGAAGATGCTGAACAAGAAGGAATCCTACTTTTGCAAAAAATTATAAGTCTTGCATGTTGAATTGCTGAAAGGACTCTTCAAATTTCAAATGTCTTAAAACAATTAATATTGACAGTAGAAGATACAGTAGGCAGATAAATCAAGTTAGCAACTGAAAAAAAAGCTTTTATTACAAAATATACTTCTATCACCAAAGGACAATGTGTTAATGATGCATGGTAAACTCAACCGAAGATCAGAAACTAGCTTTAAATGATGGGAAAATACCAACTGAAGAATGGGCTATGCTGGATTATGTCTTTAGGCATCATTTGCCAGAAGGACAATTTGCATCTCTCCATCTCCTGCGATCCACTAACCAAAGCATCAGCAGCAAGCATTGATTTGACTGATCCTAAGAAATACCCCAGCCAGTCCAAAATTTTAATAAAAGACATCTCAAATAGCTACTCATAAATCACAGAAAAAAACTTTGAGGAAAGACATTTAACCTGTCTTTCTCTTCTTTGCCTTTTACTTCCTCTTTCATTTCACCTCCCTTTAGCACCAGATCAGAAACCTCCTCCAGAGCCCCAGACTCATGGCTGGAGCACCCCCATGAGCCAGAGCTGAGTACAACAGCGAGTGCCAGATTCTCCAGGACAAGACCTTGTGCTCTGCTCTTCTGTTAAATTGTTCGCTTAATTCATTTATTCCCTCAAAACTGACAGAATATCACTTATCTACTGCAGCTCCACTAGTCTATTATTATTATTATTATTATTATTATTATTATTATTATTATTATTA
>JAHLSL010000021.1:2633134-2665208 GCA_025920805.1 Petroica traversi
TATTATTATTATTATTATTATTATTATTATTATTATTATTATTATTATTATTATTATTATCTACACTCTGAGTGTTAAATGTTGTATGAAGACCCCTCCTACACCAAATCACAATTTTCAATCACTAAACAGACAAAAAGATGGGGAAAGGAATCCAATATTCAGTACTTTAGTAATACCATATATAGATGAGGTGGGTAACCACCATCAGATCAGAAACACACCTTGCTAACTGAGGAACTAGCAAAATTATTGGTTTCATAATTCTGTTTGAGAAAATGGACACAATTTAATGAACAAAGAAGTGTAATGGAATTTATTCCTTTTAAATATCAATTACATTGTCATGTAGAAGTTATTGGTTTTCTGCAAAGACAGAAAGGGCTATGAGCTACAGTTAAGGCTTCCATTTTACCAACCACTACAATGTTAAAAAAATATTCAAATGATCTATTTTCACACTGATATAAGACAGAGTAAGTAACAAACACATAACATTATTTAATTTTTATATAAATATTAAGTATACTTCAGAAAAATAAGACCTTTAAGTAAAAGTTTCCATCTCAGAAAAAAAAAATATCCCTTGATACACTGCAAAAACTTTCCAATAAAATTTCAGGATTATTTAGAATCTTAGAGAGAAAATACACAAATGCATATAGCTGGATATGCTGGTTCTTTCTGTGCTGTGTGCATCACAGCTGAGGTACAGCACTGCCCCTCACCAGGAGCCATCCACAGGAAATGACCATTCCTGGTCCCCATTCCATCGTTCACATGAGCACATGCCCAGTAAAACCGAGCCCTCTGTAGGCTCTCTAGTGGAGAGTGACTGATACATGCTCTAAAAATAAGGGCCAGAAAGTCATTAATTTTATTCCATGTTTACACCAATCTAGCTAGGTGCTCTTTTAACTTCAAATCTGATTATACTTGCCTTGCTTAGCATTCTTTAAAAATCTGGCACTTTCTCTTGCTTTGTACTCCTTAATAAAACAGAAGAAAATTTTATATAAACATAATAAAGACATTTAAGCAAGTATCCTACCTATTCTCCATAAAAACTAATTTTACTATGTAAAAGGTTTTCTGCACACCTTGAAACACTTGAAAACAAATTGCAATTCTCTTCTTATGTATGTAATATCAATTCTGTAATATGTGAGGCATACCATGCTTGTAGGATAAGTGTACATTCACAGACAACAACCTTCTCCCACAAATACATTTAAACAGTGGGGGAAAAAATGTTCCTTTACACTTGTGAGCTGTTCTAGAGTTCTCCCAGTACTGTCAGAGACCATAAAAAAGCCAAATTTTTGTTAAAATTGTATAATTTTTTAAAGGTAAAATTACTGACTTAATATGTTCTCTCTGTTTTTAAGTCACCCTCCCACTTTAAAGTACATTTTCATTAAATTTTCACCTCCACTAATTCATCCAGCATTGTTCAGACAATTAAATAAATTCTATTTCAATTTGCTGCGTAATTTTTCACTGTGCTATATTTTATGTTACTTTCAACCTCTATTCATTTTTAGGAAAACTATTTACTGACATTCCTTTTCTTGATATATGAATTTGCATATGATAAAGAACATAGGTGAAAAAAGCCATAAGTTTAAATTAAAATCCCCAGAATTTAAAGTCTAGCAACTATAAAGCACTAGGATTTTGTTTCAGAGGTTTTGTTTAGTCTTTTTTCTGCGTTCTGAAAGGTGATAGACTCAAGCTACAATACCTACACAGAACTCCATACTGTCATTTTCACTCAGCCGTTTTTCAGACATAACCACATGATCAGTTTCCTTTAGCCTCTTCTGCTCTCATACACTGTACAAAAGACATAATATTTCATACAGAGGACATCAGCCCCTACATCCTACAAAATGCAAAATTAATCTGAGTTTTCAGAGTAGATTATGGACTTTTTTTAGCAATATTTGTGTCTTGCTCCTAAATTATTTTTCTATGGTAAAAAACTAAATTTAATCCACTAACATTTTCGACAAAAAAAAAAGTATATAAACACATATGAATTCAGGTAGGTTTAGTTTAACAAATATTCTTCATTATTAACAGACAAGAATGATCATTTTATCTGAAAACAGATAAAATACTGTTTTCAGTTGCATAAAACTTCGTCACTTTTCAACCACTCAACCTGACATTCTGCATCACAGATTTTAATTCACTCTTTCTTTAAATACCTCTATAATGGTCTCTATTTACATAAACAAAGCTGCAAGAGAATAAACTGCTCTGTTTTTTCTTTAATTACAAAAAAAAAATGATATATTGAGCAACAGTCTTTTGAGGAAGGCCTTAATATTTAACAAAGGATGTGCCATTGAACATCATACAAAAACCAGACATAAAAAAGTTACTCTGAGAGTAACCTCAGATCACACATACTAAAGAGAATTCTTATATTTTAGAAGCCAAATCCTCCAGACATTTCATCTGCAAAGAGAGTCTTCTAATCCAGGCTCAGCACAACCATGTCTATAATGATAGGTCTGAGCTTCTGTGAGTCATATCAGGTTTTGATCCAGACATTGAAATAAGAATAGAAAGATTCTTTTTCCTGAACTTCCTGCTTGGTTCAGGCCTCTTACAGGAGATGCATTATAATCCTCTATAAATCATAATATGTATTACACCTATTTCCCAACTCAGGTAAACCCAGAACCCACAACCCAGAACCCAAGCACTCCTCTGCTAATACTGCTGAAGTCACTGGCAACAGATCCCATCACACTCTTTCTATGCATTCAGGAGAAATCAAGGAACAGGCAGTGCTAATTTCTTTAATAGCTCCTGTAACAGAGATCAGAGTTGTCACTCTAAAGGTTCCATCCTTATGAGGATCACTGCAAGGCAACCTGATGTAGTATCTTTGTACACCATTTCTGCTTATAAAATGAGGACCTGAAGAGTTAGAAAATATATTTGAAAATTGGTGAGTATTCTGTGTTCTTAGGGCTTTCATACCAGTCAAGAATTTTAATGTGGTTTATTGTGAGGGTATTTGTTTGCCTCTGATTCAGAGACAGAAAGGCAAAATAGTTTTGTTAAATATATAGAAAATGTAAATTATTCTCGATAACCCATATGGAAAGTGATATCCAAGATGTGAAGTAATGTTTAAATTCTGGAACAATATACAATTTTAAAAGGGAATAATTATCTTAATTGAAAAAAACACTTAAGAATTTATCTTGGATCCCTTTCTAAGTGAAATCTTATTGAGAAAAACATATAGGGATAATCTTCCATAAGACTCTTTCTACATTTCAGGCAAAAATGGCAGCCAACAACAACAACAGAAAAAAGAAGTGCTGGTCCAGAGATTAAGGAATTACTGTATTGGCAGAGAATAAAACACAGTGAAGCACATGGGCAACACATGAACCTACCATCACTGATAAAATTTATCAATGTCTAAATGGAAGAGAAAGGTCACATCAGGTATAGTAAGGAAAAAAGAACTGTTGGGGAACTGGAAGTAGAACAAAGGAAAGCTTCTTCAATCTCTCAACCACCTGAGCAGCTGTGTGTCACAAGTGAAAGATACAGCTTTGTTCTAGACAACACTACTAGATTCCAAATAATCCCTTATTCTCTGTTGTGGAGTTTTTTAGAAAGGATCTCTGCAGGTGTTCTGCATTTGGATGGGATGGAGTCAATTTTGTTCACAGCAGCCTGTGTGGTCCTGAGGGTTTTTGTGTTTGTGACTAACACTGCTGATAACACACCAGAATTCTGGTTATTGCTGGACAGGGCCTGCACAGTGCTAAGGCTTTTCCCAGTCTATTGCTCAGAAGTAGGCTAGTGTTAGCAAGAAACTGGAAGAGCACACAGCTGGAACAGTGGATCCCATTGATCAAAAAAGGATGTTCCATACCATATGATATTTTGCTGAGCAATAAAAACTCAAGAAAGGGGCATGAAAGAAGAAAAAATCATGAGACTAAGCTTACCAGAAATTGGTTAAATGTCTGTCTGCCAGTGGCAAGCAGTGAATAAATTCCTTTACTTTGCTTGCAAGCATAGCTTTGCTTCACCTATTAAATTGCTTTTATCTCGATCCACAAATCTTTATGCCTTTCTTTTATTCTTCCCCCTATCCCACAGGAGAGGGGAAGGAGTGAGCAGCTGTTTAGCTGCTGGCCAGGGTCAGCCCACCAAAGCAGAAGAGGAAGAGCATCTACTAATGATTATGTGCAGTGGGAAAGAGCATGATAATAGGGTCAAAATTATGCTCCAAAGACTAATTCTGCAGATCAAAGACACTAGGTATTAGTCTAATTTTGAAAATTCCTCACTTGCTCAAGCATAAGTCCTGAGAGAAGCCCACATGACATTCTAATTAGATTGACCTAAACTGCCAGAGTGGAAAATGTCTAGTGAAACTCTCAGACAAGTAGTTTGGATATTTTTTGCAATTTCTTCCTATTTCTGAACTCAGATGTCTGGCAATCACTGAATTCTTCCAAACATGTCTTCTCCCAGACACACATCCAAGAAGGTAAGAATGGCTGTCTGACAGAAGGATGCTATACTGCATGCCAAGCAAGGCCAGAAGCTAGAGAAGATTTTTAAGAAGCAGATTTGGGAAGAAAATAAACTGAAGTCCAGGGAAAAAGTTATAAGGAATGAAATTTCCCTCTGATTAAGAACAGACAAGAAAGGAAATCAGAATCAATAAAACAAAAGTAAATAAAGCAAATACAGGGGGGAAAAGCAAAACCAATAAGCAAAACAAACAAAAAACACAGAAGAGGATCAAAATGAAGAAAAGTTGCTCCAACTTAAATATATGGCGTCCAGGATGTGCCTCGTTTATTTGGATTTCTGAGGAAAATATAGGTCTGAAGAGGAGTATGCTGCACATAAGTCTCTAAGGATAAAAAAGTTCTTGAGACCATTATCAAAATCACTCACTGGACCAGGTTGCTCAAAACCTCAACCAGCCCAGCCTTTAACTCTTCCAGGTACGGGGCATTCCCACAGGTTTTGTGGGCAACCCGTTGCAGTGTTTCAGCACCCATCCAGTAAAAAATTTCTTCTTAATACACACTCTAAACCTGCCCTCTTTCAGTTTGAAGCCATTCTCCCTCGTCCTGTCACTAGATGCTTTTGTAAAAAGTCCTTCTCCCTCCTTTTTCTGAGCCCTGTTCATATACTGGAAGGTTCTATAAGGTGTCCCTCTTCTCCAGTTTGAATTACCCTAAATCTCTCAGCCTCTCTTCAGGCTCCAGAGGTGCTCCAGACCTCTGAGCATCTCTGTGGCCCTTCTCTGGACTCACTCCAGTACATCCATGTCCTTCATTTGTTGGGGACTCCAGAACTGGGTCCCAAGTGGAGTCTCACAAGGACAGGAGTAGAGGGATTGAATCATCTCCTTTGACCTGCTGGCCACACTTCCTTAGTCCCAGCCCAGGATACAGCTGGCTTTCTGCTCTGCAAGGCCATATTGCCAGGTGGTGTCCAGCTGTCCGTGCAGCAACACCAGAAATTCCCCTCACAGTTTCTCTCAATCTACTCCCTGCCCAGCCTGCATCTTTGCATGGGATTTCCCTGACCCAGAGGCAGGATCTCACACCTGGCCTTGTTGAATTTCATGGGTTTAAGAGCTACAGAATCACAAACTAAAAGGAAATAACTGGTTCCTCAGTCATCAGAATTTTTTTGATGTGGGCCTGCTGGAGCAAGTCCAGAGGAGGGCCACAAAGATCACTGGAAGGATGGAGAACTTCTCCTATGAAGACAGGCTGAGAGAGTCTGGATCGATCTAACTGAAGAAATGGGTCCAGAGAGACCTCATCACAGCCTTTTAGTATTAAAGGAAGTCTGTAAAGCAAGGAGAGCAACTTTTTGTACAGAAAGATAGCAGTAAGACAAGGGGAAACAGTTTTAAAGAAACAGAGGAAATATTTAGACAAGATGTTAGGAAGAAATTCTTTAGTGTATGGGTAGCGAGACACAGGAACGGGTTGCCCAGAGAAATTATAGATGCCCCACTCCTGAATTGTTCAAGGAGAGGTTGGATGGGGCCCTGGGCAACCTCACGTGGCACCCCTGCTCTTGGCAAGAGGATTGAACAAGATGATTTTAAAGGTCTCTTCCAACCCAAACCATTCTGTGACTCCATGATCTCCTCTCACAGAGGGTCGAGTAAGGAGTTGTAGTGCTGATCCCTAGCTTTGATCCCTGGCCCTGCCAAGGTGGAGCAGGGAGGTCACAAAACTCATTAGCATCAATAATATCTGTGATTAAGTGTGCTGCTGGTGTACAAGCTCATTTAGTCTCCATGCTCCCAGGTCCTTCTCAAGGTGCTACAGTCAGTTGTATCCAGAGACCAGACCAAGTCTTTGATAAGCCAATGTACAAAAGTCATTCATACCACAGAACGAGCAGGAATGGCAAATAATTTGCAGAGTAAAAGAGGAGAGCAACTGGAGAGAGAGAACTAGTCCAGCCACTTAAGGCAAAGAAAGATGTGTTAGTGCCAATGCAGTGATCCTGTAAAAACTTTGCCTTGAACACCACACACAGTCCTGCTTCTCCTTCTTCAAGACAAGTGAATTTACACCTGGAGAGTTAGGAGGATGATTAGGGGATACAGAGCATAATTTAAGAAATAAGAGGAGACATCTGAAGTGTAGTAAAAGAAGAAATTAAAAGTTGGCCTAAAAGTACAGCCAAATATCCGAGAAAGAAGAAAAACAATACAAAACAGGCATAAATGGTTTAAGCAGGTCTTAGCAGGAAATTAGAAGATGGCTTCTAGCTGTAAAGAGAATGGTAAACTAGTACATCTTCAAGTAGGAAAAGTGAGAGCAAAATACAGTTAAACTCATCAAGCTCCACCTATAAAATAGTTATGAAAGAGGCTATTAAGACTGCTTGTCTGAGAGCTGGGGTTTGGACTTGATGACCTAAGAATCATTCATCCTGTCTAGGGATTCATCTTTCATTCATTCCATACATACTAA
Organism: Petroica traversi; assembly: GCA_025920805.1. NCBI lineage: Eukaryota > Metazoa > Chordata > Aves > Passeriformes > Petroicidae > Petroica > Petroica traversi. The sequence goes on from JAHLSL010000021.1 coordinate 2,640,139, forward strand.
AAGAACAGGAATAAAGAATAATTATCATATTTCCTCTTAAAATCAAAAGAATCAATGAAATTTTAATTTGGTATTAAATATGTGAACACCAGTAGAAATCTGGCATTTGTCCCTTTTTCCTCAAACACTTCCAGATATTTTTAAGCACACATGCCCCCACCCACCCACCAAAAAAATCTACATTTTCAATAGTCAGATATAAAGATGCCTTGAATATTTAAACATACTTGTAAGACTTACAGAATAATCTTCAATAAGTATTTCTGCATTATGTGGAATTCTCTGGCTTGTAGGAGCCTTGTACATTTCTCAAGCACTGAATACAGTGCAAATGAAACACAGTAGCTACATTATAATCTTCCCAAAATGATCAAAAAGCAGTGTAATGCCAAATTTTCTAAATGTCACCAAAACAAACCAACCAACCAAAAAAAAAAAAAAAAAAGCCCACAAAAACCCAGAGATTAAAATGTATATTAGAGATTTAAATAAATAAATTTTAAAACCTTAACATGAAAAGAACAGCACTCCATCTGTTCTGTTATCTAAATGATAGTCACATATACCATTTTAACAGGATTTCCAGCTAAGTAAATAAATCTTGTACTATGACCATATACACATATGTCTATATTCTCTAAATGGTTCCACTTAGTACAGTTTTGCTCTTTTTAAGGCAAACCAAATACTTCACAAAAATTCTAATAAAAAAGGGTTTCGTTTTACTACATAAAGTCATATTTATGTTTAGACTACATTTTTCAGAATTTCCCTTACATTTGCATATATAACTATTAAAGTCTAACACTAACAAGAAAATGCTGTCTTGTAGTTCTGAGGTGCAAAAAAGACTTAAACTCAGTTACTGACGTATTATAAGGCAATATTTATATTCAATATTTAATTAAATTTAAGTTAGATTTATATTCAAATCAGCTTCAGATCTTATAAATTCAATAAAATTATCTACAGGACAAACTACAGGAATTCCTCATCTGGACTGTTCCTAGGACAAGAAAATTCTGATAAAATTAAAAACTTTTAAATTAAATATATATATTTAAACCCATATCTGATGCATTCTAATTTCAAAAGGGCAGTTCTCAAAGCCTGAATATTGTCATGCAAACACAATGCAAATATGAAAATATAAACTTCAATGAAAGAAGTCCCCAATGGTACAGACTTGCTGTAATCTTATAACTAAATTCTCGATTACAGTCAATGTGGGTATGAAAAAAGTAATGCACAAGACAAAAATAACCCTAACAACAGATATAAAGCTCTCTGATAAATTAGCTGCTATGTTTCAGGGGGAAAAAATCAGCTTCTAGTAGTAATCAAGAAAAACAAAAGCAAAAGCAATAACTTTGGAGTTTATTATGAAAGATAATATGCTACTATATCGCTTGATAAATATAAAACCGTCTCATATCTTTATCCTTATGTTTCTAGTTACCATCCCTCAGAAAGGAAATTAATTTTAAATAAACTAACAAGAAGGACAGTAAGGGGGATCAGAAGCAGAGAATGATTTCCATATTGGAAAAATCTATGCATAGCACTTTTAAGAACCCAAGATAAAACTGAGATAAACTGAAAATATCTAAACTGTAAATCCAAGCAGTTCAAGGGGCATGTAGAAAATTCGATTTAAACACAATGAATTTGTTCAAGGTGGCGAAGTTTTCATATAGAGTAAAAAAAGGCTATAAAACTGCCTGGTGAGATATCCTTTCTTACATATTTATGCCTAGCCCCTGCCAAAGATACCAGTCTATATATGAGTACACTTTAGTAGTTTGTATGTTTTAATCATTCAGTCTGTCATTGTACATATTAATCTTTTAGTCCGTCATTCGCAAATGAAATTATTTTGCCTTTTGCATAACTGAGAAGGTGAGGCAAAACAAGGCATTTATTACATAAATTCAAAGAGATTTACAATCCACAGGGTAATCCAGATCATTCTCCACTCTGCAATGAACACGAGGGTAGATCAGCCTCATTAACTGAAAAGATGGACCAAATGATATTTCAATCCAACTCTTAGAGAAAAACTAGAAAAACCTGGAAAAAATATTTTTATTCCTGTTCTATGAAGAGAGCGGGAAAAGACAGATGTCCTCTAGTATTTAAAGACTTATTCCTGAATTCCACTGTAGGTTCATACTACATCAGTTTATTACAAATCAGGGAAATTGGTTTTTTCAATCTCTGATTTTACTACATCCCTTTTCATACATATATATATATATTTAACACATTCCTGGCAATATTAAGACAAATTCCTAGCTGTGAAAGTTGTCTTGGGAGTGTATACTAGCAAATGTGGCTACTTTCTCTGTCATCTTATACCCTTAGCTTGGAAAATGATTACTTACAAAAATTAGAAACTGAAATTCCTGATGTTCCTGTGACACTTGAACATCATGAACTGACCATTTTTAATCTACAATTATTTTAGCATTTGAGGAAAAATGAATAGCTTAGTTTTTTACAGGTATTAAAAGCCTTGATAATAATCTGATATCCTTTCTTCGTTCTCTTCCTGGAAATGGGCAGTGACTACACTCTGCAAAGGCTTTTGATGGAAAGCCAGAGATTTTGCACTGGTCTTCTGCTACCTTCTAACTTGTATTTGGAGGAAAACAACCTCCTTTCCAAAATAGTGGAATCATAGAATCATTAAGGTTGTAAAAGACCTCCAGGCTCATCAAGTTAAATCATAGACTGGATACCACCATACCCACTGAACCACATCATGGTAATATCCAAACTGAACCTCTCCTGGTGCAACTTGAGGCCATTTTCCCTTGTCCTATCCCTAGCTGCCTGGGAGAAGAGACACGATTCCCCACTCCAACACAATCTCCCACCTCATCACAACAAAAGGGGACAAAAGGAAGTTTCAAATCTTTTATTTATTCAGAATTCTCAAAATGTTTTTTGTTCAGCCTAATCTTCTGACATTTCCTCCTTCAGACTTTTTACTTGGTATGCCATTTTATAACAGAACTTGAACACTACATTGTACTCCAGAGAGAAGCCCTAAAAACCTTGACAGACTTTCCACCACAAAAGACAATGAGCTTCTGACAGTCAGGCAGCATCAGGACACATAACCTTTCCCAGAAAATCCAACTCTTATTTAGAATGGTCAAGGAGCTCCAGATGTGAATTAAGTGTCAGGCTGAAAGGCAAAAAGTCTGGTTTGATCCAAAATTTCTTTGTATGTTTTCAGCCTGCCATGGATATCAGGTACAGAGATTAAAGACAAAAATTTTCAGAACATCAGAACTGATGACCACTACCCAAATTAATCCCAAGATAATCAAAAATTCCTCCTCAGTTTCAAGGATTTCAGAAAAAACATTTTTTTTTTCCCTGAGAAAATTACTTCTATATGTATAAAACTGTCTGGCAACAGCACCAGAGCACTCCAACCTTTCATGCAGATTTGCATGAGTAGCCTGAAACAATGAATAAACACAATTCTGGAAAAATATGCCATAAAGTCACTCAGGTTTGAAGAAAGAATGGTGAAAAACAGAAGGAACTAGTTTTATTCTTCCAAGTGTAGATTAGCATTTTACTTCACCCACAAGTTAAGCTTCAAGATTTCTCACTTGGAATGTTAAAAAAACTCAGGAAAACAATGGGAAAATAAAATCTTCCAGTTTTTTAGGATGTTGTGATAATTTCTGCAATGGAAAGTGTCAGCAGACTGTAATTTAGTCCTATAGTATAGGTGTAAGACCACATCCTCAGCATCTTCCAAAGCATTTTTCTGACTAGAACACTTGCTCTCCATCATTTGGAAAAAATTCTAAAGGTATTACAGAAGAAATCACATTTTTCTCCAAGCTGTTTACCTGTGAATAGCTCAGAGATCTTCCCCTTATTCTGTTTTTCTTTTGCCTCTTCTCGTGCAGCTACCTATTCTCTTTTCAGAGGCTGAACCCTGACTAAAAGGTCTGAGTGTGTGGGACTGCTCTAGTAAAGTAGTCCTGGGAGAATAGCCCAACATGAAATTCAGATGGTAGAGGAAGTTATAAACCAGGAAACAGAGAGTGTTATTCTCTGGCCCCAACCTTTTTTAGAAAACTGTTTACAATTTTTTCAAATTAATGTCTTATAATAAATGGGAGAAAAAATCATGTGTCTGACTTAGTAGTTTGCCTCAATTATATTTAAAGAAACTGATTACCAAGGATGCAGTATTCAAATAAATTTAAGGTTGAAATTTGTGTTAGTTCTGTTTACTATTCTCGTATTACATTTATAAATTTTTATTCTTGCCTCTTCATATGCTTTCAGCATGAGCTCTCTTCTAGATTGTCCAAAAATTAATGAAAGCAGAGGCTTATTTAAGAGCAGTTCCTTTGGGGAATGCCAATCACAGCTATGTTTAAAAAAAAAAGCCTGAACAGAAAATGGTTACCACAAATTTTGGCATAACTCAGAGTAGCCATGAACATCTAAAATAATAAAAACTCCCCAAATGCTCATGATATAAATTAGACAAGGAAAAATAAGGAAGGGTAGGCAATTACTATGCTATAAGGATGGGACTAATTTCATTTTCTGTGGAGTTAAAGAAGTTTCTTGTTCTAAAATAGACAACAGATGGCTACTTGTTAAGCAATAACAGTAATTTGAAGTACATTTTTTTGTTGTCTTTGTTGAACAGACAGAAAAATATATTTAAATAATATATAGCACAGATAATATCAGTTTCATAGCAGAGATTTAGCCCACTATGATGTCAAAATAATATAAGAATGAAGCTTTGGTTCATTTTAATCAAATTAATAGAACAAAACCAATGCCTATTCAGGATGAAAACTTTAAGTTTATACACTTTAAGTGTTTATTTCAGAGACTTCAGGCCCCCGTTAAGACAGAGGCAGTTAAACTCAATCTCTCACTGTACAGACTAACCAGGCTGAAATTTTTATCTTACCTGAAAAACATGTCATTTTATACATTCTTAACATTTCAGTATTTCAATTGTGCAAGTACTCTTTAACCATAAATATTGTTGTGTCACCAAAGGAAGAGAGAAAGGAAAATGAGAGAAAGGAGTTACATTCATTTGAGATACCAAAAAAATAAGTAAAGGGGAACATTCAAAATTCACATAAGGAAAAGAATATATAAGGTTCAAACCTAGCAGTGATTCTATTTTATGGAAGAATGAGTACCACATATTTAGAACTTTTCCACAAACTGGAATTACTTTTTTTGACCCACTTTGATCGGGAGTTCAGGTTTTGCAAAAAGCTGCCTGAAATGTTGCCCAGAATTAAGGGTCCTGGAAGCTCCAGCTGTCTCTGCTGCTGAAGAACCAGGGACTGAACGAGTCAAAGGATGCAGAATATGGCTTCACACCAGCCTGCCAGTGAGGCTGCCAAAGAGCTGGGGAGAGGACCTGGCAGAAATTCAGGTTTCTTCCATCAGAATCCAGATATCAAAACTTGTCTGGCTTTTAGCACCACATGAAAAGTTCTGTCAAAAAATTTCCTGGCAAAAATTGAAAATAGTATTTCATTACCTCAGTGAACCTGCAAATTCCCCAAAAAAGTTGAGAAGGTCTAATGAAGCCTTAAGTACATCAAGACCTTACTGAGGATGTGAAAAGATCCCAATGAGCTTAGAAGAACATGCACAATACACTGAAGTAGAAAAATTTGTTGGTAGAATTTAAAGATAAATAAAACCTTGAAAACTGTGCACAAAAGAAAGGTGCTTTCTCCTCTCGAAAACTTCCTAATGTCACTTTTTACCTGGAACTGCCTTTCAGCGGTTGCACTGAAAAAAACCCAAACATTCTTCTCCCTGCCTTCCTTCTCCTCACATCTCCCTAAAGCCATATCTGATGCTGAATTCCTTGTCATTGTAGGAGTAGACTAACAGTTGCACTAGACAAAGCCTGCCTGTACCATAAAAAGCTCTTACAAGGAATAAACACTGCAGGGGAAAGAAATAAAATTAATAAGAGAAAGAAAACGAGTGCTACTAAATTCTTGTGAAGTCAAAATAGACATACTGACATATTTTATCCTTAAATATTACACATCAAATAAAATCTTGTATTTATCCCATTTTAAAGGTATACAGGGAATTTTTGCTCCTATTTTAGCCAGAGATACTTAGAAAATTAACATATATTGAAATTGAGTGTTAAGACCATAAACAAAATTGAAAAATAAATGGAAGCTTCCGAGGCTCATTGATGAGATCAGGAATGAGTAATACTTTGTCACAGATCACTTCTTTGATCACTTCAAATGAAACCTGAGGAACTAATAGCAGCTGTGGCTTCTCCTTTCCTTGCCGTTTTTTTCTTTATTTTTTCCATTTTTTTTCCTCCAACGTTGTATTCCCTTTATTTCTGAACCAAGGAAATTTATGACAGCAAGCTAAATTCATTTGTCTTAAATGTCCTTGCAACAGATTTCCTGATATATAAAAATGGTTTTTTCCTACAATGTACAAGGCCTGAAAGGACAGGTCAAATACACCCCACCTAATAGTATTCAACAGCAAAACTGTTGAAACAAGAATGAATGTCTTTATTCACTCTTGGATTACAGCTAGGGGCACAGCAAGATAATTGCTTCATTACAATGGATGGATTAGATTATTTAGAGTGAAATGATTATCAAGTGCACAGTCATGGAGTTATACTGAAGCACACTGTCCTGGCAGCACAGTGGTACTGACGGCAAAATAGTGCTTTCAAAACCTTAAGTATTCAGGAGCCTGAACTTTCTGTTTTCAAATGACAACAATGTCACTCTTTTCCACAATTTAATCACTTTCTAATTAGAGTATTTGAACTTCTCCTAAAGAAGATTTTATACAAGCATAACTCGTATAAAATTCAGCAATTTGCCTGTCCAACAAGAGACAAGAATAACCTGGGAGAACCCACCTCACTACACACTAGTTACAAATATGACTGCAGGGCAAGCTACAGGTTTTGCTACAATAGATACTGCTATATTACGTAGGTAGTAGATACTACAGTGCCATACACACTGCAAGGAATAATATTAGGAGGTGACCAAGGGTAAGCCTTAACAAATCTTTTGTCATGAATCAGGACTCAGATATCCTTACCTCGTGATCAGATATTTTTTATAGTACACCATAACTCTCAGAGTTGCTTCCTTTTTGTGGAAACCAAGACACAGGAAACCTGGAGAGACTTGGTATACACTTTAATTTTGAGCTATTATGGAGTAATACCTCAAAGTTGAGTTGCATATCTGAATCCAGAGAGTGTGGAGCATGTACCATGCTGCAGATACTGGGAAATGTGTTCTGAGAAGCTCTTGGATTCTTAGTACAGAAAACAGTATTCTATCTGAAACACAAGTTTTGCAACTTTATTTATTTTCCACCACTAGACTTCCCAGTGAAAACTTTTGCAATAATATTCATCCTTCCTCAAGGACAGAAAATAAAGGAAGCAGAAAGAGAGAGACAAAGATGAGCACACTAAGATACGAGTCTCGTGGATGATGTGCTTTTGCTCTATTTTTACCAAAAGCCCAGAGAAAGGAACAAAACCTACTTGTGCTGCTTCGGGGGCAACATTTGTTCAAGACAGTAAAAATGTATTTTGGGAGTGCAGAAGGATAATCTAAGTCAGATTTGTTCTTGTTTCTAATCACTTCCTTCTTTGTGAGAGTGCAGACAATTCCAAAACTTGCTAACAAATGTTAAGGTCAACTCCCTCTCCACCTCTGCCCAGGAAACACCCACATAGCTGCTGGAGATGGAAACTGGAAGTCCTTAAAAAAGCTTTGTATTCCTCTTCAGGTCAGGCAGAAACAGGGTTGGGTGATTTCACTTCAGCATTTTGGTGTCATTCTTACAAGCACCTTGTGACTCAATCTATCCATCCTCCAAAGAATGTAGATCAATCTGCTCTCACTAAAACTGGATAAAACAGATTATTAAAATAAAGAAACTAGGGTGGAAATGTAGACCAACTTCCTTCAAGTGTACCTGACAGATTGAGAAAGCACAAGTAGGTTGTAGCAAAGAAGGAAGTGAATAAGCAAATGAACAGAAACTGATAGGAATCAGGCTTGCGCATTTTGACTGGCACGGCTGTCTGTCAGAAGCAAATTAAAAACAGTACTTCAGTTGGAAATGGTGCAGCTGACAGCACAAAAAAAGAGCTTCAACTATCAGATGCCAGCTCTTAGAAATAACATTAATTAAATATGCCCCTTTCAAATTTCTTTACTTTGACTCTTACTTCACCAAACTGGATGAATTTATCAGGACAGGAGTTAATTTTGTTAGCACCCATTTCTTTAGCAACAGAAATATAAGGATTTTCCAGTAAAATGAGCTAGGAGAAAGATGTAGGGACAAAGATTATTCTAGGCAATACAACAGCTATATTTACATATTGTCTACTACAGATAAAATAGTGTTAAGGTGTTTTATATTGCAGCACAGCAAAAAACTTTGGATCAGAAAGATTTTCTTAATGAGACCCCAAAGGATATTGAGTAGCTATTGTTTATTTTTCAAAAATAGTTGTATTTTTAAATTAAAATCATATGCACACACATACAGAGGATATTTCAGATTTTTAGTAATAGTCAAGAGCATTCATAACTCCTGTTTTGCACTTTATTATTGAAATAGCTTTCCTTTTGTTTTAAATCAGAAATATTCTTCAAATATTTTTTCCAGAAACATTTGTATAAAAATTGATTAATGTAACTCAAATAGTGTGTGTGCTCTTTAATGTGAGTTAACTGTCTGCAAAGAGAGAGAACAGAACTACTGAAAGCACTACCATCCTTTCTTTATGTACTGTAAGCAAACAAAAACCTAAAGCTGTATCTACATAAAAGCTGATGTCATAAGTGAAGATATCAATTTGTAATTTCCTTCAACTCCTACACTTTTTATTACTGTAAGCAGAATACTTTCTACACACGTGATTATTCTTGACCTTTAACCCAAGCTTTATCACGTTTATGAAACATGCATTAATTTCAGTTTATTAAAATGTGAACCTTTATACTGTGTGTATTGCACAAATTGATGTTACACAAAAATATCCAGAGGTAGCAGAGTAGACAAAGATGTATGAGGTTAATGACGTAATTAAGTTTAAAAAAACAAAAAGGAATATACTCTAGAACCAACAGTGAAAATCCTTAGGCTTGCTAACTTCTTCACCTTTTAGAGATACAGTGAAAGCTGGATTCATTTCAATACTTGTAACAGATAACTGTCATTTTACTCTCTTCCTAGGATATTTCTGGGCAAGGTGTCACAGTTTTCTGCATTTATTTTACATATTTAACCTATTCATCTACATTTGGTGGAGCACGAGACATTATGATGTTTATCCACTTCTTAGAAGGGAAAATAGTATCAATCTTTACAGAAATTACCTGAAAACACCTTACTGTGTAAGAAAAATAAAGACAACAGCAAAATGCTAGGAGTGAATCTACAATCCATGCTTTCACTACATGCACCTCCTTCTCAAGCAGTGGTAGCAGTAAATGAACATTTACTGCTAACGAGAAATTTGGAAGCCTGTACAGTGATAATGAAAATACAATAAGTATCCTTTTTATCAAGTGAGAAGGCAAAAAATCTTACAAGACCAAAGTATACAATTCCAGTGTGACAGACTGGGTTTTCATTTTTTCCAAGATTTCACCATGATGGGCACTACACCTCACTTCAGATTGCTGTTCTCTCCACTCTTCCACAGGCAGCAAAGATAGTTCAGGAAGTAAAAATTCATGGCTTAATTCTACAGGGCTGGAGCAAGGTTGTCTGCAGTCTCTCACTCCCACATGGCCCTTATAGGTTTTGACATAAATGATGAGAAATTATGGACGTAATTTCTTTTCTTTCACAATAAGATTAAATCAGAAGTGATCTAATTACATTAGCAGACTTATAACAGAATAAAAGAATGCAAGTTAAACCAAAATTCAGTTCTATTATTTCATTATGGAAACAAAATTTTCAAGAAAGCAAAACAAGAAAGCCATGAAGTGTTTTGTTTGCCAGTGAGAGAGCCTAACCCAAATATTTTCTTACCAGTTTCATCCATAAAAATGAGTTGGGGGAAGTGAACAGCTTCAAATTAGTCTGTATTAAAAGATAAAGAACTGACAGACTTAAAAGGTCATCTCCCAGTACACTTTCATATACAAAATGGATATAAAATGACAAAAATTGGAAAACCCATCTTGTATAACATAAATGAAAGTAAACTGAAAATATTATACTAGAATATACTTAATTTAAAACTTATTTGGGGCATTGGAAGAGATATGTAATTTCTCATGTGGAAAACAATTCTTGTTAAACATGAACATGTCTTTCACAATATCTTTCTTTTTTCAAAATAATTCCGTTATCATCTCAGGTAGATCTCTGTAGAAGTTCTACCCTCATTTTCTAGAGAGAAAAAAAGCTAATATAAGTGCTCCTTCTTTACATGGAGCTTTAGGAGGAAAGACCTTTTGGTGCTTCATTTTACACTAACACAGGCATTCTAGGCAGCAGTACAAAGCAGTAATGGAGTCACCGAACCCAGTCAGGCACTGGAAATTTTTAACCACCTACTGAAACAGTCTGAATATTAACCTGAAAATTAATAAATCACTACACCCTGCAGAAATATGTGTCTAACACTGATAGGAAAAATGTTCAAAACAAAGTTGTAACAAAATTACTGACTTCTGAATGAATTTGACATTTTTAAATGTATCATTTATTCAGATTTGGGGGCAGCAAATCTTTCCAGATGAGTTGGCTTTGATTATGAAAGGAGGACCGTCACAGTCATTTGGGGATATTACACACGTTAACATGTTAAAATATTGCTTTTGCAGTATTTTTTACTAGCATTCTGGATGGGAGACAGAGGAAAGGGGACAGCTGTTTTATTTTTCAATACAATGCAGATCAAAAATGACAGTTATAGCAATCCAAGAGAAAAAAAATCAAACCAATAGTCGAATGTAGGTCTTAATGAATACTGGGCTAATATTAGCAACCAAGTAGTACAAAATATGTGAATATTTAATATTCCTACATAATAGTCCTAGTCCTGATAGATTCATTTCTCTTCTGAAAGAATGAAATGTCCCTCTAAATATAGCATTGCTTAAAATAAGATTGCTAGGTAGGCATTCAGAAAATTGCTACTAGCATGGCAATGTTTTTAATTGCTACATTTCTCATTTTTTTAAAAATTCAATTAAGTCAATGAGGCTACATATCAAATGCACAAGTAAGTCTGCAAGACTGCAGCTTAGCAGAATGAATTACTTTTATTGCAATTATAAAAAAAATAAATGTTTTGATGCAAAGTCTATCTTTCTCTTATGTGTTGGCATAGACAGTAGTAATGATAAGTTCAGACTTTGTATTTCTCTATGTAATCTTAAAAACATTCAGTAGTTAATGAATTCATGACCCTAGCATACTGAAAGTCAATCACAGTTTTTGTCATCTACAAGATCACTATTTAAAATTATGTTTTAGTAACAGATTAAATTAGAACAAAACTATTTATGTTTCCTCTTTTTAAAAATAATGAGATAGCCTATATTTAAAGTAAATTGCAAACAAACTTAGAGCCAAAGCCATCACAGTTTAAATAATCAGAAGATCTTCCCATACAAAATCTGAAATACTAGGGGTGAAGCAGCTTTCCCATTGTTTTACACAACAGAAAGACTGTCCAGTCACCTGTGAAAATACAAGTGCTTGTGTGTGCACCAATTACAACTAGGGCCTTCGCTACACATCTTTCATTATTTATGTCCCAGACCACATTGGAAAATGCAACAACACAGCTTTACAGAGCTCATTCACTTAACCAGAGTCATCTGAGGTATTTCATCTCTCCTTTCTGTCTTCATCCTATGAGCTGAACTAAGTTATGCCTGAAAATCAGAGTTTTAAAAGTGTTAAAGAAGAAAACCTGCTGTTTGATATGGAGACACAAAACCTAGTTCTATCTAAAGTAACACTGGTAATGGCTTTCCAACTCCAGTTATTCAGCAGAAAAAAATTATGAACATTCTATTTGTTTTCTTCACCAAAGTCTCTGAACACTAATTTTGGTGGCATTGATTCACAGACCTTCAACAGCAACATCAAAATCAGAAATTAGTTTGTACATGTTTGACTGCTGGTTTTCTCAATGACAGCAACATAACCAGTCTTTGTAGACTGTGGAAATAATGGTGGAATAATTCCATTGCTCTCAGACACTCCAAAAGCACTGTAGCTAATCTCTCTCAGCCCCTCAGCTGTGCTAGCTCAGCATTTTGTAGGACTGTACGGTAAATCAGATGAGCTCCTTTCTGTAGCTTAAAAAGCTGCTCTGCCAAAGGGATGAGGGGAAAAATATTTTTTCATTAGCTTAACCTCACGGAAATAGTTTCATTAGATAATTCAATAGACACTTGCACCAGGGCCATGATGGTGTCATGGAGGCAGGAAGGAGCAGCTGGGCTGGCAATGGAGCTGCGGGTGCTGCTCTGACAGCATGGAACTGCCTGGGGCTCTGGAGCTGAATTTAGCCTCTCAGATCTGCCTTCTGGAGAAGCCTCTCTTTTTCTTACTGTACTGATTCCACAGGGACCCAAGAAGAGGAGTCTATGTAGGCTCAAGTTAGCCGTTGCAAATATATTTGTTAAATAAATATTGTGGCGGATTAACCTTGGCTGGCTGCCAGACACCCAACAAGCCATTCTTTCATTCCCCTCCCTCAGCAGGACAGGGTGGAGAATATGATGGAAAAGCTCATAGGTCAAGATAAAGACAGAGAGATCACCCACCAGTTACCATCACAGGCAAAACAGACTCCAATTTTGGAAGATTAATTCAAATTATTGCCACTTAATAACAGGGTAGGACAGAGGGAAAAAAAGCTAAAAACATTTTCCCCTCCTGCCTCTTCCTTCTTTTCAGGCTCAGCTTCACTTATGAACCTTCTACCTCCACACTTGGAGCAGTGCAGATGGAGGGGGCAGGGTCATTGTGGTCAGTTGAGAGCTCTTCATCTCTGTCTCTCCTTTCTCCTCATAGTTGTCCCCTGCTCCAATGTGAGGTCCTTCCCATGGGATACTGTCCCTACTGACCTGCTCCAACACGATCCTTCCCCCAGCCTACAGCTCTTAAAGAACTGTTCCAGGTTCCTTTCCATGGGATGCAGTCCTTCAAGGACATCCTGCTCCAGCATGGGGCACCTGGAGAATCAGAAGTCTTGCCAGAAAACCTACTTCAGTGTGGGTTCCTCTTTCCATGGGCTGCAGTTCCTGCCAGGAGCCTGCTCCAGTTTGGGCTCTCCATGAGATCCCAACTTCATACAAGGTGCATCCACCTGGCCTGGCATGAGGTCCTCCACAGGCTGCAGGGGCACAGCTGCCTCACCGTGGTCTTCACCATGGGCTGCAGAGCAATCTCTGCCCCAGTGCCTGGGAGCACCTCCTGCCCCTCCTTCCTCACTGAGTTTGGTGTCTTCAGGGCTGTTTCTTCTGTATTTTTCACACTCCTGTCACTCACAGCCGTTGCACAGGATTTTTTATCTTCTCTTACACATTATCCAGAGAGATGCCAGCAGTGTCACTGACGGACAACTTTGACCAGTGGGAGATCCATTTTGGAGCTGGCAGAAACCAATTTTTTCTGACATGAGGGCAGGTCTTGGTGTCTTCTGCCACCCCTGCAGCTTCACCCCAACACCAGGACATGTAAATGCAGTATGAATACTTACTTCACACCAAAGAAGTGATACCATTTTTAGTTATTAATCTAGTGAGTTACATGCTTCCATATATGTTCTTATGTAACTTTCCATTTATTATGGCAATATGAACTTAATTATTAATTAAAAGGCAAAGAATAGTTGGCTTGGTAAGCATCAGTTCAATAACTCTTTTCCTTCGTTTCACACACTGAGAAAATTTTTGAAAAAATCCTTATTAAACTGAAACTAAGCGTAGGATATGTTTTGGTGATGTAATTACAAAAACTCTTAAGCAGAAATTCAAACAGTCCCTAAAAAAGATACTAAGGATGTCCTAATATTAAGCAATCGAAAGGCACAGTAGAGTTCTGGTATAAACCTCCTTCCACATCATAATACCATTCATCAACTTCATAAATACTGAACAAAAGATGCTTATGTCCAAGACAGAAGACATTTAATGGCAATTTCCTTCTTTTAACACAAACCAATATCTTTCTTGTGGGCAGTTTTACTGAAAACCCAGCCATTCCAATGGGAGGCAAGAGCTGTTTTAAAATAGGTCATCATCCTTAGTCTTATTCATGTTAGGACCAGCAGTCCCTTTGAAATACAAATTTTTTGTGGATTACTATAATAAAACACTCCTAAGCCCTTATCAAAGAAAAACCTTGTGGCTATGAAGAGTCACAAAACATGTTACCAAATCTAAACTGCACTTTATTATTTAACCTAAAAATAAAATTAGGAATATACAATTAATTATTTCAATAATAACATGAAAAAATATACATCAGTGCTTTTACTTTTTGTAATGACTGCATGATCATTACCTATTGAACTATGACTTAGTTTCCATAGTGAAACTCCAGATTCAGTGAATGCTTTTTGATTATTAAAGTTTTATTAGGCAAAATTATAAATCTAAACAAAGGCACTATTTTAACCCATATTCCTTTTAATAAATAAACTTCTTACTTGTAAGTAACTGGCCTTACTTATTTAAGAAATAGTTATTTATATCTGAGACATTAAGTTAGGAAACAGTGTTATCATGGACTAATTCTACGATTTTAATCACTCTTCTTTGTGCAGAACAAATATGACCATTCATACTAATAGTTAAAAATGTAACTAAATGCTTATTTTGTCTTTTTACAAATAAAACCTTCTATAAAAGAGAATATCTGTATTATAGAAAGCTTGGGAATATATAACTCAGACCAAATTTTAGACAAGATCATTCTGCAAATTCTGCAGATATGTTCATGTAAAATCTACAAAGTAGCTAAAAACATTTATCTTCCAATCATGCCTAAATAAATTCAAAATACATAAATGTACATTAGTGCTCAGCTATAGCACATTAAATATCATTCAGCTTTGGCCACCTGCATGTTCAGATATCAAGCAGACAGAAAAATTCAAGGCTTTCAAATAACAAGTACTTTCTCTGTACCCTGAAAGCACCTTTTCTTGGCCCAGTTGCCTTCACAGCACCTTCTGCAACAACTTTTCACATGAACCATAAACAGCACAGGAAAAAAATACATTTGGATTTTTTAATACGTTTTTACACATGGAAGATACAAGGGGTTTTTTTAAGAAATAGGGATACTAGGTAAAAATACAGTTTTCTTTCAATCATATTGGGATTTTGCTGAACTTTAAAAGCTGGTGGAATATTCAGTAAAGTTCCACCAAAAAAATTAAATTACTACTTCATTTGAAATGTCTTCTGATATAATATGTATTAGCATGGAAGTAATATCAGCACTTGAGAAATATTTACCATTCACTAAAACTTAGTTCCTCAAACTTACTACTCATACGTAAATCAGACTATCATCAAAATATCAACAGGCATAATCTTACTATTAATCCAAAAAGCCAATACAGTAATAAAAACCTTCTTCATTCTTCATCCATGAAATGAAATTAAGTTCTTAATTTTAAATAGTTCATAGTGTTAACTGTGATGTCATTATGTAACTTTATAAGTATTTTGAAAAAAAATAATATTTTCCTGAAGCATTTTAACTTTAGTAAAAAACACGTGCTTGATAAAAGCATAATCCTCAGCCTTCTAAATGTGACAGTGATGCTATTTTTCTAGCTGTTAGGTAATACACAGTTCAGCTGTCACTTACTGAGCAGCAGTCGGGTACACAGAATGAAATGAATCATAATCACAATGACTAGCCAAATTAATGAAAGCATGCTGAATCAAAACTCATGTTCCCAAACTGTCTCAGGGCCTGATTCAGCAAAAATATATTTGATTTCAATACCATACAGCATAATCCATAGATACCTGTTTATCCAGACTTTCAAAGCAAGAAAATGCTAAATTCAGAATGCATAGCAGGACAACAGTATGTTTTTAAGACTACCATCAAAAGTGACTTATCAACTTGTAGAAACACAGTAGCTAAACAAACACTATTATAACAATCCATAGCAAAACAGAGATGGTGTGTGAGTTAAGGAAAGCAACTGTCAAACTGAGTTTATAGAGCCTTCTTTGGGTCTTAATGTTACATTGTTTTAAGCCTACAAGTAGTAGACAAATCCTGTTTGTAACTTCCCATCTAGCAATCTGACTAGCTTCATCTAGGAGATTCTGCCTTAAAATATCTGTTAATCGTTCTTATTGGTGAATGGCATAGGAAGGTTTTCTTTCCAATGTTCTTTTGATGGTGGGTATGCTTAATCCCACATGCTGGAAAGATTTTATATTCAAGGTCTTCTTTTAGATATCGTTCTTCAAAGGTTTCTGAATTCAGTATAAAAAATACACCAAATCCTAAGAATAACCATGGACTAGAAGGGAAGCATATTCAGGTTCCCAGTAGTGAGTCTCAAATTGTAAAGTTATGAATAAATGAGCATTCCCTAATTATTAATTAATAGAAATATAAGAAAAACATGCAGATTGACAAACAGCTTCTAGGGAACTGTAAACATCAGTGTCAGCAGGGAAAGTGTCCATGGCATTTTTGTAAGACCAAATAGTGAAGAGTTACTCCCAAAGGCAGAACTCTGCAGGGCAGACTCAACTTACCTAGTTGCAGAAGTGTGTGAGATAGACCTCTGTGTCTGAAATATTCACTCTATCTTCTTTTTAAGTCCGCAGCCAGAAATAGGCTCTGCAATTCATCTGGCCTATTTGAAATGTCTAATTTAGGAGGAGATGGATCACATCCTAAAGGCACCTCTTTATTTCCATTTGCTTCAAATTGAACCTGAGTGATTTCAGACATGGGTGTCTTCCTCTGTAGGTATTCAGATCTGGTCAGAAGAATCCCTAAGAATTGCTGGGCTCAAACAACGTAATCCAAGCTCTAAATGATGAAGTATGGGAATGAAAAAGATACCAAAACTGAGGCGATGATTTTAATTAACCAATCAGTTCTATGAGTGCTGAACTTAAAGAAGTCTGATTTTGTGAGGACTCACAACTCATGACAGATTTATTTTGATGCCAGTGCTGGTTCTCCCCCTAGAAGAACTCCTTGGTATGTAGAATGGTATGAGTAGACTTTTTCAATCAGAAGTTTGGACAGTAACCATCTTCTTATTTTCATTAAACCCCTAGTAATTACGTATTTTGGGACCTCAAAATTTTGTCCAATTGTCTGTAAGTGAACAAAATTCTTGCACCTACTGAATAAATATGGCAGCAGATGTAAATTTTTCCCTTACAAAAAGACAGCATTGGTGTATTTCCAAGTTGGTGAAAGACCTCCTTTATCAGGAGGAAATTTGAACACAGCTCTCTCTTCCCAAATGAACAAGATATGAGCAAAACTGGAAAAGTTTATTCTGCATTCTTACAACAAAGAATTTTGCCACCAGGAATGTAAATGTATGGACAGGCAAGAGAAAGCCAAAATATCTCTGTGATTAGCAAACTCTCTATCTAGAGGCAAGTCCTCATTCTTGCTCCAAGGGCAAGCACTTGAATGCAAAATTCATAAGAGGTATCTGATACAGACAGAATACAACTCAGTGGCACTAAAGACAAACACTGTGCCTAACTGAGGTAATCAAATTCAAAATACAAAATTAGGAATGACTGATTCCACAAGAGTTCTGCAGAAAAGCATGGTGAAGGGATAGTAGATTACAAGCTGACCATGAATCCATAAGTGCTATACCACAATAAAAATCCCAAACACATGTGACACTGTCTATACAAGGAAATGGTTCTGAACAAGACAGTTTTATCCTTATGCTTTCCCCATACACTTTTGGAATATGTGTCTGGGTTTGGACACTGCATTTCAAAAACAGTCAAAAAGTATATATAAAGACCAGCAGCGAGAGTGATCAGAAGTCTAGAAAATATGACCTGTTGAATCTTCAGAAAGGAGTGATGAGAATATACAGGAGGAGATATGATCAATTTTTGAAATACATAAAAGGTTGCTGCAAACAGAAAAATAACAGATTGCACTGCATTTCCATTGTGGACAGAAAAGTAGCAAATGGTAGAAAAGAGATTTAGATTTAACAGTAAGGGAAAATTTCTGGTGGTAAGGATAAGGATTTTGAGTAACTGAGACAAATTATCTAGGGAATTCAAGAAATCTCCATCCCTGGATAAGTCAGTAGTGGAGTCATTGTTCTCACATCTTTCAGTAGTAACCTATAATTTGAAAAAATGTAAACTTTTCATTCTGTATGCAAGAGTTTTACCCTCAGATCTGCTTGGCCCACTCTTCACTTTCTGCTACATAAGCAACACAGTTCATGCAGAGATTATTAGCTTGAATTCAGTGTATCATCTGCTCTGTTCACTACTTCTAACTCACAATTTTATTTAAAGGTGAAAATATTTTTGTCCTTCATATGCTTAAGAAAGTACACTTTCTGAAGGAAGTTTGCCCTCAAAAATACACAGAGCCAAAATGTCACATTATATCAAATACCTAGCAATGTTAAATATTCTGCATACAAATACAATATTATATTTGCCATAAGAAACTATTCACCTTAAAAATATTAATGTCAAATAAAGAATAGGTCATCCGGAAGTACTTAAGAAACCTCATAGGAGATTTAAGGAGGAAGAACCAATCCCATAGAGACAGTAAACAAAGAAAATTATAGGCTCTATGTGTTATTTAAAGGTTAAAGATTTTCTTATGAATTATCTAAGAAGAAGCCCTCAGATTTGTTTGAAACACAAGTTCAACTCTTGCTAACTCCTGCAAGAACAAACAGGATATCTCACTATATTTTTAATAGAAAGTTTAAAGTTTAAATCAAAAATATTTTTATGGTCTCACATCAAAACTTAAAAACCCCTGAAGATACAGATACGTAAGTCAACTATTACGACTATACACTTCTCACCTATCAAAATGCATGAGTTTGATTTCTTTATCAAAATGCAACAGAGATCACTCTGCAAGCATGTAAGGTGATGACAGCTGATACTTAAATTCAAGACTATAATAACACTTCTTTCCACCTTCAATGAAAGAAAACAGCAGGAATTGCTTTGAACTCTTACTCTCCAAAAATTGCATGTATTTACTTCTTATATGCACTGCTATTCCCCTATACAATCTCTTGCTGTTACATTAACTCTTACAGACTCAGTCCTTACTGACCTCTGTGCAGCTTCAAGACCATTGCTTGGAGAAACTGCATGAGGACACAGTCCCCACATGATATCATGGGGGAGCAGCTGTTCAGCACAGCACTGATTTTGCAAAGTTACTCTATACCAGAGGTATAATAACTCCTGAGATTAAGTTGTTGGAGTTTACTGAGTTTACAAAAGCAATTCCAGATTTGGTGTAAAATATTTTATCAGTAAACGCTCAACAGAGTAACCCTATTAGTAACTCCCAACAGAGTTACTTCAAGGATGTAACAGTTCCTCCTGTTACACCATGTAGCTCTGCAAAAGAGATCTAAACTCAGTGAGCATTGAAAACAATATTGGTCGGTATGAACTTCAGATTTATAATATGAATAACTTTGTCTGAACGATGACTGCTTTTGAATGCCATTTTTAGACAATTAGTATTGCAAGAGATTCTTCCTGCTTGTGAGTTTAAATTAAAAGAAAGACTTGCCCACTCTTGGAGAGATTAGTTTGTCTAAAGTAAATTGTAGCTATTAACCTTGATATAGTAAGACATGTGATTAAAACAGCCCATGTGATGAAAACTTAACTTAAAAAATCATCCCCACCTCAAAACTCGTTGTTAATGTATAATGTCTATTGCAGTAATAATATAGATGAGATCATAACTCATCACTTTGTGTGTTCTTGAGGTTTTATCTCCTCAAGTTTCCGTCAAAATACATCATCAGTGAAGATGTTGGGGGGAAAGAAAGATCACACCAAAATAATCTTTCTTGGGAAAGACTGACCTAATGGTCTTAGAAACTGCCCTAGCATTCTGGCTGACTGCAAATATCATAACAAAACTTGAAGGAAGCCACTAAAGCAAAAGGGTGAGAGGTGGAACTAAGATTAAGAAAATCCTATTCCACTGGCTTAAAATTCCAAGTTCAAATTATTATTTTACTTTTTCCTCCCTTTCAGGGGACTTTGAATATGTTGCAAGTATTTTAAAACTTCACTGACAGAGTAAAAACACCTTTTACACCAGTTCTGCAGTAACATATCACTTTTGTGTATTTTGACACTTACAATATATACACTAATTAGCCATTGGTTCAATGGAAAAATCAATTGTTTGACATTCTCAGTTATGTAGATGTTACCCAGCTCAGAGATACATGCAGACAAAACCCAGAATGGACCATTCAGTCCCTTAACCTCACCTCCAGAGACTACCCAGTCACTCCTTTCTAGGATACAGTCCCAGCATCTAAAAATTATGATTGCCACTCTTCTCTTTTAGATGTAAAGTTAAATAGCTTTTCTCTTCATTTTTCAAAGAAATGCAGAAAGATAGTTATTTGACAAGATTACAGAAAGCACATACTATCTGGTGTTGAATGTCTGTTTTGGGGGTTCTTTGTTAACTAAATCCTGTGTTTTACTATTTCTCAGCCACATACAATGTCAAGCCTTTTTATGTCCAACTGATCCTACTTGTACTTCTTGAATGTGGGAACACAAGCACTGTTGCAGTCTTCTAAAACTTTACTCAACATAAACATTATCAAGCCAAATAATTAGTGTAGCTGCCACTCTGTGTAATCCTCAAATAAATTCTGCTTAGTCACTAAGAGGAAGTACTACTTTAATCATTTGTAGACAGTGTTTAAAATGTGTTAGATTCTTTAGAGGACAATTGTAAACACTGTAGAGCAAATGGCACAAGCAATAACAACCTGACAAGTATTAGCTACAGTGTAAAACGTCTAAGCATGTGATAAGAGTGAAGAGCAAGGAATAATGAAAATTTTGAGAGAGGTCCAAAAAGCAGTAGAAATTCTTAAAGAAAAAGAAAGGGGAGGTGATGAAGAATATTACGAGGGAACAGAATGAGGTAGTAGGAAGGGAAGAGGACATGGCAGGGCAGGAAATGGGGCAAGTATCCTCCTCAACCAGAGGTGTGTGTATATATATATATTTGTGTAACTTCCACTATAACTTATTTTATCCTGTATAAAGTTATAAGTTTTAAAGTCACTTGGACCATATTTTATTTTACAATGCATAGAAATGAGCAAAATTATGAGCAGTGTAACAACAAACTGTTCTAATCAGCACTCCAAATTCAGGCAAAATGCAGTGCAAAATAACATTGCCTGGAGTCCTAGTTTACTATTTAGTCAAAGGCAAATCTTTTTGCTTTACTCTATAAACTTTAGGAATTCCTACATATATCTCCATATTCCAAAAACAAAGTCAATAATCACTACATATACCTCTTTCTTTTCTCCAGCCCTGAAACCCAGACCTAAAACACAAAATGCTTTTAAAACAGTGGAAATCAAAGTTGATTATTTATAATGTAGGATAATTATAAAATAGTACAATAGCTTTGTGAGTGATATTTACACTTCTGTGACTCATGGCCACCAATCTATTGCTTCCTCTTCCCCAGGTGAGCATCCAGTCCCACACCTCACTCCCTCACAGTGTCATACAGAGCACACACAGCCCAGCTTCCTCGAGGTTTGCTTGTCAGAGGTTTTGTTTCAGGCAGTGTAGCTACCCCATTTTTACCATGTCTGTGCAGTCTCTACCACAGTAACTGAGCACACACAAGCCTGCAGTCAATTGTATCTTCCTAAAGCTCACTCTGGACTTGACAGTGGTGGATCACAGAGAGCCACCATCCCCTGGCCAGCCCAGTCTGTTTCCACCTTTCGTGTATCCTTAGGTAAATCAGCTGACACTTTTAAAATAAATGTTTTATAAGGACCTCATGGTAAACCTGTGATGCTTTGCAAGTATAGGAAAATTTGGATGATTTTTTAACAAAATTTCTCTTGGGAAAATTTGTCTTCTACTGGGCCAAACTCTCCACATCCATGAAAAGTTGAAATACATGTCAATTCAGAACTATGAGTCTGACTTTGGAGAGCATTTTATCTTTAGAATTGCTCAGCAAAGGAGCTGGAAACTCGTGATATTTCAAGTAGGAAAGTGTAGATGCACATCACACAGACTGAAACAGAAGTCTTAATAAATAATGGCAGCATACTAACATCTACAATTTTTTTCCCTGTGTGCATCCTCTCAATACAGTTCTTTGACACAGAAATAAAGTAAAAATTAAAAGTAAAAAAGCACAAGAATGATCGCATAAATCCATCTGTATGGAGGAAATGTGCTGTCTAAAATCTGTTAAAAAGCTTACACGCACAAAACCAGATTTTATAAGAGGAAGGATGTGCATAATGTAAAGGAAAAGCCATCACCAAAAATTCTGTCCTCTATCCAAGTCAGTAAAACACGCGCAAAGAAGAGAGTTAAAAATATGTAAATTTTCTTAAAACACCAAAGACTTACACCCAGAGTACAGACATAAATTCACTCTGTCACGCATTATGCATATTAATTATTATGCAAAATAGATATTCAATAACAAAATTCTTGTCAAAAAGACAACTTCTTAGTACATAACATTCAAAATGCATTCCAAGGGTCCCAAAAATTCCAGAAGAGAGACAGTCAAAGCAGCAGAGTTTGCCATCCATCCTTTTTAAAGCAGAAGCTCCACCACAGGAACACAATGCACAACTGTAGCTCAGCGTATTCCACAGACCAAACCAGGCCAAAAGAGAGAGAAAATCTGGAAAGCTTCTGCTTTCCATGCCATCATGTTCCATCAAATCCTGGCAAGAATTCATGCTGACCCGATCACTATTAGTTGCTACAGATTACAACTCAATACCATCTGTATTTCCTTCCCCAAAAAGAGTAAAACAAGCATAAGGAGAAGTTATGTATCTATTTTAAATCCACACATATTTACCCCAGGGAGTGAAAGGAAAAGAATAAATAGTCCACATTACAGATGTGAGTCACACTACTTAATGCTCTTTTGGAAAATGCTCAAATACCACAGTGATGGGTACAGCATAAGAATATGAAAAACACAAGATAGAAATAGAATGGAGAAAGGAAGTAGAGCCCAGGGACTAGCCATTCATACTGACACTCAATCACCATAAAATATATTTTTAAAAAAGAGGGAATACATGTTTGCTGCTTTCTTCAACATTTGAACAGTTCTTGTGTTACTGTGTCTAAATGTCACCTCTTGTTTTCAACATCTTTTTCTTTTATCCTGCTATATTTCTCCATGGAATGAAATGACACAATTTTATTGCTGATGCAAAAATACCTTCCACTTCAAAAGAAACATGCCTTCGAGGAGAATTACACTTGAACAAAGTCTGCAGGATTTAGCTCTATATTTATCACTATGCAATAACAGTAGTTCATTCATATAAACATGGAGGGTGTTTTATTTTTTGTCTTCTTCTGATAGAAATAAAATATCTCTCAAGAGAATTAAACTCAGTAATACCTGCATGAAGATGCTGGTATGACTTTGGTGGAGGGTTGTGCTTGATAACTCTGTAGATATTTTTAGAATAAACATGTACCTGATGGTTCAAGGAGACACTTCATTTTAAGAAAAATGAAACTGGTGAGTAATTCATCTGACACCACCTCACTTCTCACTACCCTCTAAAATATTGTGGGCCATCTATTCAAATTCCATTGACAACAGCATTTTCCTGATAGCGTTGCTTTGGGCCATGCTTTATGTATAAACTTTACACCACACCATCTCCCTCACGGCTTACACAGAACTCAAGAGGACACTTTTAGTGAGACATAATGAAAAGCTAAACCCTGCATAAAGTTCATCTTTAGATTTGACGAAGACCTTTTTTTTTTGTCCATTGTCTGCTTCCAAGATTCTGAATATTACAAATGAAAACAATTCTGTTTAATTTCTTAAGTTAGTTTTACCTTATCATTACTTGAGAACAGTTTATTCTTCATTTGCAAGCTTAAACATTCAAGCTGATCCTACTATTGTACTGGAATTGTATTTTATATTTGATCATAAATATTACTGTCCACAGCAAAAGTTGACAGGAGCCTTCCTTAAAATTTTAATGCTGATATTATATATTTAAAATGCAATCTTAATTCCTTTAATTTCTGCAGTTTCCAACTTGAACTTCCATTTCCTTCTTTGTTAATGATTTTTAAGAGTGAAGAAATTTTAGACAAACATTTTGATATGTCACGCAATTTAACAAAATAAAGGAGTCTAAATTGTTTCAAAATAAAAGTATCCAAAGCAAACAAATTGTAGAGCAAGAAACTAAGATGTAGTGACAAAAGGCGGCATGGCACATTATTTCCAGTGCTCATATTACACTGATGCGCTTCAGAATGTTCATCCAAGAAAAAACCTTTTGAAACAGACTTTGAAACTATTTTAGGAGATCTCCTCAACACTTAGGAGCTGTCACACAAATTATATTTGAAGGTTTTAGTATTATGCTAATAATGCAATGAATCTTGGAAACAGACTTTCAAAGTCAGCAACTGAAGACCAGAAGAAAGCTTCCAGGTGCTGAGTGTGAAAGGCCAGCTGCAGTTAACACGTCCAAGATACAACACTAATTTTGGTACAAAAAAACCACTTAGCGCTTCAGCTTCACCACACTCGTCAAAGGCATCTCCTCGATAGCAGTAGCTTTGCTTATTTTTAAGCCATTAGAAGTCAGCGTGGTTACTCCACCACGAAGGGAGAATAGTTTTCTCGACTTTACTCAATGTCTGCCAGCGCGACTGGGGAAGGGCGTGACCCACGCGGTGCAGGGC
>JAHLSL010000021.1:2670208-2711451 GCA_025920805.1 Petroica traversi
AGCAACAGCGAGGGAGCCGCGGGGTGCGCGCCGGGCCGGCCCCCGGTTCCCCCCAGCCGGGAACGGCATCGCCGCTCAGCCGTGCAAATGCAGCCCGACCGACCTGCTGCTCCACGATCGCCCACATAAACTCCTGCCGGGGTGTCCTTCACCCCACGCAGGGTGGAAAATCTACGCCAGTCTCTGTCTGGAGAGATTCCTCTAACCCAGAAGAGCAGGAACGTGATATCCATGAGAGAACCTTGGAGAAGTCCTCCTCCCACACGGACACCAGGTAGTGGTGAAATAAACCTCTCAAAACTCTTTTGCTACCTCTAAATCCCCCACCTGAGCAGTCATTTTGTGGCAAGAAATAATTTCTGGAAAAAGTATCCTACAGTTCCCAAAATGCCATTCAGACCAAATAAATGGGAACTACCCTGTCCAAGAACGCCAAAGAAACAATTCAATCCAAATCTCTGTGTTTTTACTCTGTAAGAGGCAGTAGAGTTCTCCTTGCTGTTCTCGCACTTTATGAGACACAACATCAGTGCTGGGTAACATCTAAGTGTATGCAGCAATAATAAAGTAGTTTTAAAAAGTTTCATTTGAGCAGTTTGAAATCTCACCCCAGATCATATGGTTTTGGAGCTGGTGCTATTTGTAATCTGCCGTGATACCAACTTAAAACCAGATGCAAAGACATGAGGAAAAAAGTAATCTTCCTGAACCTATTGTGGCCCTCATTCACTGTAATTCCACAGAGAATAATTCTAGGATGCAGCTCCACAAACTAAAGAGTTCTGCAAGCGATATTTGTGAAAATACCTTTGTGGAAACAAATTCTGGAGGAACAGATTGGCAGAACATGACAAGTTTGCTGTGGTAAAGCAGGTCATAACAATAGTCTCTACCTATGATCAGCACATATATTCATCAAATTTTAATTTTGTTTGCAAAATGTCACAGGCACCCTTAAATATAGGGGACTATTCTTGATGTAAAATGGTTTACAATAGACCCTTTGTTACTATTCATAACCAATTGTGTAAGACACTGAACATATTATATTTAAGAAGATATCCTTGTAAAATAAACTGTGTGATTTTTCATTCAGTCCTGAAAGCATTCTGCTCTTCCAGTTCACATCACCTTCACCTTTCGGACT
Organism: Petroica traversi; assembly: GCA_025920805.1. Lineage (NCBI taxonomy): Eukaryota > Metazoa > Chordata > Aves > Passeriformes > Petroicidae > Petroica > Petroica traversi. The sequence goes on from JAHLSL010000021.1 coordinate 2,671,356, forward strand.
GGATTCCAGCCAGCTGGCTCTGAATTCCTTGTTTCTTCCAGGCACTAGATAAATCTGGCATTGAAGTCAAAAGAAGAGGAAATGTAGAACCATGTGTCATCAGATTACCAAAGATAGTACATTCTTTATCAATCTATGAATGTTGAATGGAAGAATTAACTGTACAGAAGCCTTTGGGAAATACATTTTATCCCAGGGAAGTGAAGAACAAGAGAAATCAGTCAATCGCCTCTAAGAATGATTTCAAACACCAGACCAATTGAAAGTAGTCACTCCAGCCTGTCAGGTTACGCAGTTGATTCAAAAATATTTCATGCCATGCCTCAGCCATAAACACAAGCAGTAGTCAGGCTGTAGTTTTGGTTGCAAGACATCACTACAGATTTTGTGCATTGCCTCGTTCAGCTGAGATTATTTTCCATGGATATTTACCTTTGAACTTTCTAGATTTACAGTGCCTGTTCCACTTCAATGTGCCTATGATTTTTCATCCACAAATTACAAATACTTGCTCTCAGCATTACTGCAGAATTTAAGAGCTTTCTTTTCTCTGAGGTATTTGCCATTTCCACTAAATCCCCTACAATTACATGGGCAACTGTAAACAAACAAATACAGGGACAGGAACTGTAATCCCCATATGTTATCTAGCTATTTGTTTTAAAGAGAGCAGATTCAGGACAGAAGACATCCTGTCTTGATGACAATGAAAGAATGTTTCAACTTGACCTTTCTAGGTTTCTACCTTCCTTTCTCACAATCAGTTCCACCTATAATTCCTCGCATCTTTCCGCAATTAAAAACAAACATTATTTGTTCATGTTCCTGTCAGCCTGCAGAGAATTGTCTCTTTTATTTACATTACCCAGCTGACATATTGATGAGAACAGGCTCACAGCACAGACTTCTCTACCCACTCCAGTGTAATGATGTCAACAGTAATATATAATTAACCAACAAATGATCACACTATCATGTAGTATGATAATTTACAAAAATTATTTTTAAGGAGCATTAATTTTTAATTCTGACCTTCCCGTTCATGTGTCTCCAGGTACCTGCCGTTCCTGTTCATCTCAGTTCTCATTCTGAACGCACTACCACCCTCCAAAAAACCAGATTCCCTTGCCTGGTTTACAATCTTCTGCTGAAATTGTTCTTTACTGCAAAATCTGTAGATGGAAATTCATTCTAATTGTATATCAAAGACATGTGATACTTTCTTTTGGTGGCTTCTGTAATTCATCTAAATATACTGACACCAGCAGAGTTATTAATATAATTTTTCTGATACCCTTTTTTTATCTGTTCCTTTTCAGATCTGCTAGACATGAGGGGTTCCCTAGGAAACAGTGATATTGTAACCTAGTTTTATACATCACCACAAAATGTCTTTCACTAAGGGTCTCATTATACTTACTCCCATTTCCTTCCTCATAGCAACTACAAGAGTAAATGAGTTGGGAGATTCATTGTTCAAACTTGTCAAGAGTAAGTCTTCTCTGAAAAGGAAATGCTAACATCTGCTTTATAATGTTTTGTTGAGGGGGAAAAATCCAGTGTAACTAATTATTTTTTATTTCTGTCCCAATTTGAAACTTAGGAAACATTTTTATGTAGCTGACATGAAGGGAACTTTTAAGTACTCTGTTATGGATCAGTGAATGGAGGAAATTTAAAAAATATACTAGGTTGAAAATATCCAGTACTCAGACTCAGTGGATCAAATCAGATGTATAACCAGCAAGAAATATATCCTGCAGGACACTTCATGGAAGTAATCTGCAAGGTACTCCTCAAATTCCCATAGAGGAAGGAAAAACTACAGTGCAACAAATTGTGTTTTCCAGGTCCTGCACTAAGTGCTATCCAACCATCATGGCCTGGTTTTCTAGTGCAGTCTTGGATCTTTCCATCTTTCTCCTGTCTAAATTGAGGAAACATATTATATAATGTCACCAAATTGTCATTTGATTTTTTTCGGGAGGATTTTGCTATTCTCTATACAATTTTTTTTATGCTCCAAGCAAATTTCTAGTAGTTGGATACTTCCCCACAAGTGATCTGAAAAATTTATTGCTCTCCTTCCCTATAAAAGAGGGTCATCCATAGTATACACAGTACTGACCATAACCAACTATATTCAGTGAAAAGTTCCTCCCAATTTCATTGGTGTTAAGGTTCTGCCTGCAGTAGATGGAAAGATAGAGAACACAATTTTTTCCTCCACTCTATGTATATGATCAGTATCTTCACAGAGTCAAAAGGGTGAAGTTCTTAAGTTGTGCTGAAGTGTGTAACTTAATTTTTATCCACTTCCAAACCCTTTTCCTGCTCAAGGAGAACCATTAACAAAACCCTTTGGATTAGAGGACTGGGCCCTCTCTATGGGCATCATGTAGGCTGCTCAGGTTATGGTGGATGTTCAACCTTATTCCTAAATCATCTTTGGTGTGAAGAGATTGATTTGCCTTCTCTCAGTGACCAAAGAGATGGGATCCAGGTTTTGTTTTGAAATGCAATATGATAGAGGCCCTGGCTCAAAGGTTTTCTGTAAGCACTGCTGTCTGAAAACTGAAGTCAGCCTCAGATCAATTGATCGTTTTCTGGCTTAAGGTTGGGAGAGTTGGAATTGTTCAGACTGGAGAAGAGAAGGCTCAGGGAACCTTACCGTGGCATTTAAGTACCTAAAGAGGGTGTCTAAGATGGGGAAATATATTTTAGTACAGCCTGTTGCAAACTGAGGCATATATATAGAAGGAAGAAATTTTTTTATCATAGGGGTAGTAAAATTGGAACACATTGCTCAGAGTTGGTGGATTAGATGACCTTTAAATGTTCCTTCCAACCTATTCTATGATTCTATGAGTGGGATAATTGATAAACATTATTTCTGCAGCTTGGATGTTTTGTCCAGAGCAGTTAGACACAGAGTATATAAGATTGTAAATATGATCAATGTTATAAACTTTACTATGTTTCATTCCTGCACTTCTGTCTTCATGCTCAATTTGAAATATTCTGTCATATTTGTGACATAAAACATGCTGAATTAAAGGTGCATGAGCTTAAACTCAGTATTTTCTGTCTGAATACAACATTTCAATTTTGATTGAATTAACTGACTGAAACTCAAGAGAGGAAGTTTTGAAAGAACCTAAAACTCCCCCTGTAATGACAGTTCTTTGGTTATACATTTTTATTTTATTCTCAATCTGCCGTGTTTCTAAGTAACTGGGCAGTTACTTAGTTAATTCTTATTATCTTATTATCTAACAGTTCTGATAGCAATAAATCAACAATGTTGCAATTGTTCAGCTAATAGGATTGTAGAATCAAGAATCCTACCAAAACCATATGAGTCTATTTCTTTTGGTCACTTACAGACCATTCATTGTTGTTTAATACCGTTTTTGGTATTAAAAATTGTCCCCTGCTTGAGCACTCTGGTTTCTTTTTAATTGCTCTGAGTTGTCAGATACTACACTGGTTTCAAAATAATGAGTATATAAACATTATTCAACACATAAAACACAAGATCACATAAGGACAGTAGGTGGTTAGAAAATTTTCATATGTTCCTGTAAGTTATGGAAGCAGCATTGTCTTCCCTCTTTTCTGCCTTCTAATCCCTCTACCCTGACCCCTCCTGCATTTCTGAAACTCAAGCTGCTTCAGAAGAAACACCAGTATTCTTAAGTCCCATGTGATTTTTTTTATTATTATTCAGTCATAAGATTGTCCTCCAGAGTTGGTACAGAATATCCTGTTCCAGATCTCAGGAATATACTCATTCCCACTGTAGTGACATCTTGAAAGTCCCAAATCTCCTGATTTTATACAAGATAGAAATTACTGTTTGCCCTTATTTTCTTTCCTTCATGGACTGCACTATGTGATTATCTCTCAATTTATTATTCATTATTAAAATTATTAATAATGCCCTGAATTGTTATTATTATTATTACAGTCATCCTTAGAAAGCCTAGTCACATATGAAGAGTCTAGTGCCTTAGAAATCAATAAAAAATAGGACAGGCAACAGCCTGTTGCCACAGAAAACTCAGAGAGCCATAGACAAAACATGATACATGGGTAACCCAGACAAATGCAACTGAAATGAGAAGACAGCAGTCAGATAAAGGCAGCAACACTAGAGAAGGGGAAGATGACTATTTTTTCATGGACACTATTGCAACATGGTGTTAAATTGATCTTTGAAGAAAAATGAGACACAATTTGGGAGACAGAGCATTGTTGTTGGAGTAGAACTGTTTAGAGTTTTCTCAAAGTAGGATTTGAGTGGGAAGTCCTCAAGGTAACATCCATCCATGCAAAAGCAGCCCCTTACTGTGGTCTCTTTTTCACTGCACCCAGTTTAACTTCTAACCGCACTCTTGGCGAGAGATAGAACATACCGGTTGGACTCTTTGCTTTCCTCAAAATCCAAAGGCAGCAGGGCTTTAGCTGTTTGGGTTTTCAACTACAGTTAATTCTCAGAGACCTGGACTATAGCAGCTTTATGAAAACATGTCTGAAAGGGATGATAATTAAAGTTTAGCATGTGATATTTTCGATCTAGAAATCTACCTTTCTAGGCTTCACATCTGCCAAATGACCAGAAAATTATCAGGAAGTTCAATTAATTCAAATAATATGTAAAGGCAGAAGTGGTAACACTGGGAAACTGCTCCTAAAAGCATAATGGTACAGGCAATTTAATTTTTTTTTAATTTATTTAAGCAAGCATTCATTAGAATTTTAGCTCCAGTACATGAAGAAAGGAGCAGTGTCTTGTGAAAGTTCATTTTATACTCCAGAGACAGAAGGCACTAGAATGGCAAAAGCTAAAGTCTAATTGGAAAACAATTTCATTCTTGTATATTGAGATCATTAGCACTTATTTGACACTTTCTAGCACTGTTTCCCTGAAAAGGCTCCCCATGAGATCCTAGTAGACATGCCTCAGATAAAATCAAACTGTGCAGCATGAAAAGTTTATGAACAGTCCTAATCAACGTTAATCAACTTTGGCATTTTACTAGGCTAAGGGGAAAATTGCATTAGGGCAAATGAGAGTCAGCAAACGCGTAGTAACATGATGATGGCTGCTTTGTGCTCTGCTCTCCAGACCAGGATTCTGCCATACTTAAAAGTACAAGTATGATTAAAACAAGATTCATTCACTAGCTCCATTAGTATAATTACATTCATAATGATTTTCTAATAAGCAGAAAATCAAAACATTCTGAGAAGGGATTCATATGCACAAAAGCTTGGCTATTTTTACTAGCAATATTAGCCTAAGAAAATACATAACCTTTGAGTACAATTATTACCTTTCTTATGCTACAGCATCTTACAAATTGATGCAAAAAGTGTATGTTGGGATTGCTGTCAGACAAAGCTGTTTAAAATATAAATGGATGACAAGTTTATAATTTCATTTCCAGCTTTTCCTGATGATAGTCAAGAATGAGCAGCAGCAGCACTTGAATACAGTCTGTTTTTATAGTGGACAGGAAAAAAATAGTTCTCAATGAAGAATGGTCTTACAAAGGAAAGGATGGAAGGGAAAGGATAATAAAATATGAGCTCATTTTTGACATTTCTTCTCGCTTTTCAAAGAGGTATATTTAAAAAAAGAAGGTGTAGGGAATTTCCTTCTTTGAATGCAAAAGGAGTTACTTACTGCCAGTGTGCAAAGAGTCTTTTAGAGAGACAATACTTCAGACTATCAGCTGCTAAAGTCTGCCTTGTCTCTTATAAAAGGGACTACATCCACTATAAAATTAGTGGATGACACTTTCAAAAGCGGGGGTTTATGAGCTGAAAAGAAAAGAACAGGACCAATAACTACCCTAATAGCAAGAAAGTATGAAACACTGAGCTAACACAGTTGCTTAGCCTAAATGCCATTAACCACTGTACTACAGCTCAGAATTGTGCTACAGAATTGATGTACTACAGAGCCAAAGAGGATACACTCGTGCAGAAAGACTTCCCAGCCTGTCTCTACTTTTCCATAGGAAATATTTTCACAGCAAACCTATGTGCTCTCCCACAGAGCAAAGTGAGCAGGCATTGACACTTTCTAGCATCAACAACACAGTGGATGGAATTTGTTCTAAACCTTAATTTAGGGCGGTAATAAACCTGGTGCATGTGCAAAAGCAAGAAAGTATCCAGCTGCACTGAGTTTATAGTTCCTGCAGTAAAGCAGTCCTGTCCTTACAACGATTGTCTCATTACTGCTGTACTTCTCTCCATAACAGTGGGAAGATTAATAATCTTTTTTCTTCCCACTGTATAAGTGTTAAGAGAAAATACCCAAATAAATTTCTCTAGTTATCTGGGTGCATTCTTTCCTATATTTCTGTCTTGAATATGAACTCTTCTGATGAGTAGCCACATTCTGTATGTGTAATCTCCCCTGTGCTAGCTATTTCAAAAGATACCAAGCAAAAAAACATCAATAACACCAGATAGCATTTTGTTGGTTATACTGTGGATTTCATAGGTGTTCATCCATCATTCACAGTTGTTTTCAAAAGTATTCATGGCTGTCAAGAGTTCAAAACCTATAAAAAGTAGTCTGTAACACATTCAAAACTCAGCCATAAAAATACAGAAAACTGAGTTATACACTAAAATAAAGCAGTGCTTCTCATGTACAAACCATTGCACTTCAAGAGGTGTGTAGGGCAAATCAGCACTTGACAGTTCTGGATGCAGACGGAAACAGAGACATTGGATGAGGAAAAGGCTGAGGTACTTAATGCCTGCTTTGCTTCAGTCTTTGACAGCAAGACCAGTTGTTTTCTGGATATCCAGTCCTCTGAGCTGGAGGACAGAGATGGGGAGCAGAATGAAACCCCCATAATCCAGGAGGAAATAGCCAGCAACTCATTATGTGATTTAGACATCCACAAATCTATGGGGCTAGAGATGGGATCCGCCTAAGTGTACTGCTGGAGCAGGCAGAAGACTTTGCCATGCTGCTTTCAGTCATTACCAGCAATCCTGGGTAACTTGAGAGGTACCAGTCGACTGGAAATCAGCAAATGTAACACATTTAACTGCAAAAAAAGTGTGGAATGAGGATTCAGGGAACTACAGGCCTGTCAGCCTGGCCTCAGGGCCAGAGACAGTCATGGGGCACATCACCTTCATGGGGCCATCATGGGGCACATTCAGGACAACCAGGGCATCAGGCCTGGCAAGGTAGGTTTACATGAAAGGCAGGTCCTGCTTGACCAGCCTGATCTCCTGTAGTCCTGTGATCTGTTGAGTGGATGAGGGAAAGGCTGTGGATATTGTGTGCCTGGACTCCAATAAAGCCTTTTAGCCCAGCACCTATCCTGCAGTAGCAGATGGCTGCAAACAACTATGACACTGCTGACTCCCAACCTGAGAGCAAAGAAGACATGTTGGGCACATGGCTGTTTGCTTCTCTCACACAGAACGACTTCTCATTTAGTCAGAAAACCGCCTGTGACTTTGTCCACCTGATGCAACACCTTTTGTTTTTATAAAGTCACCTGCTATTGCCCTCCACCGTTACTGTCCATGATTTCATATCCAGTAAGCATTTAATTCCATTGTTTTAAGTCACGTTTCTTTCTATCAGTTCACAGGATGAGAAGGACATGCAATGATGTCTCAGCTTTGCTTTATTCTCTCACAGAGTATTGTAAAAGGAGGAAAAAGTACATCTGTTCACTAGCTGACTAAGCCCTTTCACAAAGAGAAGTCCATTGTCTCTTACTGGATGATGTACACATGTCCTACAAAATGACATTTTGTTGTGATCAGACCTTTAAAGCAGTATGAAGGTAACATGAAGAAAGTAGCACCAATTATTCTGTTTGTGTAGACTTTTTTTCCCTATATAATTCTACATCATGTATATACTGATTGCCTCTTATACTCCAATTTTGGTACAACAAATTCTACATTATTTTTGAAAAAGAAGAAAAATTTGAGCAGTAATTTTTCCCCAAAACAGTGATGTTTCATGAAATAAAAAACAGGACAACAATAACAAATGACAACAGTGTAGGGGGCAACAAAGCTAATCACTCAAGAAAACAAGATCTGGGGTGATAGGAGGCAACATTTGCATGACTCAAGGAGGTAACATTTGCATGACTCAAGGAGGTATAGAAATTTCTACAGGGCATGGATTCATGAGTCAGAATCACATATATAAAATAAGCAATAGAAAAATTTTGATTTATAGAGACATTATTCTACTGAGAGTTTCTGTTAAGTGTACCATAAACCATCTGAACTTCACTCCTGTGCTTTATGACATCACTGAAACCTCTTGTTACAGTCCATTATGTGTCTTTATTCTCCCTCATATTCTCACACACACAAATGTAGGAGTTTGCAGGACCTGAAGAATTACTTAAATACTGAAAGGATTTTATTAATCAGATTTCTAATCACATGTCGTTTAGAAGTATTTTACTTCAAGACATAACATGAAGAAAAAAAAAATCAAGGAAACAATACTAAAATAGTCTGCCAGACAACATTTAAGTTGTAGTAGGTTCTGTGAAATTAGCTGATGGCTGAGAGTAGGATTTTTCAAATCATCTAAGCACCAGATATGAACAAACAGAGGAAAAGCTAAATTAACCTGCTTAATTCCAAGTACAGTAGAACACAAATTGCCAGAATTAGGCAAAGTAGACACACACGTGTGCATGCACCCAGCCCCACACAGAGGCAAACCCACATTTTTCCCCATTTCTGAACCCGGTACCTTGCTGTGTTGGGTTGCTTAGGAGACTCTGATCCAAAGTTATGTCAGCAGGATTATTTAAGCTCCCAACAGGTCTGCCAAGGCTGGGTAATTCAAAGATAGAGGCCAGACAAAAATTTCTCTCAATTCTTCAAGCGTAGGAGCTGGATGCAAGGCTGACCACTTTCCTCTTTGGAAATATTATTGGCTAAGCCTTCACTTCATCTCCATGACAATCTCCATCTCAGTTCCTTGGATTAGTGGACAGCCCCAAACGAATCTGTGCCACAAGCATCAATCCAATCCCATCTCAGCCAGGAGCTCAAACCTTGAAGTAGCTGCTGCTCCATGTTATGTACAAGATCCTGGCATGCACAATGCTGCAAGCCGGAAAAATCAGCTCAAGTTATGAGGGAGACGGAAAATGACAGTATTGATATTCTCAGCATGAGTGGGTACAGATGGTCAGGAACAGACTGTATCAAATTGAAGAACAATAATAAAATCATGAACTACTGAGGTTCCCCTGCTGGAGGAAAACAGAGAAGTTGCACTGATTGCAAGTGACACCACATAAAGAGCCCTGTGAGACTGATGAGGAACCAGTTAGCAGCAAAGCAGCAGGTACACAGTTCAAGTGAGTGAGGATGAAAACCCTCCAAATGCTACCAGTGATACAAAACCACTTTCTAAAACATCTTACAGAACCTTATTAGAAGTAGCACACCCTCATTGACAAGGCAAATATGCACTGAACATGACTGGGGTGTCTGGGATCTGTTCACACAGCAGCACCACTAACGACATTATCCAACTTTGGTAACTAAATTATCTCTTGATGGCAAGAACATGTTCTTCTGCCCAGAAAATCACATCAGACTAGCTGTAATAAAATACGGGCACAACATGGTTTTAATCTGTAGTAATTTTTATTTGTCCCTCTGAATATTTGGGCATGTAAGTGTGACATATATGCTGGCATTGTGGAAAATAAATTTAAATCAAATAATTGCAGAAGAAGCAATTAAGGAACTAGTTTAAATGTCAGCTCGTTAAAAAACAATTTTTCCACTGAAAGGCATAATTTTCAGTTTCATAGAAACAAATCTTGAGTATCTTCAGCAAAATATATGGGTCACTGCAATGCTGCAGAGTGGCAGTGTCAGAGAGGGACCAGCAAAGCAGAACTTCCCAAATGCTCAGAACAAAATTCCATTAAAATGGAAAAAGGCAATATATGTTTATAAAGAAAAGACAATCACATTAGCAGGTAGCAAAATGGGGGCTACTGATTTTAATATAGCTAGAATTAACTAATAAAAAACAAAGGAGGAAATACCACTACCATAAAAGAAACCCTATCCCAAATTAAAGAGTAGATTTCCCCTTCATACTGAAACTGTCCTATCAATCAAAAAATAATCTATTTGGCTAATTTAAATAAGACAATAACTGTGAGAAATAATCTTGCATTAAGAAGAAAATAGTTTAAAAGTGAAGAATCGGGGGGCACAGCACAGTGTAGGGTAAAACAGATCAGATCTGCTCAAAGGCAGCAAAAAAGTTCACAGAATTATGTTCTAAATCTCTAATGAGCAGAAGAGAATGAATCCACTTTAGAAGAATGTAGAAGAAAAATCTACAAAACTACCCAAAAGACAATTTTAGTGGCTGTAAGACTGACATAGCATCACAGTCCTCTCCAGAAAATTATTCTACATACTTACACTGAATTGGATTTGCAACATCACTACATCTTCAGGGACTTTAAGAACAACTTCTGGCAGCTGATCCTGTGGCTGTGCACTGCCACTGAACAACCAACGCACAGTGGGGCACATACCAAATATACCTAGACTGTGTTGACTTTTGGAAAGCTTTCAAGAGGATCTCTGAAATTTTTTGGTGTATCTGTAGAATACTCAAAAAATGTTATGGTTTTCATTAAGATACCAGATGGACTAAGTTCTCTAACCAGCTGTCTTGAAGTTAATACTTCAATTTATTTATACTGAATTTACTGTATTTTGGAGGCAACACATCTTCGAGATGTGAGAAATTCTGTGGTTAGTGAAATTTTGTGGTCAGGTCACGCACATGTAGGTCTGGACATTGCTGATGGTATCTGCTTCCTGGAGACATTGATAAAAAACATGCTGCTTAAGAACTGTCAGAACTGAATAAAATGTCCTGAAGTCAGAAAGTCAATAAACTGGTAAAAACCAGTGTGACCTCAGAGAACTGAATTCTCCATAAGAGGGAAGTCTTAAGTATTATTACCTCACTAAAACAGCAACTTTTGCATGATTTCAACTGTGAGCAAATGACTCAAGTGGAAAGCTTTGCTTTGCCATGGCCCGCCTCCAGCAGGGAAATCTAACGCCCTCCACGACAAGCTGAGAGTCTTTTGTAGCTATGCATTAAACATATATCTGCAGGACAGGAAGGAATGGATGGAAAACTGCTGTCAGCACTGCTATTCCCCTTGGCTACTCAGAAACAGCTGCACAGAATAAAGCAGGCCCTGATCTTGGACTGGACATTGTGGCCCAAGATACCGACCTTTGGCATCCCTAAAGACAGAAAAACCAGAGAGAGGTTTATTCACTAAAGCAGCAGTTTTGCAAGAAAATTTGGGAAATTGTGACAGCATTGGCTTCTGATAGTATTTCCTCAAGGCAGTTGAAGTCTTACACTTCTGATGATATGAAAAGTAGGTTGAATTCAGACAGACAGATAAAATGAGAACCAGACAGGTTTGCAGTTTCTTCCTTCAGGTATCTCTCACTGAAATATTTAACTGGTTAGTTAAACGATCTATTGCATACTATTTTAGCTTTTCCTATCATATGAATAAAATCTGTGGTTACTAAACATTTTTTAAAAACTCACTTTAATAGATTTTTTGAGAATTTAGTTCTGATCTGTTCTGCCACATTTTTCCATGTCTGCTACTGTGACTGCATCCTTTCCTGTGACCACTCATTTGAATTTTGGCCCTGCCCAAAATTCACTATGACATTTCTTCAACATACAGAGCTCGGTCAAAATTTCTGTCTAGGGCTGTTCACACAAAAGACTGTCCACAGAATAAGGCACAAAACACATAAAGGTATTTGTCTTTTGAAGCAAATTACTATACATTGTCCATAATTTAAAGAATTGTCACAGAGCCAGATTTCTGGTTTTATTCCTTTATTCCTGGGGGAAAAAACCCTCTTCTGACTAAACCTTAGTTTCAAATCACATTTAGACACCCAATTACTGTATTAAGTTTATTCCACAGTTTGACATCAGTATCATAATCCAGTTACCCACCCCCTGCTGCTTTAACTTGTGATAGTGAACATTTTCTGTTCGAGATATTGTACCACAGCTACTGGACAGCCATAACTGATAGGATTATGTAAAAACAGCAGCTTATCATGAATGTCCTAACGTTTTCTGATGTTAAATACTCACTTGAGAATGATGCAACTGCAAATGTTGCCAGTGGTTTTGTTTGCCAAGGTTATATTTTGCCTTAAGTGATGCAAAAGAACACAGGCTCTATTCCTGAAATAACTGGTCTATAAATATGATACCTTTAGATACCCAGCTGAGCCAATGATTCTTTTGCCTTCAGACTGAAATGCTGGATTACCCCATTTGTGAGAAAAAAAAATAGGCATTTTAGATATTTCACCTTACATTCTTACAGCATAAGAGGGATTGAATTTTCCCTTTCGTCTTCACTCAAACTGAGTGAGGAAACTGCTGACATGCTCCTTTCTTTTTGATCCCTGCTTTATAACTCCCCCATCTCCTGCCATGCCAAACTGCACCCCTTTGGCAAGTTTGCAGTTACATTCTGGCTTCTCATCCTCCAAGCATTTTTGAGTCCAGGTTTCCTTTCCCTTAATACATCCCAAATAATATGCACACCACAGTGCAGGTTTGTAGGCATCTGCAAAGGATTAAAGCAACCATAGGTCTTTGAAAGCTTAACAATCCTCATTTTTGCAGGGATTTGGGGTAATGCCCCAGATATTGTAGGATAGAAATAACCTCAAGAAAGAAGTATTTATGTGTTCTGATTAGCAAAACCTAAGTCATACAGCCAAGCCAATGATGACCACAGAGAATGCAAGAATTTCTGAGGAGCTATTTTGGGAAGCAGGGATGTGAAGAGAACAAAAAGAGAAGAGAAAGACAACCATAATGCTAGGAAATCTGGACTTCTCAGATCAAAACAGTTTTACAAACAGGAAGAAGTGATTTCATCCTCAGGTACTGTTCAATCTCTGCCCTAGACCTCAAAGTGCAGAAAAAACAGCAAACAGCTGCTCTCACAGGACAGAGTGAAAGGGAAATGAGTAATGACTGAATGCTGCTGCTTAGCTACCCAGGGATGTTTGCCCCAGATAGCAAAAACAGGAGTGCCCAGACTGGGACTCTGCAGCTGTTGATAAGGCTTGGCTCTGTCCTGGACTAGTGGACTTGTTTCAGGCAGATTTTTTGATGCAATGGCCTCTCTTAGCAGGTGTAACAGAACCCCTATCCCTTGCTACATCCCACAGTCCATTTGTACCTTACACCACTACAGTTTTCGTATACTCTTTTGTAAATTAATGTCATTTCTCAGGTTGTCATATTTTACAATAATGTTCTTAGAAAAAAAGCCACATCTTCAAATAATTCCACTCTGACTGAATAGAAGTTAGAGAACTGGATGTCAGTATTGTAATAAATACATGAACACAATATGTCTACTGAATCTATATTAAATCTGTGGGTTTCTATTGCATTATGGTTTTTAATCACATTTTTACAATGACAGTCAAAATACCATCTCCGTCCATTTATCTTCTTAATAATCAGCAATGCTCTTTTGTCTGCTGAAGGATCTTTGGTTTTGCCCACACAAAGCCATAAAAGTAGAAAACATGATGCAACATGCTCTAAGCTCTTGATCATTTCCATCTACTCACTGAGCACACATTGTTTGCACCTGAGGAAACTGCTCCAGCCCTGGACAAAATGAAATCATTTTGTAACACTGATTAATGTAAGAAAAATTTAAAAACTCAAGATATTCACTATGAATTCTAAAAACCTCAGAGATCACAGATCAAACTTTGAAGGCACTGGAAAACAGCAGCTCTGCCTTAAGTTAGTCTAACAGTAATTACTCAGCACCTTTGAAAAGAAGTCCTTACATTTGTTTCAAACTGTGCATAGAGTACACAATCTTCAACTGAGTGGCAAAGACACTTTCAGCAGCTTTTAGTTGGTGGTATTTGAATGTGATCTTTGATTTTGTCATGGAATTCTTCACATGCCTTCTAAAGCCCCGGAAGCCCTAGGAGCACATCACAGTATTTTCTTTCTAATTAAAGCCCCTCTTCTTCAAACACCTTTCCATCTTTCTCTAGTTTAACACTGAGGTTGTTTCCCACAAATCATTATCCACAGTAATTTCTCTGTCCTCAGTTACAAAACCTCATTCATCTCTCTTCAAACATTTTCAGACTTTCAGGTGCAGAACAGCAGAAGTTGCAGAAGGTATTCTCTTGCCACTGGTTTTGCCCATCTTAAACCCAACTGCTTCTGTGTACAATTCTGTCCAAACCAAGACAGATGCACATAAGTTAACTAGTCATATTTCACACCACAATGTTAAGTCTAAAAATAAACAAAGTTTTAACTAAAATATAAATACATAGGCTATCTGATGCATAGGATAAACATCTCCTGAAACAAGTATTTACCTCCACCAAGAACAGAACAGGTATGCAAAGCTGTTCACTGGGCCTGCACTGTAGATATCTAAAGTTAGCAAGATGAGATCTGCTACCTCCACCACATTCTTGGCCCAGTTGCTGGGAAAGCACTGCAGAAATACTTCCATATAACAGAGCATGTTCTCTGACTACAGGCTCGGCAATTAAACACCAAGCCATGGCAAGGATCAGAACAATTAGGGAAAACCAAGTGCACAGACTCACCAATCCAAAAAACATGAAAGGGGCACTGCAGAGATGACTGTTCCTACAGCAAAACCCATTAAACAAGTGCAGTAAACTCCCTAGAAAACTCTGCAAACTGAGGGATTACCTATAGGTTATGAGACTTGAGAGGAGTAAGAATTTAGGGACTGTGCAAAATTTATTAGAGGATTTTTTAGTGGATTGCAGCAGTGTGCCAAACTTACTCTGGAATGTTTAAGGGAACCACCAAAATGTGTACAGGGAGTGACTAAGGTAGATTGGAGAGAAAGAGGCATAGCAAAACCAAGGACAAAGAGGACAAAGGGGACCAGTCCCATGTAGCCAGCTTACCAATTACCCTGCACTGCTGCAGTCCATCCCATATTATTATTGTACCCTATTTCTAAGTAGTTTTGTGTGCATGTACCTGCCAAGGCTAGCAAACCTCAAGTGAAACAAGCCCCCAAGCAGGACAACAGGAGTGTGACCCACAGGAGCAGGACCACGTGTCTGCGGCACTTGAAAGTCCAGGGGCCTTGGAAAGGGGAAACACAGGCAGGATGCCAGTCACTGCCAGGGGTGTCTCAGAGCAGCTGCCAGAGCCCCAGGCTGTGCTCACCCAGGGGTGAGGCTCAGCCTGGCCAGCTGGAGCAGGGAGAGGGTGGGGCAGCAACAGCCAGCACAGCCCCTGTTTGCACAGGTGCCACCACAGGCACTGCACTCTGCCCCTGGGGATTGGTGGCTGGCAGTGTTTATTGTTTATATTGTGTGTAGGTGTGCACACAGGTATTGTTTTATATTGTTACAGCTTGGTGATACAGAATCACAACAGCCTGGGGTCCTTCAGCTTGGGAGGGAAAAAAACCAAAAAAGCCCTCATCCCAAAAGCCAGGGGATTCTGCTACCATGAGCAAAATAAAGAAGGGCCACACAGAAACTGGCAAAAGCCCTCCTGTTTAAATTTTCAGTTGGTCTAAAAGGTTTATATATTTCCACATACCTGAGTGGTCACTTAGTTTGTTTTAGGCCTTTGTAACATACGGAGAGTTAAAGAAATTACTTTATTCACATACCTGTTCCATTAGATAGTCTGGCTATGATAAAATAGAAATTAAACATTGATGACTCCATAGCTGCTGTATCATGAAACAGCTAAATTCACCAAGGCTATGAATACTGATTTAAGTATTTATGTAATAAAGAAATTATTTTTCTTGCAAACCACTTCCTTAGGTTTTCAGTATTTTATGTGGTGCTAAGGATTTTATTCTGCATACACTTGGGTATACATGCATGCAGATGTATGTATCTACAGTCTTTTTACATACAATCATTTTGATAAATCTACGTAACTCCATTAAGGTGATTAAGATGAGGTCTGATCACACTTCTCAAATCACTGAAGGGAAAAAATAATAAAACCCCCCTGCCAAATAAAAGTGATTAAGGGCTCCAGCTCCTTTATTTCAACTTCTAAACCATTTCAGCAATGGCCTGTAACAGACTTACACGAGCACTTCTTGCAAGCACAGCCACCACCTGGAAACTACTACATTTAAATAAACTTGAAAACCCCTACTCTGAGTATTGTGGCATTATGTACTTTTGGTGGATGACCACAAAAAGTGTGAGACAAACTGTAAGGGTTTCCAAAAGGGATAAATCAACAGCAGCTAGCCCAACAGTGTACAAATCCATGGCCAGGTGCCTCTGAACTGACAGACTGCAACTGTCACCTACAAAATTCCAAATTACTGATTTCCAAACCAGGAAGCCCCAGCTCAGACCTACACTGGTTTTACAACTAGCATGATTTCTAGAAGTCACAGTAAGACTTGACTGTAGAAAATAGACTTTTTCCTGGAATGCTAAGAGGGTGCCCCACATGATGCCAAGACCAATCTCTGTATAAAACCATGCCCATTGATTTTTGAAAAGGAATTCATAACTGAATACAGAGATTATGAATACCCTCCTAACATCAAAATTCCTTTTTTCAGCATAGTTACAGTCTTTCTAGCAACTTTTAGCCAACCCTGATCCTTCGAGTTGCACCACTCAGGCCCTCTCTGAAAGCAATAGAGCACAAAGGTCTTGGAACAGAGGAGATCCTTTGGACATGGCTGATGCTGACTGCTCCTCACCAACACCTCACCATACCCTAAGCAACTTCAGAACTGAATTTCTCGTTTCATTCAGAGTTCAGCACCAAAGCTAATAAATTCCAAGCAGCAGGGCTTGTTCACACCAGAGGTTACCATGACTCAACAAATCAATAATCAACAACTTCAACTCACGCAAAACTGACAAGGCTGAAAATTTTTAATCACACTTCAGGAGATTAGTCTGCTTTTGCAAATTGTGCAAGACTTGACTACAGCTGTGTCACAAGCCATACTTTGGACTGCATATTCTCCCTCAACTTTTTTCAGTATTTCAGGAGGAAAATAAACTGTATTTGGCACAGAGTGCACTGTATCAGTACAACAGGCACACAGCCAGCAGCAGTCTATTCCCTGATCTGTTCCACTTCTTCTCATCATCCTACTTACAGCTCTTCAGATCTGCTTCCCTTCCTGCATCACCCCATAATGGTAAGTGATCCAGAGAGGCAAAGATACATTATGGCCTCTTATCACCAAAGAGCCGTAATTTTGCCATGATGATTCAGGAATCTTGCCCAAACAGTACTGCAAGAGACAAGTTAAAGAGTAAGAACCAGAAATGCATATGGATTAGTGTCAGCAGATATATTAAACAGGATACTATATGAAGGCAAGCACTCACAGCGCTCAATTTCCAGATTAAAAAAAATTTATGTATTAAGTTTACTCTAATTGAGTTCATCTTTTTTTTTGTGCATAAGCTCATGGGAATGTCATTACAGCCTGTAGTGCAAAGACTTAAAAAGATCTTTTTGAACATGATGTTAAGTAACACTACGGTTATTATGTATCTCATATCTCTCTTCAGTCTAGACAGCCAAGTTTAATTCCAGCATAGTTTTCTGATCACCTTGGTATCTTCAGTAAAAGGCTGTTTATCCTACTGGAACAGAAGCAGGGCATTTCCCAGGCAAACTGTAAAGGAACTTTGGGCCACAGATACCTTGTGATGTGTGAAACTTCCATTTTTCTTCAATAAATGTAAAATAGAAAGTTTTATTATAAATCTCATCCAAAGAAGTTTCTGTGGTTTCCAAATTTATGTCATTTTTCACCCAGATTTTTTAAGTTTTAAAGAGAAAAAATTATTTAACTATGTAATTATTAATATTAGCAACTTAACAGTCTGAAGTTTGGTCAAGAAGACTATGGTTAAGAAGACTGAGCAAAATCATAAATATGTCTACAGATATCTGAAAATCCTGTTGAATTTCTTTTTGGATAAAAGAGAAATAATATATTGCACTGTAAGAAGTGTAATGCAGGTATTTGGAATAATCAGTTAGAATAATCAAAATCTAGTCCATTGCTTAAGGTCACTTGTTTACTTTATTAAATTTGTTTAAATAAAAATTTTTAATAAGACAGCGTAAAGACAATAATTTTTCTAACTCTGTAGGGAGCAGATGTTTTTGCTTTGATAAATATAAACCTATTTTATCATTTTTTTGTAGCAACAGTGCCAAGGAATAAAATTGGAATTACAGATACTCTCCAACAAGTTATCTGCTTGTATCAAAAGGGTCAAACTCCACTCAATATGCAGTGTTGGGCCAGTAACGTCAGAAAAACAGCAATTAAAGAGTACGGGGAAATTCTCGTAACTACTCAAAGCAGATGATGACTTGAGAAGTCAGAGGATGCACAAACTTGGAAGAGATGTCGTATTTCTGGAACCATATGCTGTCTTACCAAAGTCCATCAAATACTGTACAGTTCATTCTTTCAATGATGACATTTTCCTTTCATTGTGACATTTTGTACATGTGAAAACAATTATTTCACCACTGCCACAATATGCTTCTTCCTCTCTGGCACAATTGGCACAGATCCTGGCTTGCTATGCTTACGACGATTCAATTCCCTAGAAAAAAAAAAAAAACAGAAAAATAAAATTCAGTAATCAGCACAAACATTTAAGAAATACTAGCTTTTTCCTCAAGCTACTAATTGAGTTATCCTACAAAGAAAACCAAAAAAGTTAAGAATTGCTCTGCTTCTATTAATCGAAAGCCAGATACTCCTTTGGGAAGAAGGACCATCCCTTCTTTCAGAAGTAACTTTAAAGTTGGTTAATTTAGAAAGGTTTCAAATGGAGACTTTTCTTGGGAACACAGCTTGGTTTTCATGTCAACAGGACCAGCTGCTCAAGTTCATAGAGTATTTTTTAGCTATTAAAGATGACTAAGATCCACCACTTTGCTGTTAATTGAATGGCTACAGCAAAGTATGCCAACTCCTGGTCCTAGAAATTCCAATATGGCAATGATCCAGGTGGCATAAAACACTCATCCTGGAATCTGGCATTACCAAAAAAAAAACCAAAACCACAAATCCACAAAAAACCAACCAAAACCAGAAAACATCCAAAACAGCCCATCCTATTTCCACTGGAATGGGGCATCATGTCATGCTTAACCAAGCCCTGTGGCTCCATCCAACACGGTATCTGCTGCCCCATCTTCACTGTACTTTTGGGCAGCAGCCAGTCCTCACTGACCCTGGCACCTGTCGGCATTTTCCCTATAATCAACCCAGCAGCTCATGATCACTCATTCATATGTTCAAAGCAGCTCTATCACTCCCATGCACTGCTGCCACAGCAGCACTGCAGTGATGCATTTTATTGAGAGGAAGAGAAAGCAAAGGCAGAGGAGCAGAAGAGGAGCCCGTACTTCCGCCGCCGAGCCTCTCTCATGATGCGCTGCTCCTTGATCTGGCAATAAATACTCTTGGGCAAGTGCCGGTGCTGCGCGATGCGCCGGATCTGAGGGTGAAACTGGAACTTCTCCTTCAGCTTCTGATTGTAATTCATAGCTGCCTTCTCTCGGGGTGCAAGCTACAGGGAAAATAACACAGACAACCACGTTATAAAAGCACGGGGATTTAACTGTCAATCTTCTCTACAAAACAAAATTTTAACTTTTTATTCAAATGGCTTCCTCCTAGCAAATTCCTTCAGAATAATGGTAGGTAAGTACTAAAAACCTAAAATTCCAACAATATCCCAATGCTCAAACAGAAAACTTTATCATCATTTTAAAGTCAGGTGAAGTAATCAAATTTAATTCCTGAGAATCAGATTTTAATGTGCTATAGAGTAACAAATAAGGACATAAATAGCTGACAGTAAACACTCTTTGATTAGTCTTTCTCAACCTCTGATGATGATCAACTTTCCCGGTAAAACAAAGATTAGCAGGCATTTTAATCACTAGCCAGTGTAATCATAAATGCCGTAGAGGAACTGTCTTCATGAACAGCTTTACAGACAGCACTTCAGGTGGCCTCAATCTTACCCAGCACCTTGATCCCTTGGGAAGCACAATGCACATTTCAGATTTCAAGTATTAGCTTGACTATATGGCACACAGGGAGTTCCAAATTTCATCAAGCAGCTAAAAAAGTCTTAGTATCACAAACACACGAAATACAGGTGAGCTGGTATTGCCACAAAAGACTAATTTTTAATTCGTGTTTAAAATTCTGTCCAAGCCACCCTTATCAACACTGTCAACAAGAAACACCTTCTCCTGACAGCCAATCTACAGATTTATTTTTTTTCAGTTAGGCTTTTTTCCTTTGGTCCCAGTGTTTATTTATCAAAGGAAAAAAATGTGTTTCCTGTGTTTTTGTTTAAAGCATGCATTGCTTCCTGAGGAACAGCAATCTCTATGTATTTTGGATTTGCTTGTTTTTTTGAGAATTTCAGGTGCATTTCAGCTTAGTGAGTATTTGCAGTAACATAAAATCTGTTAGCATTTAACACAGGATGTTGATAATTCCATCTTCTTTTTCCTGCCCTCCCGCCCAAACTCTGTAACTTTAATATTTCAGACATCTCAAAAACCCTTCCTATCTTCAATTAAACCACGGAACCAGTTTTTTGCCATTCCACATTTATGTCACTCTACTATCTCCATCTAAAATATTAAAAGTAAAACAATAGCATCTTGGCAACTTCTATTTATTCAGCTTTGTAAATGACTCAGTGTCATTAATTTCTCACTTTCAAGAAAAGACAGAAATTGATGCTAAAAAAAAAAGCAGTAACAAAACCAACACACACGCAGTTCGAAATTCTACTTACAAGATAATGAAACATGCTTTCCCCCCCTTGAAATCAACAATGGCTATTTATTCTCCACTCCAGAGATAACTTAAGTACGTGACTTCTGATAGAATTTTTCATTAATTCTGAATAAATAAATACCACACTCAGATGATTTTGGCCCAGAATACCATAAATGGTCTGAAAGCAAGCACTGATAAAACATACTACAAAGGAGCTTTTGATTTGGAACAATAAAGAAACCAGGTACCAGATACAGAGTTGCTCATGGCTCAAAAAATTCTTATTCAGACATTAGAGATACATGATGCTCTTAACCTGTTTCTCCACACCCTTTTGTTCATAAAACCCAAATCCTTCTGCTTTACTTACACTCATTGGGGCCTCTGAAATTGAAATTGAATAAATTTTACAGTTTTAGCCCACTAAAGCTATCCCCCTCCTTTTACTGAAATTCCTTCTTGTGAGCCAGCCTCTGAATAGCTGGTTCACCCTCAATAAATCCCAGGTGTTCCCACTCTGCAGAAAACTGCCAACATAATCCCAAATTAAAGAGCTTTATTTTAATTAAATGCAATGATTTTCCTTTAATTTTAGAAGAGCAAATTGCTGCCGATTTAGTATAACCTTGATGATTCTACAGACAAGAGGTGAATCTGTAAATTAGAGACACATCCAGGACAACTTATTTTAAATATTAATATAGATTAAGAGGTGGTGGAACCTGACAGGGTATGGGTAAAGTAGTATAGAAAAAGGTACACAGCCAGTGACTTTCCACCCAACTACTGGATTCCAGTGGCCAATACACCCGGCTGTGCTAAGTGCACCTTCATTCACCCTCTTTTACAATGGTAAAAGAAAATTTTGCAGTAATGACAAGTTTCCTTTATGAGAGACAGCAGATAGCTAAGAAAGCACAGTGCAATAATGCACTGAATTCCAACTCTCTCTTGCAAGTCACTTTACAAAGGTCAGCATGAACAGCTCAAGAGAACAGTGTAACTTCCCATTCTGTTTTGGGCTGGAGAAGATGCACAGCATGATTTGCAGAAATTAGAAATTTCATTTATAGGGACTAGAACATTCTCCAATTTAATATATACAATAAATCAGGATTTATGTGACATCATGAGGAGAAGACATGCTTAAAGGTGGCATATAACTATTTTTTTGTATGTTCCAAAAATGAATGTACAATTTCTTTCCTGTATGAAGAAAATGAAGATTAGGTGGCAGAAACATAGCTGATTTGTGTCACTACCACAGGAGGACTTCGCAGCAAATACTTGGGTGAAAAAAGGGTGAAAAGAACTTTTTAAATGCAACCAAGTTGTCAGCAAGGGGAAAATGCCTCCTTGAGTAAACTGCCCATGCCTCTTCTCCTCCCTCCTGATGACACAGGCTGCTTATTTTTCCATCTAAGCAGAATGAAAGTAAGCATTTTTGCAGAGCCCTGATTAGAAGCTAAAACCACCATTAAAAAATTCTCCTCTTCAAGAGAGTTGTATTTAAAACTCCACACTATTAAGTCTTCTGTAATTCAGCATGAGAATATGAAATGAATGTTCATCTGTCCTCTTCAGGTTGCCCTTCTAGGTTAGGGCAGGCAAGAGCACAGATGCAATATATTTTTAGAATCCAGATATACCCCAGCAGTTTTCTATACCACAGCTTGTCTTTATCTCTTTTTCTATTGCTCTGCTGAAAACACCTTTCTAAATTTATTGCCATGAAGTTCATTATTCATTCTTTCCTGTACCAAAAATTTTGATTTTTTTACATCTAAATGGTTGACAGAAGCATAAAACAGAAAGGTAATATAAGGCAATGTAGACATAAGAGAGCATAAAATCATAGCTACAGGGCTGAAGTTACAGGTGCACTGAATCACAAGCCCAAAATCACTACAAAAAGAATGACACGTCCCACAGTATCTGGTACTGCTTGTTATCAGCATTATCTCAGAAAATGGAACCACATACTAGAAACAGACTGAAAGGATAAACAATTGCTTCAGACAGTTTTGATGTGCTCCTGCTAATGCACTTTGCTGGATCAAACTCAAGATTTCTAACTTCCCTCTCCTATCTCTACCAGCCCATATTCAGTCTGGTATTTCTCCATTTTTTTAAGAATGCAGTAAACCTATGCTCCATTACTGTTCACTCACTCATCAGCAGTTTCATTAAAATCCTAAGCATCCTAACCCACTGCTCTGTTCAAATTCATAAAAGTAACAGAGACAAAATTTTGTAGCTGTTATTCACAGAGGAAATGTTCCTAAGAATTCACACTAAGAAGTGTAGGTATAGTTTCCTTTTTAATGTGGCAGTAGACTGAAGAGTAATACAGCTTTAGAAGTTTTACTGATGGTTCATTGCTTTCAATACAATTAAAAAAACCCTAGTCCATCCCTTTCTTTCTATCAATTACATCAATTGTACACTAGTAACTGAAATCTACTCTATTACTGCTGCTTTTTCATCCTTTTACTCAGACAAGGCTCTATTTTCCTCCTCAAAAGTCAAAATCATTTACCTTTTCATAAATCCCAAACTTCTTGAAAAGCACAGGTAAAAAAGCATCAAACATACTTAACAAGACATATTTTATGTATTTGAACAGTCTAGAGTATATCAAGTCTTAACTGAGTCTTTTACTTCAGGGCATGCAAAGATAGATGTTTACTGCTTTAAAAATAACACCTGTTACATCCTATTTAATAATACATTTTTATCAACTAACAAAAATTTATTTAAAACTAAATGTTGAAAATTATTTTGAAGCAACCTCTGCAGAAGATCTAACACAGAGATTTGGGGTTTGTTACCTCTACATAAAACCTCAGCAGACTTAATTGTCAGTGGAGTAGAGACACAAGATGCCTCTGGCTCCTCCAGAGACTTCTCTTCTTTCTTTCATGTTTCACTGACTTTGAATAATGAGTGCTGTGCCAAATACATTAAAACCCAAAAGAAACATGCATGTCAGAACTGATGACTGCTCGGGTATGGTTCAGAAAGTACAACTTTCCAACTGCATAAATGTTCACCAGCCATGACATGAGTAGTATATATTCACTGTAACTTCCTTGGAACTTAGGAATGCAAAAAAACAACTAAGTACTCACCAAAGAAAAAAACCTGTTTGATTACTATTTTTCTTTCTCTTTCAGGATGTTGGTTTCTACCCACCCCCAGCACAAAAATATCCATCTTAAAATACAATGTATTGCAAAATTTTAGCATTATATCAGAAATACAGTGACCTTTGGATGAGTCATTCAATCAAATCTTCTCAGCAAAGAAAAACAGCAGACCAAGCAACTAAGCATTTAAGACATATTTTGACACTTCTGACAGAAATACTGAATGTTCAGCTTTGAATATTCAAAACATTCAGAAAATAGCCACAGATTGTGGAAGAACTGGACATTTATAAAATAAGTAAGCATATGTCTGAGAAGATAAGAACACGAATATTCTAAAAACGAAGCAGACACGAAAGAAAATCAGTGGAACCTGCTAAATAGCCATTAACAGTGGCAGTGTTAAGAATCACAGGAACTACCAGGCTGGAGCAAACAGGGATTCACACAGTTGCCTCAGTCCAAGCAACATTTCAAAGATGTATCCAAAAGCGTGATAAGCCACGAGTACTTCTGAGTCCTATTAGCTACAATTAGTCTCTAAACATCCAAAAAATAAAGTTTCATAGTGCTTCTACAAAAATTTTAACAACTATAGCCACTTCAGACAGCTTCAAATTCTGTGTCTTGCCAAATTCATGGCTTCAACAACACCACGCTTGAACACATTTCCACATTAAATACAGGGATGTGAAACATTCTCATTACAATGTAATTCTTCACAAGTTCATCTCTGTCCTGTGAGGTGAGCACAATTTTTCTACATAAGACACTACGTCCCTTTTAAGGTCTTCCTGTATTTCTAAATAGTTTTGCTTTCTTAAGATGTCTTTTGATGCTGTGAGGTGTTTTTTCTAAGATAGGATGATAAATTCTGTATTCTAAGTTATGGGAGGATTTTCACTTGTGACAGTAAAAAAAAAAAAAAACCCAACCAAAAAAAATCCCCCCAAAATAACTAGAAAAAAAAGGGGAGGACAAAAAAAAAATAAAATCATAAACCACATGTCACTTGACCTGTGTCATAGATAGTTATTGATTTGGCTCTCTTAGGAGCTGACAGCCAAAGTGCTCTGACAGAAATACAAATCCTCACTCGTTACAAAAGCTTTACTGGTACCATCCCACAGAGCAGAACCTCATCGCGGGCACAGCCTCCAAGGGCACACCAAACAACAACACTGTACTCACAAAGAAAAACAACAAAGGCTGTTTTGTGTAGGATTTCTGTTGCCAAGGGACACAAGAATATTAATGTGCAGACCATATCCAATACCCAGTAGACACAACTAGTAGTGACTTTTTTAAGGCCCATCCACGGCCAGTTTTCTCTGACGCAAATACCACAGAAAAGAGCAGAATGTCACTTACCAGTCTACATTCTGAACACTTAAACAATAACTGAAGTTGTCCTTTTGGTATGCAATATTTCTACAATGCAGGAGTAGTCATGTTTGCCTGTTATTTCCCAGAGTAAATTATCCTTACTTTTTCACAAGAAAAGGAGCTAATGCCATCCAGTAGTCAATAATGTGAACATTTTGTTCACATCAGAAAACATTAGGAACCCTTCCACATGAAAATGGTATTTGTGACGTTCTTTTTACCACTTGTCCTTCACACAAAGGGCTCAGAGTAAAGATGAATACCAGACAAATACCAGTCAAAAATACCAGACAATTCTGTTACAGAAAAGCATCTTAAGAGAGAAACATCATGATCTCTCATTAAAAATATAGTGAGTAAATGTAGAAAGTTTCAGTTAATATCATAAAACCAGGTGAAAAGGATTTTGTCATGAGCACACAGCTATAACACAGGGAAAACAGATATTTGTACCCAACACAGCACTACCTAAACAAATTCTACACGAACATTAAATCCAAAAGTAAAGTCTCTAATGAGATTTATGGAATCCCCAAAATCAGCAGCTATAGAACTGGTATTTAAGTGTTTGACCAAAGTATCACATGGGAAAATCCCAAGAATCAATGCAGAAGAGAAGAAAAAAAAAAGCATCCTCAAAAAAATTATTTAAAAAACTAAAATTAAAAAAATTCAATCGAAACACTAGCTTGTAATCACAATTACTGCAGAGATCACAAAGATGTAGGTTTTTTTTATCTACTGCTCTACAGCAAAACTGAGAATAGTAACAGGACTTCCCAATACCTATGGGGGGCCATGGCTAAAGATATACATGTTATTTTAGCTGTGCTACTCCAAATCCAGTGCTTCAGAGAGCACAACAGTCCATGAATGATTTTGTGTAGCCCTAAGTACTCCTCCACTCCCTCCACCTGCCATCTCTCCCAGCTCTGCTTCACTTCCCTCCTACAGATACTTAAAGTTGATGGAGCTTCAGGTAATCACAAGCAGTCCTAGACATAAGGATGCAACAGATCCAGCATCTCAGATGTACCACATCCTTCCCTGAATCATAGCTTCCCTTTCCTCTCCTTGCAACTTTTCACAAGATCAAGCAGAAATTCCCCCAGACATTATCTGACAGCTCTGCCGACGGGCTCAGAAAAGGCAATGTAAGCACCTCTAAAATATCATAACAATATAAAGCTACATAAAGGGATTACTCCCAGCAGACAAAGTGCCAAATTCATTCTCCAAAGTCACTCAATACTTTGACACAACTGTGCAGATGATGCCACTGGTAACTGAAAGGGAACGTTTGGGCTTTGTCTGTACACAAACATTTGAACAAGTGTAACTGAAAAGACTTACCTAATGAGGTGATTGTTCACACTAGGAACACCTCAACCAAACAGACTTACACTGAATTAAGTGGACTTCAGATACCACCCTAGTTTGCCCACGTGGTATCTGAGTTATACAGGTTAATGACAATCTCAGTGTCAAACTACACATCAGTGCCAACAGTCTACTTTACAATACATATGCTCATCACCACATATATTCTATATACTTTCTGTTAAACAAACTAACTGCATGAATAAACATGAACTAATCACGTGTCAGTCAAAATCTTTAAAAGCAATACTCTTAACTTCCAGAGAATTACTTAAGTATGGCTAAACAGAATTTATTACTTTTTTCCAGTGGTAAGGGATGGATTCTAACTATCAGCACACAGGTAAAAAAACTCAAATTTAATTTAGATAGAACTGGTTACTATTGTTAACATTAAACAACACCAAAAATTGTCACCTTGTGTAGCAACGATGGGGCATGTAATTTTCTTCTTTTTATTATTATAAGCTGCAGTAAATGCAATGAGCTATACTGCACATGTCAGTCTGCAAATTAAATACAAATGTCAAACTATAATTTTACAGTTTCCCTTTATAAACAAGTTTATAAAAGTTGAAGAGGCTAATTGGTCGTAATAATAAAAAAACACCCAAACAACTTGAGTTAACAAAAAGCAAAATGCAACTCTCACCACTCCCAGTTTTTCAGAAGCATTAGCCTTCCACAGGCGAATATTCATCTCATCTGAGCCACACAGAATGTATTTGTTATCTGAAGTCCATTTTACAGTGATGACGTGCTGCATTCGTTTGGTATGATAAACCTCCCTAGACAAAGAGAAACATTTTTAAATGGTCTATCATCACTTTTTTCACATTACGTTTCAACAGCAGAAAGAATTCTGTTCAAGGCAATTTTTTTTTACTTTTTCTTGCAGATGTTTTAAAAAAAAATCTGACTTTTTAAACACCGTGCTGATCTTCTCTTTCTACAGACAGAGATACAAAGTGTGATGGAATGATAAAGGACCACCTAGAATAAGATGCTTTTTAAAGAAGCGCTTTCTCAGAAATTATAATAAAGAGTTAAATAGATCTTTCTGCAAAACATGCTAAGGGTATACAGAATGAAATGCACACTGTTCCTGAAGTAATTTTGATTAATATGCTTTTACATTGAGAGTAATTATTACAGATTGGGAGTGCAGAAAAACAGATGCCAAAGAATCTATACCAAACAGCAAAGAAACATTTCCCAACTGTCCATGGATTTGCTACTCTCCATTGTAATTTCTCTCCTTTACCCAAAAATAGAGTCCACTTCTTGTTTAATTTCTGCTGATCAGACTCCTGCTCAACAAGTGCTGTTGAAAAATGTTTCTATATGCTACATTTAAACCATTATTTAAGTTAAACTCTTGTCTAATTTTCATTAAGTATGTATTAAAAAATTATGCTTTTATTTCTGCTATAAAAATAAAGGACTAAATACACTTTATTGAGAATTTTAGCTATTTATTAGGAAAGAGTAAGGCCTATTTTTTGTCTACCAACAGCCACTTCTTTGATGCATCAGTCATGAACTACAGCTTATTCTCTTTCCTCCACTCACTTAATTTTGCAAGGAAAATCCAAGTAATAATATAAAAGAAACACGAAACAACAAGAAAACAACATTTATTCAAGTGCTGTGGAGAAACTAGATTGGGATTGGGCTGAAGTGGTTGTGAGAAAAAGAAAAAGAATCAATATATCAGAATAATAAGCTTTAATAAGCTTAAGCACCTCTTATAATTCACCAGCAAGCAATACTCCACAAGAACAACTATGTGGAAGACTGAGCACAACTACCATCAGAAAACATTAACACTCACATCAGCTTTTCACTGCTTAATGCGGGCACATCTGCACTTTCACAAGAATTTCTACATTTACTTTCTTTACTTCACTCAGTAACAAAGCTTTTCTTCACCCACCATTGGGGAACTAAGTCCTTTTCCTTTCTATACTTTGTATTTGCAGCCTTTGCCTATCCTGTGGCTGTCATCACAAGCTGTTAAACACCAATTTTCAGGGACGGGAGAAACAGAAAACATGGCCAAATAACCTGGATGCTTCACTTAGAAGTTCCCACAGAAATACAGTTCTGTTTACTAACCATTTACTAAATTTAAACAATTTCATAATAAATCTTATTTCTTAGGGCTAAACAATTTCATTATTTAAATTTTTCATTTAAAAATAAAATAGAAAGCAATTGAAGTTTTTCAGATCAGCAGGACATCAGAAGTCAAAACTAGAACAGCATCAGGATTCTTATTTACAGTTACTCCTAACTTCCACCTCAGTTTTCCAAGTAGGATCAGATCTTCTATGTAGAGACTTTTTTCCATTCCATGAGATTAATATGAACCGTGCTATTCTAAAGAAGCCCAGCTTCTAAAGAATTTTAAGTGTACCAGAACACTCTCATCAGCTTACATGAGGCAAATTTTTTCATATGTAAGGCTTCTCCTCATTAGATTTATGGCCACAACACAAAAGGGGGAAAAGTGGGGACAAAGAGAAAAACCCCTTCCTCAGGCCTTGGCAGCAATCTGCTAAAATGTGAAATAAAGCCTTTTACTGTTGCACTATGGGGTCTGCAAACTTCTCCTCAGTGTGTTAACTTTGCATATCACCACTTCTGTGAATGTTATTAATTCACAGAAAGAAACTGCTAACCATATTGTTTAATAATGCAGGAATTCGGAAAAAAAACCAAACCTACAAAGGAACTACACTTCCTAATTACATTTAAAGTATTATTTTGCAAGACAAAAAGAAAATGAAAACTATTTGTAGATTAGATATAGAGAGAATGTAAATAGCCCCTCCCACTCTTTATTGCAGCACAGGAGCACAGTTACACGGCATGCATAATTTCATCGAGCAATAAAAAATACCAACTCCTTACCAACTAATATTTCAACATTTTCACCTCAAATCGCCTAGACTTAGTTACAACTTTCTGGGGGGACAAGGTTGGAGAGAGGAAGTTAAGCAGAAATATAAGAATAAAGAAAAAGGACGAAGAACTGACAAGAAAGAGTAATGAAGGCAGGTTTATGAAGATCAAATGATACCAGAAAGATCAGATAAGTTGCTTCAGTTTTCATCAAACTGAAAGAAAAATAAAAAATAATGGAGACATGGTAGATTCAATCTGAACTCCAGCAAAATATTTAATATACTGACTTATGAAACCCTACATAAAAAAAAATCCATGTGAATTGTGTTCAAAGCACTGTGTTACAGAACCAGGTTAACAAAATACGAACAAAGAGTAGTAAGTGCACTGAAAGAGATCACAAAAGGGTCCCAAACTGATTCTCAGGAATTCATACGGCAATCTATTTCACAAAATGTCTTTAGCAATCATCCATATAGGATGAAGACAATTCCTAGGAAACCAAATGTTTCAATGCTGTAATACAGTGCAACTTCAAGTGTAACAGAAACAGTATAAAGCAAGCTAAAAACATTAAAGATGCAGAGAGAGGGAAATCAAATGGGATTCACCTTGGTATAATACAAATGACCCAAGCACAATAATCCACTGTAATTTTAATTCCATATTGTGGAAGTACTGCTACTTGTTTAGTAGTTCTACTCTTGATCCATACTCCAGAATTAAGTCAACTACAGAGCCTGTCAGCTTCAACCTACCGACAGGATAAGATTTCACAACTCAGAGGAAGCAAATGCCACAATGAAGATGCTAATGAAAGAATAAGCAATTCTGAGGAATTGGGAGGAAATCACTGGAATGAACAACACCAAGAGAGAAAGATATAAAACTACTCACCTGCTGTGACCTTTGTCTACAGGAAAAATGCGAATGGACTTATCAAAGCTGGCAGACACAAATTCTTTCCCAGTGGGTGAATAATCCACATCAAGAACAGCAGACACATGATCCATGTGCACCATCACGGGTGATTCCAGAAAGCGCATATCAAAAGTATATAAGCTTTAAAATAAATACATCAGTAGCTTAATATCATAACAAGTCCTAAGTAAACAGTACATTTTACATAAACCACACTTAGGGATAGACCCATATTGCAGAGGGAACTCCTCAAAACAGCTCCTAACACATGAAAAGAAAGAAAATGGCACTGTTTAGACTTTGAAATAAGTTTTTTAATTAGAGGATTTAGTTATTGGATCAGGTTTCTTGCTCACTATCAAAGGACAGATAGGCTCCACTATTCCCTTCATCATCTGTCCATGGGTCACTGACTCCAAGCATGACCTTCTGGACTGGCCTCCTTTACTCCTGAACTTGTAAATGCATCTCTGAATCATTTTAGCAAGCCTATCAACTCTGAAAGGTTTCTAAATATTCCCATATTGTAAACTCCTAGTAATTCAGAGCCTACTGTGAAGTTCCATTTGGTTGGCACACTTTCTTATTGCCTAATTATCTTAGCCCAGACAAGTGCAAGGAAAGCTTGGTGTAGAAAGTGTAGGAGTGCAGGGAAAGCTAGGTCCTTACCCATGGAGATGCTAATTCAGCAGAGCACATTATCTATGGAAAAGCATTATGTTAAAAGTAAACACCCAGCTGGTTTGCCCCTAAGGGCTTCAAAGCTCAGATAAGGTCTACCTCTACTCCCTTTGAATAAAGAAACCAGGTATAGTCACTGTGTAGATCCTCAAATAACCACATGCTTTACAGACAATGCATTTATTGAAACCTGCTTAAGATATAATATTTAGTAGAACTATTATGGTAAAAAAATTTCTTTTGGCAGATGAATGCTTAACTGAAATTAAATATATCTTACTGAATACTATAATGGTGATTATTGCTTTTTCCTTCTAAATTCCCCAAGAGAAAGCATGCAGCACCTTATTCAAAACTGCTACTCCATGTAATCAGCAAATATTTGCACATGGATTGTTGATATGTGCATTTGCCTTTGCATATTAATTGCTTCAGGCTGCAAGAGGACAGCAACAGTTATAGTTTTTAGTTTATCAAGAGGAAGGAAAACCCCCAAACCAACCAAAAAGCAAATTCATAAATAAAAACCCCAAACTTCTAAACAAACAGATTAGGTGGTCTAAGTTTTACCACACCATAATGTAAATACAAGAAAAATAGTGCATTGAATAAAACACCACTTTCAAGGTCTGAGCCAGACTCCATTTCCTTAGAAAAACAGCCTTAAGATAAGTGATAAAATTCTTATATTCTAAAAGAAAACAGTGATCTATTGTTAGATCACTGACTTCCTGGAAAAAAGGATATGGAGCACATTTGCAATGGCCTAGTTTTGAAGAGACAGCTTTTTCAATATCAGATTAGCTGTTCACATGAATAGCATTGTTCAAAAGTAAAAAACTGCTCCAAGACATTGAAAGGATAAGTACTGCAGTCTCCAGAACTGTCTCACAAAAGCTTAATTTATTTTTTTTTAAGGAATGTTCTCATCAAAATAGCTGATCAGTACAATGTATCAAGCTTCACAAGAACTGGCAAGAAAATAAACACTTATATTGTCTCAGACTGGACCAACCGTACTTATTTTCCGGGTCTCATTTCAAATTACACTTGCATTGGTTCAGCTGCATTTATTGTAAGTTACACTGCTTTTTACCCCCAGGTACTGAGACACACAGAAAGGGGCAGTCTATTATCAATTCATATTTCTTAAAATCAGTATGCCTAAAATCCTCTAGGTTATTAAGCGACTCGAATTTAGAGTTTGATTAGCCTTTTGAAAATTTATTTTAGCATGATCATAAATCACCAAGGTACAGATTAAAAATATAACTTGTCCAGGATTAAAAAAAAGAAATGTTACACTTACTTGTAATCTTCATTTGCTGCAGTAAAAATGAAAGCTTCCATAGGGTTCCAACACAGTGTATTTGTCCTCATGTTCAAGATAACCTGAAAGACATTTATACATTGCTACCTTGTTCTAGGCAGTAAAATACTCACTGGAGTTCAAAACTTCCTACATACAACTTAGGACAAGCACTTTGTAGATAGAGAATTATGGCAGAGGAACAGTGACATGACAGAATGTTTCCTCAGCAGTGTTAGAAGAGAAATCCAGGAACGTCCTGTCCCTCATTACATGTTTACTGCTTTGGGCTACACAACAATTAAATTTGCCTCTGTAAAACACCTTAGAATCAAATTCTTCTAACTGGTCATTTAACATGGCAACCTACTAGTGGTCTAAAAGTAAATCTGGAACTTCTGAAAAATTTCACTTCTCTGTCCTATTTACAGGAACCTTTAGTTAAGCACACACGTAATTAAATGGTTATTTCAAGGGATATAGTCATTAACTGAAGCTGTGAACCAGCATTTGCAAAGGAATTGTAACATTTTTATGTTCTCCCAATTATTACCCTTTCATTATTTTATGACTGAAATTGCAGTCCATGAATTCTCCTGGACAGTTGCCATGCAATGTATACAGAAGTTACTGTGTTGTCTTGTACTCGGCACTATCACTGTATCAGCAGTGAATCATTCTTCACACATTTGTAAGATTTGCTTGCAACTTGTAAACATATGGCCAATAAAGAGGCTGGCTGGCCCTAAAGTGGAAGGAAGGCAGCTGATAACAGACTAGTAAGACCCTTCTACTTTGCTAACTGGACACCAGACAAGAGGCTTTTGGGAAGCTGTATGCTGGATGACGACAGGGAGGAGGTCACCTGACACACCAGACACAGCAGCTTTGGCTTCTGCTGAGTCTGAGAGAAACTTCCAAACATTTACTTGAAAATAAGAACTACACAGTATGCCTGACACGAAGTGGATGTGTAATTACAGAGCAACTTATTAACAAACTGAACAACTCTAAACAGAATTTTCTACAATGCTCCAGGCCAGCTACATTCCTACTTGAAAATCCTGAAATTGGGTGTTTAATGCTATGGTACTCGTACTCCATTTTTGTTCTTGGCTTACTACACCAAACACCATAAATTTACACATGTATTTCAGAACACAGTCATACAATTATAACTCTTACAGTAATGAACACAGTCACAGAATAAGTTAATAGTGATGACTTTACTGAACACCCCTCCAGAAGACTGCAATGAATGTGTGCCTATTCTTGTAATTCTCCTTCTCCCTAAGTCCTCATTTCCTAGGTGACCCCACCCTGTTCATTATAAAGTCTGTGCTGCAGAACACTGCTCTGCTCATTTTCAGGAACTACATACAACCAGAACTGAATGTCATCATCAGATGCCTAAAATGATCTCTAGTTCAAAAAGTGGACACTGAAATGTCCTCTGCTTACACTAATGTGACAGCTAGACTTTGCTCAGATTTCATTATTGTTCTAGTTATGAATCTTGCACGAAACTGGGAAGTTAATAATCAAAGACTATTCTTTATTCCTTCCTGTACAAGTTCATCAGCCACTGCAAAATGAGCACACCATTAAGGTAAACCCACCATATGTATAGTAAGTACTTTCAAACATGTCACAAAATAACTTAGATATTGCCAAAAAATACAGCTCTTTCAAAAGGAGTCAAGCTCTGTCATGCTCCAAATCTATTTTTTCACCGAAATTGTATTTCAAGAAGAATATCATTAGGATAGTTCTGGGGCTCAGAACTACTGAACTTGATTGAGGTTTGATGTGTGTGTATGAATTACCAGCTTATTATCTAAAATAAATACAACCATTCTGTTAAATAGGAATCTTTATGTCACTGGTAAGTTCCACATATAAATGCTATTTGATTACACTGCAAAGGATTTCTGAATCTTTACAGCAGGTGCATAGGGAAGGGTTTAGCTCCCTGCAAAGGAAGAACACCTTTTCAAATGCAGAGCAAGGCTCTCCAGTGGTGAAGTTACCTTGTTTCCTTCTGGCAAGGAGGAGAAAAAAAATTAAAATCACACACACACAGACAGAATGCAATACAGGAACATAAAGTTCTTATTGTGAAATTGCTGTCAAGTCAGGCACTTGATCAAGAATTACAACAGAGTGAGCATGACAGCCTGTCTGAGTGCAGAAAAAAGCCCTTCTAACTCTGCATTGTTTAAATCCCAACATTAATTCAATCTCAGAAGACCCAGACAGTGAAAACTGAGTGAACTCACAGTTCAGAGCTTCCAGTTCTCTACTGTCACCAACAGTTACAGGCTATTAAGATATTCAGTATCATTATTAGCACCATTAATTAATTTTAAAAATAAAAATATTACCTTCTTTAATGGAGTTGATTTTCTTATATCATATAGCACAATATTTCTGTCAGAAGCACAGCTTCCCAAAAGGTAAGTCTGAAAAAAACCCAAAACAAAACCAGTGCATACAATCTTTGAAATACTTCTGGAGTGTGGTTAACAGCTTACATCAGATACCTAAGCTATTTCACAAAGCTGGTCATCAGTTTCTTTTTCAGTCAAAGAAATACACTCATCATTTTTTTTCTGTGCAGCTAATTACCCAGCACAAACATTTTAAATAGCCTTCCCTGTAAGATTCTAAATCCATGCAGTGCCCTCTACTATAAAACTAACAGGCAATTCCCCATAAACACTTTTTCTATGAGCACAGCCCAATCAAGGGGTATGATAGGAAGTGCTGTAAAAGATCAAAAGTAATTGTTCTGCCATGGAGAGGATGAGAATTCAGTCACAAGTAGCAGAATACTGGAACAGATGAACTGGCAGCTCCACAGCCATGTAACTGCTACACTGTATGACTGAGGTACCAGGTATGTATTGTGTAAGCAGAATGGAGACTGCCCTGCTTTTGTTTCTCCTCTCCCACACTAACAAAGACAAAAGACAGGAAGATCAAATTAAATGGTACTACATTCCAAAATAATATAACCATCAAAAGCTGTGTATGCGTCCCCCTAAATATTCCACTAAAACATAAAATCTAAACTTGGAAGAAAAAATTCAAGATAAAGTAAACAGTTTAGATCATTCTGCTCAAGAAAAATACTGATTTACAATATATAACACAAGCATTACCTCAATGGGATTAAATTTTACACTGCTTATGCTATCAAAACCCCAAGTCAGAGAACACTTGGGGCTTGTCCTTTGTTCATCCCAAATGTCCACTTGATGGCCACAGGTAGCAAAAACAGGTTCCTTCCAGTGGTGATCAATTCCTGTATACACTGTCTTTAAGGGAAAAAAAAAACAAAGCAAACATTTTAAAACCCAACTGTATGCATAAATACTCAAGTATGTTCTGTCAGAAAGAAAATAAAAAAACCAACAAATCATTGCATACAGAGTCTCATGTGGTTTTTCTCACTTCTGTTACTGAAAATTAAGTCATCAGTGCTATCAGAAACTAAGCCTTATCAGATGTACCCCTTCCAGCAGGCAAGCTTTCTTTATCATTTAAGGGGCATGTATGCATTTCTTTTACAACTCAATTTACAATGGAGTTGGTACTAATGCATAATTACAAAATCCTAGCTGAGTTTAAAGCAAATTAAAATTTTAAGAGTGCAATTGCATGAGGACTGGAATGGATTCCACAGACACTGCAGTAGTGAAAGTGTTTCGAACTATCTTATTGAAAAAAACATTTCATGTTTTTCCTAACATAAGCTTATCATAAATTCAAAGTGCCAAAATATATATTTTTGGACTGCTTTTGTCAATAAGAAAGATGTAAAGTTAGTAATTTGCATTGAATGGCTGTGAGGTATTGGCATGAAAAGTAGGTTATTTGGTGCAGACTAAGCACTGACAATACATGTCTGAAGAGACTACAAAGAAATGTGACCAGTTTGAAGGAAAGGGATAATTAATACAGAGAGAGTTCTGGTTACATGTAAGATAAATGTAATAAAACATTAAGATATTTTTAAAGTAAGTACCATTATAAATTTGACACCATCACCTTACAGCCCATTATGATAACAGGTGATATCAAACTAGTTCTCTCTCCTTCAAAAGCTAGATAAGAAATTATTCAAACTTAATTCAAATGAAGAGGTGTGAGAAAATCAAAACTCAGATTTACTACCTTTCCAAGAATTGTATGAATAGGTTCTTCTTCTTCTCCATATTCTGGGCCCTCCATTTTCCACTGCTTCACGGTTTTGTCATCACCAACCTGGAAATATTGGAGAAATCATGTACAGTTTTATGTAAATATATTCCCTTTTATTTTGATAGATGTGCTTTGCAGTTAAATACACGGCATCCTTTAAAAAAAAAAAAACGTTCTGTGACATAACAAATGCTTCCTCCTGCCTGTTCACTGTTCCATTTTATATCTCCAAGCTACAGATTAGCTCTCCTGGTCATAACATATTGTTAAAACACGTGCATAGTGTGGCTGGAGTGAACACCCTTCATAACAGCCCACCTGGTGCTGTGTTTTTCATTTGTGGCTAAAACAGTGCTGACACAGCACTCAAGACTTGGCAGTTCTTGCTCAGTGCTGAGGCATTTCCCCTGCTCCCACACTGTGTCCATCAGCCCTGCCTCACCCACCAGCACACAGCCGTGGGATGGGACACGGACTGGGAGGAGACACAGGCGTGACACATGTCCTGACCTGGCCAAAGGAGGATTCCACACCCTAGAACAATGCTCTGCAATAGAAGCTGCAGTACTGGGAGCAGAAAGAGGAGGTGGGGGCTGGCTCCACAGTGTCTGCTGCTCAGAGATTGTCTGGGACCTGGCTGCTTCTGAGAGCAGGTGACTGATTACCAGTTTGTCCCTTGTTTCCCACCACCACCTTCATCTTTTCCACTATCCTCATCCACAAAACTTTTCCAGTTTCCAAGACAGCTGAATATGAAGAAGGTGAGCTGGAATTATGGTTATTTTTTAAGGCTTCATTTTGCGATTTTTAATCAACTGGCACCTTAAACTGTGAATTATCTTCTGAAAGTCACTTTGACGAGCCTGTAATCAGTTAAAAGGCACTTTCCACCTCAGTTGCTCTGGTTGCCTGTTCCAAATTTTGTTCTACCTCTTGCACTAATGCCAGCACAAGCTTTTGCATGGCTGTGCAGTAACCTGGATCATGCAAACAGGCCTAAAAATGTGAGCTTTACAAGTTTATCTTCCCCTCCCTGACTGCAGTACTACTATTTCTTCTCTCCCTCTCTCAATTTTCAGGCACAGGGATTGCCAAAAAAGGTGTAACTAACTTGGAGCCACTTCAGATTTTTTACTGTGACTCTCCCTATATGCCACCTACTATTACTGTGATTTGGTATATATCTTAGAAAATATAAATATACTGTAGTGAAAATAGCTCTTTATGACCAGTTCAAATGAAGCACAACCTCAGGACACTTAAGTTTTCAAAAACAGTTCCTCTTGTTGTGTTATCTTGTTTTAACACCAACAGGAAGACATACTATTTCCAAGCAGTTTACATGCAACTGAGTCTGTTCTGGTTTTCATGAATTAATAAAGCTTTAGTCACATGGAATGATCTTAACTTAATCAGATTATTTTAATCATAGTATATGCAAATGGCTACTTTTTTAACTCTTCTACACCTTTCAATAAATATAATCTATTTATTACTTTAAGGAAAATTAGTTTACTCGAGTTTTAATTACATAACCATCTGTTAGCTATTTTCTGGTATTTATCCCTTCAATGGTCTTGAATAATATCTGTATCACAACATCAGGAAAAATTTCATCATAAAGAGAACTGTCAGGTTCACAGACACATTTAATAAGCGTATTCATACAATATTTAAACATTCTATGGCACAGAGCAAGTTTCTCAGTGGAAAACAGATGGTGAACAGGTACTCTGTCCAGCTGCACTGTTAAGGAGACACACAATACTTACAGTGAAGAATGATGTTCCACAGAAACGGGCACACATGCCTCGAACAAAGCCTTCGTGGGCTTGTATAGTGCGGATACACTGACGCTTGGTC
Source organism: Petroica traversi (assembly GCA_025920805.1). Lineage (NCBI taxonomy): Eukaryota > Metazoa > Chordata > Aves > Passeriformes > Petroicidae > Petroica > Petroica traversi. Next base: position 2,710,121 of record JAHLSL010000021.1, read on the forward strand.
AAGTTCCAAATTTTAACCTGACAAAAACAGAGGAGCAAATATTATGTGAGCTTTCTACAGCCCACAGCTGCAGTTCACAATTCAAGGACAAGAGATGACACATGTTGGAATGAAATGGCAGAGTTGGCTTGCACACTGGTCAGATTTTATAATGTTAAAAACTATTTAATTATTCCTTTCTTGAAAAAAAAAAATTTAAAGTGAGGCTCTTTTGTTCTTATTCTCTCCCCTGACCTAAGCTGTATACTCTCTGCATTTTGCACTCCCTTATTTTTGAACTAAATCCTTGCTAAAAAACAGAACCAGTTATAAATTTAGCAAAAAAATACCCCTTTAAAGACAAAAGCACAAAGAAATTTGGAACCAACAGAATTTTTTCAGTCCAGTTGCCGTACTGCATTTTCCATTTATGTCCACCTCTCAACAGAGGTTTCTGTTTCAAAGATTTTGGGCTCATTAAAAAAAAAAAACCAAAAAAAACCAAGGAAATGGAGATCAGTTTTTATATTTTTTGTATTTATAGTACCCAGTACTTTACTCACTCTATCAGTGAATAAGAAATCTCAATAAACTTTTGTAAAAATTCATTTCACTTCTCTCTGAAAAGATTAACCTCCCTTATACTACTGCATGACATATGCATTTTCTATAAAAATCAGAAAGCAATCAACTGCCCAGAAGAGACCTTTAAAGTATTCAAGTACTTAAATGAGCAATGTAAGGGTGAGAAAAGACAGGGAATTCAGAAAAGGCAGGTATTTTTTTCTGCAACTATTTCCAATTAAAGTGTCCTTGATTGCTATTTGTAATAGTTATGTAAAACAAATTTATAAAGGGTTAGTCTCTTTTAGGCAGTATGAAAAATTGTTATTCCAAAAAGTTTTTGTTATGTGCCACTTCCCCTAGCTAATCTGACAGTGTAACTTCTTTAGGGGGAGTCATGTGGGCAGCAAAAAGCAATCACAACATGCACTGGGTTTGCATGAGCCAGTTTTGGTAGTGGGAGTCTGCAGGGGGGGCTTCTGTGAGCAGCTGCTGGAAGCTTCCTGCATGTCCAGCAGAGCCACTGCCAGCCAGCTCCCACACTGACCCACCACTGGCCAAGCTAACAGGGAACGGTGGTAACCACCCTGGGATAACACATTTAAGAAGGAGTACAAGTTAGTGGGCAGATGTAACTGCACTCAGAGAAGAGAGGAGTGAGACGACATGAGAGCAGTAACTCTGCAGACACCAAGGTGATGGAAGAAGAAGGGAGAAGAGCTGAAATACCCCTGCAGCCCATGGTGAAGGCCATGGTGAAGGCCATGGTGAAGGCCATGGTGAAGGCC
>JAHLSL010000021.1:2712353-2734068 GCA_025920805.1 Petroica traversi
CCTGCCCACAGCCCCGGTGCGGCCGCGGCGCCGCGGGGATGAAGCGGCCCCCGGCCGGGAGGGACGGTCTCGATTCCCTTCCCCGCTGTCCCAAAGCTTGCTCTTGTCGCTTCCAGGGACTGGGAAATGCGCGGGGCGCCTCTGTTCCCGGGCGGATTAGGGAGCCGGCCGGCCCCTTCCCCCGTGCGTGACCCGCAGTGCCAGGGGACACCGGAGCTGCTCTGACAGCGCCTTGTCCCAAGCCCGCGATCAAAGTTCACCCTTATGCCAAATGCATTCAACAGCCACAGCCCAGCGGTGGACTGTAGTTCTGGAATAACCTTGGTTGTTAGCAATAGTGGTATTCTTTTTCAGAAAATTCTGTACTAGTTTGTTTTCCCATAGGGAAACATAGTGACTTCTCTTGACTTTTCTGCTGATTTGGGAAACTTGTCCACCATTTATCATATTCTCTTTTAGAGAGACTGAAAACTGCATCTTTGGATTGTTTTCTTAAATAGATACACAGGTGTTTTAAGATCTCAAAACCGAACTATCACAGAGACATTTTACAAAATTAAAATGTTGCATGTCCGAGTTGGGCACATCCTGGGCTGCATTATGAAAAGCATAGCCAGCAGAGAGAGAAAAGTGCTCTTTTCTCTCTCTTTTCCATTTGTAAGTACATCAGAAGTACTGTGTCTGGTTTGGGTCTCCCAGGGACAAGGAAGGAAGACAATGACACGCTGGTGTGATTCCATGGAGGCACCGGACTGGCGAAGGGGCTGGAGCACATGGCTTAGGAGAACAGGCTGGCACAACAGGATCAGTTTGGACTCAGAAAAGAAAGGCTGGGGAGAGCTAAAATTGCACTCTATGACAATGTTATTGGAAGACGTAGAGAAGGTAAAGCTAGATTATTCTTGGAAATAGTTAATAGGCCAGAAAGGAACAGGCACAAGTGTGAACATGGAAAATTCCCAGTTACTTTACTGTGAGAATGGTCAAATGCTGGAAAAGGTTGTCCAGAGAGGCTGTAATCTCTTCAGCCATGGAAACGTTCAGAAGTCAACTGGTCATGTCCCTAAGTAACCAGATTTAATTCGATCTGGTCTAGTACAGGTTTGGATTAGTTGGCTTTTGGAGGTCACGTACTTTCACATGCTTGTTTGGGTGGAAAATAAAAATTCTTATATTTTGTCTTCAATCAGGGAGCTGGAGCTGATATCAGAAATTAATGTTGTGAAGATTCTTGGCAGCATCACTGACAGAAAGACTTGCATTCATGTCTCTGATTTCTCATGTTGTTTAATATATCAAATATAAACTTGTGTGTTTTCTGTCATTTTGAAGTGACATTTTCTGAATATTTGGACAACCAGCTGTTAGGTTATTAGATGGGAGAAGAAACCTTTGAGTAGTCTGGTAAAAACTGACTCGGGAATCAGTAAGACATGACCCATTGCTCTGTAGAATGTTTTAAAGAGAAAATTTGAATTTAAGTGTAGTTGTTACTTGGGATTTGTCTAAACAAATTAGAGAAACATGTTGTCAAGGATCCCATCCGTATCACTTGAAATATGATGCAAAATTGCTGGAGTGCTAGAAAGAAGAGACAGAAAATTTCAAATCTGCTGCTCATCAAAAATGCACGAAATGGCATTTGTTTGGCCTTGTCAGGTTGATAGGAATTTTCCTCTTACTGAGTTAAGGAGTTCTCTCTTTTTTTGTTTCTCCCCCCCCTTTTTTTTTCCTAAGTTCTTTAGCCTTATAAAGCTGTAAACCCCGACTCTTGCATTCTTGTGAAATAATAACTGTAGTACTTTGTAGCTTGCCTTGGAGGCTGTGGACTTCTGTGTTGGCTTGGATGCAGCAGAACTTTACATTTCCTGAAATGTTTTCCAGTATAATTTCTTTCTTTTGTAGTAAGCGATGGATTGGAGCTGAGGCCGAAGTACAATGGGATTCTCCACTGTATGAGCACTGTCTGGAAGCATGAGGGACTGCGAGGCTTGTACCAAGGGGTAACTCCAAACATGGTGGGAGCAGGGGCTTCCTGGGGACTTTATTTTTTCTTGTAAGTAGAACTGTAAAATGTGTTCACACCCTGCACAATGTAGTGTTCAGATAGACATTGCATCTCCTTGGTGGAGTATAAAAATGTGCTTAGTGACTAATAAACTTGTGATTCTCCTAGCTAGTCCGGGTCTGTTATCCTTTATTGTGGTTTGCTGTTTTAGAATTTAAGCAGTGTGAGTCAGGTTCAGTGCATTCCCTTGATGCTGTGAAAATACTAAGGAACCTGAGAGGTGGTGATACTGTTCATAAAGAATCCTTTTAAAGTGCCCGTGCACTGAGCTTAAAACCTTATAAAAAGCAAGAACCTAAATTGATTTCTTAAGAATTGAAGAACATGATGAAGGTTTTACTAAAACTAAAAGCTTGATTGTTTTTAATCATTTTAGTGACAGTTTTTTCATTGTTTTTTTTTTTTTCAATTGATGGGCTTTGCTTATAAGCCCATTTTTAAATATTCTGCTTTATTTACTCTGATACTGTGACCTGATTTGCTGCTTATGTCTATTAATTGAAACATTTTAAGGACTACTTAGCTGGCATGCCTATGCAAAGCTTACTTGTCAGTTGTCTAAACTCTGTTGTTGTTATACTTCAATCCATAGGCTTTACTGTAGATTGCTATTAACAGTTCATCTTCTGTTGACGATTTCTTAATCCACAAAGATTCCAAACTGGATCAAGAGAAGAAAGCTCAGTGTATGTCTGAGCTAGAGGGTCAATACCTAGCACTGTGGTTCCCACCAAAAGGAGTTGTTTTAGTAGTTAATTCTTAATATCTGATAAGATGCAGTCCCATTGATACTGATGCTTTAATTATACAATTTAAATATATATTACCATAGTTTACTTTAAAGAGCTATCTGCTCAGAGATCAATTAAGCAAAGATAGTTTGGATGCCTTTTCTACAAAGGCTGTATACCACCATGATGTTAAGTCAGGTATGTCATTCTGGCTTGGTTTTTTGTGATGTAGGTCTGTTTTAACCTTTACTAAATTATGTTTTACGTTTTCCAGTTACAATGCCATCAAAGCTTACAGGAAGGAAGGGAAGATGGAAAATCTCAGTGCAAGCGAACACCTAGTATCAGCTGCAGAGGCTGGTGAGTTTAAATGCAAAGAAAAATGTTTATTTCTAGCCTTTTCAAGTGTCAGTGCAGCTTTTTCTTACAAGTGGCAAGTGTAAGTTTGCCAACCCAGATGCAGTAATTTATTGTCTGTAAATAAAATAATCATGTCTAGCACAAATAGATGGGTCACTGTGGTCCTTCAGTTTTGCATGGAATTAGAGGTTGTCAAAATGCCTTTTGTCCTTGTTTTCATTATGTATAAGCATTTTCCATATTTAGTACTGTATTGGGCCCCAAAATGCAACTATAGAAATCTGCTGCTATCAGGATGTTAACTTGTTAAAGGTTTAACACTTGGACCTGGAAAGGAGGCGGCCTGTTGAATCATGGAATGGTTTGGGTTGGAAGTGACCTCAAAAATAATCTAGTTCCAACCCCCATCATTGGCTGGGGCACCTCCCACTGGACCAGGTTGCTCAAAGCCCCATCCAGCCTGGCCTTGAACACTTCCAGGGATGGAGCATCCACAGCTTCTCTGGGTAACCTATTCCATTGCCTCACCACCATCACAATAAAGATTTCTGCCTAATGTCTAAGCTAAACCTACTCTCTTCCAGTTTGAATCCGCCCACCCTTGTCCTGTCATTGCATGCTGTGCAGGCAGTTCAGAAGATTTTTTATTAGGAGCTTGAAACATCCATTTAATGTTGAAATGTAAGGCATATTATTTGACATGAAAAATAGTAATGGGTTCTGTTACAATGGTATTTTCAATAACCTATAAAGTTAAAACAGGTTGTTGCTATTAACCTGTCAATATTATTAAGCAAATTTCTCATCACTTAGGTGTCCATTAAATTTTGAATTATTCTGTACTGAAGAATAACTCGGATAATAAGTGGTACATTAAGAAATCACATTTCCTATCTACTACAGATTATGCTACTAATTGTGGAAAGGTAAAGCAAAAAAGGGGTTGTACTAGGAATTTGACAAAATACATTTGTTCTGCAAAAGCACCTCCACCAGGAGTGAATTGGAATTTGTGGAAGAGAGAGGGAGCAATGGAGAGCATAAACTTCACCTGTTTTAAATAATATGAGTACTCTGGTAGGAAAAGTTTTGTCATTGCAGAAGCCTTGTTATATTGGACTGAACACACTGAGACAAGCTGTGAAGTTGGCATAACACTCAGTGTAACTTCTGTCTGTTCTCAGGAGCCATGACTCTCTGCATTACAAACCCCATATGGGTCACCAAGACTCGGCTTGTGCTACAATATAACGCTGGCGTGGATCCATCCAAGCGGCAATACAAAGGAATGGTTGATGCATTAATAAAGATATACAAGACAGAGGGCATACGTGGCTTATACAAGGTAATCATGTTTAAGAAAAATTCCTGGGACCTCTCAGTAGCATGGTGAGACTTCTAAATATTTGTATACAAAAAAAAAATTTTTTTGTAACAGCTGACTTCTATTCTGTGGGTCTTTCCCACTGAAGAACTGCAGCAAAAAGTCTTAGTCAGAAGAAAAGCCATTATACTGTTGATAAACTGCTTTGTAATGTTTTTGAATCTTTCTATAATTAGAATTTTGATAAGCAGAGCAGCAACAATGTAACCTATGTTGCTGGTAGTACTTCCTTCTGTTTTATCCCTTATCTCTGTATTTCTAACATCTTCTGGAAGATAACATGACTAAAGTACTTTCTATTTTTTTCTTCCACAATGGATAGTTTCACAACTGCTTGTTTGCCCTCTGGTTATTGATATCTGTTATCTGTCAGCTCTAGATACCTTAAATTTACAGACTTCTAAATATGGTCTGCATATATGTGGGGGTTTTGTTCCTTTTAATTTAGGGAAACAGATGGCAACTGGATTTGGACTTTTTGCCTGCTCCTTCCTTCAGGTCATGACATCAAGATGCATTCATCTGTGCCTGGAAATTGAGAAGAAACCTATTTTAGTTCTGGCTCTTCTCCTGCAAGTAATGCTGCAGAATCATAGAATGACTTGGGTTGGAAGGGATCTTAAAGATCTTCTGGTTCCAACCCCTCTGCGATGGGCAGGGACACCTTCCACTAGACCATGCTGCTCAGAGCCCCATCCAGCCTGGCCTTGAGCACTGTCAGGGATGGGGAACAAGACCACTTTCTCTTAGAAATTGTTCTGATTACTGAACATTGGCGTCTTTTATTTTCAGATAAAAATGTGATCTTTCCTATGCTGTAAGACTTGTGTGCTTCATGGCAACGAATGCCAAATTCTAACACCAGGAACAAGGCACCTTACTTATTCCTAAACTGAAGTTGGCAGGATTTCCGATTTGCCTGCCTGGATGTCTGCTCTGGTCCATGTAGATAAGTTCTAATTTCTTGGATCTGTTAGGTTTTAAGATGTCCTTCCACCCTTCTATTCAGATTACTCGTGCGTGTAGCATGTGTCGCCTTTGGCACTAGACACTTCTTTGTAGTGTTAATCTGCAAGTGTAGGACTAAAGCAGCTACTTCCTTTGAAAGAGTAAATTACTTGCTTAAATCTGCAAAGAAGGTGACCTAAATAGGTCCTGAGTGACCTACATAAGTATGCTCACTGACACTTCCATTTGACTTCAGGGCTCCCTCAACCTTGTCTGTACTGGGGGAAAAGGCACCTCTTCAGGAGGCTCTTTGACTTGTACATACTTTAGCCTTCCTTCCTTCTCAGTGTTTGGGGTAGTTTTTGTGCTGTATTTGAAATTGCATGGCTAAAGCTTTGTTAATTGCCCTGAGTCACAGGAGTTGTAGTACACACAAATGTCTTCTTCTTCATAATCTTCATTTCACATAGCATTCCTTACATAAGATAAGAGGATCTCAGAGAGCACTACCTTGTAGCAAATAAGGGGATCTCAAATAGAGCAGCTGTCTCAGGTAGAATTGGAAATAAAATCTGGAAGCAGTTTCTTTCTGTTTGATATTTGTCTTCTAAAGAATGGAATTTCTGACCAAGCAATTCAATATTGCTCTTTATTGCACAGATGCTGTTACTGATCTGAGCAAATCCTTTCAGTCCTTCGAGGCACGAGACTGGTAATGTCAGGCTACATTAATCTTTCTAGCAGGGATCAAAGCTATCTTTATGAGCTCTGCTGGGTATTGATTGTTCTTCAAATACAGTTTGTCTGAATCTAGGTTCCTCAGTAAGTTGTTCCTCTTGAACTTGGCCTGGTTTTGAAAAGGCAGGAGGAGTCTCCTTCACTCATTATCCCAGTAATCATCCAGTCAGGGATCTTGCACACCCTCCATCCATTGGGCTTTGTCTTTTGGCCTCCATCCCCCACATGGCTGGGGACAGAGCTGCTCTGCTGCACACCAGGCTGAATTAAAAAACAGCTTGAGCTTATGTACTCTGAACACACCCATGGGTCTGCTGGAGATCTGAGCTCTGAAAATTACTTTGCCATGAAGTTGAATGTCATGCAAGCATCTTCATGTTATGAGTGTTCTTTTCAAGCATAAGGTAGGAGAGACCAAACATGGTAAAATAATTGTAACATTGGGGATTGGTGCTTTTAGGAAAACATAAAATATCTCTGAGCTGTTGAGAAACTTAAATATATAGTTTAGAGTGACTGAGTACTAAGACGTCATTCAGGAATGCAAATAACATCCTCCATGGCCTCTGTATTTCTGTATGTGGATTTTTTTATTCTCTTTCCTTGATGATATAGGAGCAGTAGTTGGAAGTAGAGCGATGCTTAATAAACAAGAGTAAAGTATACAGGAAATGTGGAAAATTTAGGGAGATTAATGTAAAATCCAGGTTCATCAAGACAACAACAGAAGTCATACCAGTAATGTATGCTCATTACCGAGTGAAATATATTTGGACACTTCTGTATTGTCATTTTACCTTTGGTAGGCAAGATTCTATGCTCTGAGGGTAAAGTACTTTTTCTGATCCCCCAATGGCAAAGCACTTAGCTCTCTTTATTTTGCAATGCTTTTGCTCCTGTTATTTTTCTTCTTGTAAAAATGAAGCTTATAAGTTTTCTATATCTTTGTACTTGTACATAGCAAAATCCGCCGAGATTTGGACATCTTGTCTTTAATTTAATTTTCTGGTTATACACAGAGACACAAGCATAAGTAGCTTTCACATAAAAGATGGTAACTTTTTTTGACCATGAAGGAATCAAGGTGATAACCATGGCTTCAGTGTCTTGAACAAACAAGTTGTCAGAGCAGGGCACTCTGATACTACAGGTCTTAGACACACTGAGAGCCCAAATGAAGGCATCACTGGTGAGATTTCAGGGGGTATTTGCTGCATTCTTTTGAAACATCCAGCAGAGGCTGCTCTGGCTTGTGTGCTGTCAAACACTTCAGGCAATGATGTGAGGACCACATCACCAAATGAACCTTATTCCCTTCTTTAGGAACAAACATAGGCTTTCCAGTGTGCATTTGCCTGTGTTTCTTTTTATTGTGATGAGTAACCTTTGAAACACTAACCAGCAGGACATTTTCCTCTTGTCATGGATTTTCAGCACTTAAAACGCTTTAAGCCAACCTTTAAATATTTCTTTATTCCCAATGTCTGCTGCTCAGAATTATATGCTATTTAAATTCCTAATTATATATTTAATTCTGTTATTGTTCTAATCCTTTAAAAGAGATTTCAAGCAGGACTTCTTTGAGAAACCATTCATCTTGTCATGCCCTTATGGCAAAAATCCTCTGAAGATATATTTCAAATATTAAAGTAAAAAATAACAAGATATACATGAAATTAAATTATTATCGGGTTTATCTTTGCAGTCATATTATGGATCCAAATAAATATTAAATTCTATCAAATTTCCTGGCAAGAAAGAATTTTGTATTAAATTATTATAAGAATAAGAAAATAGAATCTGTTTCAAAAACTTTCTCAGCCAAGATATTTCAGTGCTGTGAAGAAACCAGTTTTGCTTTGTAACACTTTTCCATAAGAATACATTGTTTTCTGTGATAAATAGAAACCTGGGACAGCTCTTATTTTACTGAGGCACATTGGCTGACAGTTGCCTCACTCCCTTCTAGCATTTTTTAATATTGGCCCAACATTAAAAGTCACTCAGTCTTTAGAAGCTTTTCTCATCGGCACAACACTTAAAGCATGCTGGTATTTTTTTATGAAGTACAATCAGTAGATGCTTTAGGACTCTTGGGTGCAAGTTACCTAAATCTTCTGGCTTTAAATTTAAGAGTTTAGCCCTCTTAAATGTTGTTCAACATTCTTCTTTTGTTGGCGGGGAAAGTATTACCTCATTTTTCTATGATATAAATACATTGTTCTAATTCTTTCCAAGTGGAGAACAATTACTTTCACTGTTTTTTAGTGGTTTTACTGTCTAATCACAGGGAAATACTTGTGAAGATTTTCCTTGCTATCACTGTCCATAAGTTTCCTATTGTTCCTTTTCCTGCTGACCCAGATATTTTTTTCTTTGACATTTTTCCTAATTTTGGTTTTTATGTTCCTTCTGTTTTTATGTTACTTTTTATTTTCTTCTCTGATCCAGGATTTCTGAAAACCAAAGTTGCCCTTTTCCTTCAGTTGGGGCCCTTTGGCTTCAGATTTCACTTCATACTTACAGCTGACAAAATACAGATATGTGGTTTAATTCCACTTATTCTCACTTGGGAAAGCGCTTTTTTCTGGGGCTTTCACTAGCCTTTAATGCATTTCATCAGTTTGTGGTCACTGGTGGTGAGTTCATGACCATTATTTCCTACTGTGAGAAGAAATTTGTTCTCTTTCATCAAAGAAATTCTAGCAGATCATTTCCTGAATTAACTGAAAAACTTAAGAAATGTATATATAGCATTCAGAAAGCTGATCCATGAAGTGGTATGTTGTGATTTTTCTGTGTGATTGTTATGCCTGCTGTAGTTTTAGTTGTTGGGTGTTTTTCTGCAAATTAGGAGTTTTATCATTTCATCTTTTTAACACTATTTCAGTGGGCTGCTACTGGGATCTCCTCTCTTTTTCTTCTTCTCCAGGCTTTTAATTGTATACTGATAAATCTTTATTCCACATTTTGGGCTTCCCTTTTAGTCTAAAACAGAGTTTGGCATATGAGCGCATTTTTTAATTCCTTTTTCTTGCCTGAATGGGCCATAGGAAATAAAACTGTTCACATTTTTTTGTTGTTTGTTTGAAACTTTGGTTATTTGAGTGCTTTTAACCACATTTTGACCACTTACTCCATTATAATTGTCCCCCAAAGTTTGCAGCAAGCTTTTGAGTCCCTTTCTGGCCAAGATGATTAATCCCCCATTTATTTGTGTTTTTTCAGTGTAAGTGACCAACTCTTCAAAAAGAGAATTAGTGCTTTTCAGAATCCATGCAGCTGGCAGCTCATTTTAATGGAGCTAGTCCTGCTCCTGGAGGAACTCCTACCTTCTCTTTCCTGTGGAGACAGTTCAGAAAGTGTCTGTTTTCCCCCTTCATTTCAGCTTTTTTGAAGCTAAACGTTGATGTTTATTTTCTTGTGTTTCTGTATAGTGCTGGAGCAGCTGGCTCTCTTCTCCCTCAGGGACATGGTGTGGTGGTGGACAAGGCAGTGTTAGGTTTATGGTTGGTCTTGATAATCTTAAAGATCTTTTCCAACCAAAATGATTCTGTGATTCTGTATAGACCCAAACAGTTTTAGTATAGAAATATACATAGATATGTATCTCATAGATACACATTTATATGGAGACACACATGCAAACACATACGTATCTATTTCCAGGGCTCAATCACAATAATTTTTTGTACTTCTGCTCCTGATGGCCCTTCTCACTGAGTTGCCAGCATCTGTCATTGCTTTACCAGTCTCAGGTGGGAACCAGACCCCTCAGTGCCAGTCTCTGGAAGGGGCAGGCACTCTGCAGCACCTTTGCAAGACCACAGCTTGATTTGTGTTCTTGCAGTCCTAATCTGTGTTATCAGCTTGTGCTCTGTGAGGTGGAGTCCCTGGGCCTCCTGTTTTATCTCAGTGACTCAGTAGGTGACTTCAGCTGTACGTCAGAAAAGCAGCATTTATTAAATGTTTGTGTGATGCCTGCCCTAAGAATACCTGAGTCAGACTGCAGCAGCTGTGCAGGCACAGTGTGTGCATTAAGGGAGGACAGATGTAGGTGTGTGAGCTGTGCTCTGTCAGGTTGTTTAGGTTTTGTGCATTACCCTTTAACCTTGTTTTATCCTTTCTTTAGGGATTTGTGCCTGGTCTGTTCGGAACGTCACATGGAGCCCTTCAGTTCATGGCCTATGAGGATTTGAAAGAGAGATACAACAAGTATAGAAACAGAGTATCAGATACAAAATTGGTATGATTCCTCAGAATAAAAATTTGTTGTGGCATGTAAATAAATAGAAGTTCATTCCATTTGTTGAGTTATACAGCAGCCAAGGTACAAAGTATTGGTGCATTAATTGAAATGCAGAATACATAGAAGGAAATAATATTTTCTCACTATTTAGGAACAAATAACTGGTTTTCACTGTTTTGAAATCCAACTTCTTATTTTGGCGAGTGCGTTGAGAATTTTATAAGAAGGAATGAGATTTTTTCTTACTTTGTGAAACCAGAGTGGGAGGTATTAAACCCTGGAAAACTGGGTGCAAGTTGGGCAAAGGTAGCTACTTCTGGAAGAAGAGTTTCTCTTGATGGGAATGAGAAGGCACAACACATTTTACAATCAATTACTTGTAGCACTGCATGTAGTAAACATTGACATTTCTTTTAATGTGTTGTGTTATAAGGGGGAAAAATCTAGAGTACTGTTTGGTTGTACATTTAAAAATCAAATAAGATTTTGGGAGCTGGCTAATTTAAACCATACCTAAGGCAAGCCTGACAATTTTTGTTGCTTTTAGAACACTGTGGAATACATAATGATGGCAGCTGTATCCAAAATATTTGCTGTGGCAGCAACATATCCGTATCAAGTTGTGCGAGCTCGTCTGCAAGACCAACATAACACATATTCTGGGGTGTTTGATGTGATCCGCAGGACCTGGAGGTAGGTGTGCAAAATGAAAAGCCTGCATCTTGGAAACTGAGTTTTACAGAATCAGAGCTACCATTACTGGCTTCTGTGCTGACTTGCAGAACCAGTACAGTTCAGAGCAAACAAAGTGTTAGTTGTACCAAGTCATGTTGTGCAAGGTGCCACCAGCAGCAGTAAGCTGAGGAGACAGGAGAGGGTCAGTGCCCCTCTGCAGGCTTCTGTTGTTTGTTCTGTCTCCCTTCTCTCTTCTCTGGCAAATTTCACAGGCTAAAAAAATAACATTGTCATGGCTGGTTTGGGACACTAAATGAAGTCTCACTTGAACTCCTTTAGCTTATCACATAGGACAGGAGCCTTGTTCTGCTGGGAGTTGTGGCTTATCCAAGTTCTTGGCAAGGTGAAGTGAGCTAGCCAGAGCTGATTATACTGATGTCCCTGGCTTACCCTGGGGCCTGACTGCATTTGTAGTCTAGTCCCAGGTTCCTGTAGGACATTTAGGGACCTGTGACCTTGCATTTATTCATAGCTTCTCACAAATCTTCCCTGAGCTCCACAGTGCAGGTGAGAGTTTTCACACAGACCTGTGTAGTTACTGAGGGTGGCCACCTCTGCATGTGCATCCAGTGCTCCCCTTGCTTTGGGCAGTGCTCCTGGGTTGCAGGAAACTGCTGGAGAGGTGGGAATGGAGTCCTGGGCAATGGAGAAATGCCAGCTGAAGGAGTGACCGAGGCTGTGTTGTTCCAGGAGCACCCCTGGTTCAGGGGTTGTTCAGCCATTTTGACTGGAGGCAATTCAGAGCAAAAATAGCTCTGCTGTCTCAGTGCTGTGCCCTTCAGTGCTGAAGTCTACAGGAAGGTTTATTATTTCTGAGAAAGTGTAATACAGCCATTCTGGGGCCACTGCTGTGCTCATGATGAAACAAATGCAGCTTAAACCACACTCGAGCATTTCTCAGGATCTCTGTTTACTCTCCTTCCAGGTGTCCTGGCCTGTGAAGCCTGCAGCTAAGGAGCTGAGATTTAATGTCTCTGAAACTTTTTAAGGGCCCTAGAATGACACACTGATTCAAATTGGGTCAAGTTAGATTCTCATTTATTGGCCAGTAGAATCAAAGTTCTGGAGGAGGTGCTTAAATTCTCAAAAAATGAATGCTGACTTTTCTTAGTTGTTAAGCCAGTTCTTCTAGCATGAAGAAAAATAGTTAATTGCCTTCAACTTAGACAATACCCACAAAAAACACCCAAAGCCTAGGCTAAATAATGCTGTTATATGTTCAGAAGAAAAAATGATGGGTTAATATTTGATGCACTTTAAACACTGTCTGAAATTGTTATTTCTAACCTGAAGTACATCTCTCAATTGGAGTGTGAGAAATAAAATGTCAGGCTTTGTTTTATGTCTGATTTTTTCTATTAAAAGACATTAATTAAAACCAATTTTTTTTCTTTTAAGGAAAGAAGGTATTCATGGATTTTACAAAGGAATTATACCCAATGTCATCAGAGTGACTCCTGCCTGCTGTATTACCTTTGTAGTTTATGAAAATGTGTCTGGCTTTTTACTTGGGTTTAGAAAAGAAAATAATTAAAGGTATGAACTTGGCTTCCTAGGAAGGAATCTATCCTTTATTTTTTATATTTATGATCTGGGAGAAATTTAGTTCAGCAGTCTTCTTTGACACTGTGAATTGATCTGGTATTTTGAGGAAAGAATGTAGAGACAGTAAAACCCTGCCAACATCTCTCCTGTTGAACGTTCCTGCTTTGCTGCCTTGCTCTCTGAATCAGCTGTGTCTGCTTGAAACAGATGTCTGCAACTGTGAAATAATAGTGCTGTGACTGGGTGAAGGCAGCTGCACGGCAATTCCATTCATCCTGGCCTGCCTGGAATAACCCACTAAGCAGTTTCAGCGAGTCTCAAGATAAGTTGGTGAGATTCTGCTCCTGCTCAAGTGGAAAACTTCACATGAAAGCAGCTCTGAGGCCTGTCAAAACTTTCCTAAAACTCTGAGTTTCATTAAAACAAGAAATGTCATCTGAATCCACTTCTGTGTTATTCGTCAGATTTTAGGATATGGAATGCTCCAGACTCCATTGCTCATCCAACACAAAAATGCTACCTCAGTGGGGTGCAGTTTGGAAACTGAAATTGTTTTTTTAAAACAGTTGTCCATTTTTGGGTTTGAATAATGGCAAGTCTGATGAAATTCAGTTCTTGTCTCATACCAGGACAGACTTTGACTGGGGTTTTTGACTTGGCATTAGCACCAGACCAATGGTGCTAAAAGTGCATGCATTGCTGGCCACTTACTCATTTTCTCTCTCTTTCATTCCCTCTCCATTTCTCTGCACCAGTCTGTATCCATAAATTATACATCTGACCAAATATTACTAAGTAAATGCATACTTGAAAGTGGGCTTACATTTTAAAAATGAGGATTTTTTTTCCCTAGTAATCCCACAGTGATGCAGCGTTCAAATCAGTGTAACTACAAATTAGACCACGCTTACTTTCAGTAATACTCTCTGGAAAAAAAAAAGTTTCTAGTCTAAAAAAGTCCTGTGCACAGGACTTTATTCAAAAAAAGCAGAGTAATCCATTAATGTCTTCTGTTTTGGTTTCAGGAAAAGATTGTTAGTATGTTGATTGCTAACATAATTATAAATCAAATTATGATACGTCTCAATAAATGTGTATAATAATGATGATTTTTTCCACACCAGTAATTGCTGTCAAGGATATGTACTTTTTAAAGTTCTTGGTTTGGTGGTTTGGGGTTTTTTATTTCTTTAAGAAAATACATTACTGACCCTAACATCTGTCTTCTGCTGTTGGTAAGAAGATATTAAGTATCTAGAAAGTATCTTTTAACTAGAAAATGAGTTAGCAACAGGTAGGGGGAAATCATCAGTTACATGGGGAGCAGAATAATCCTGGATAATCACGTAGTTTCCTGTGTACCAGACTAATTTGAAGCAGAAGGAATAATTTTTAATAAAAATTTAACAGATTAGGGACTTGGTTTAAATTTTAAGTTGGAATCTGGAAAGCTACAGAAACTACTCAGTATTTTGAATCTTGGTTCAGCAATCCACTTGCTTGTTTTTGTAGATTCTATTTGCACACACCACATTTTGTGCATAACTATTAATAATTTACACTTTCTCTTCCACAATCCCATCCCCTCTACTGACACAGCTGATAATCTCATCAGAAATAATAATAATCTCATCTGGGGCCAGTATGGCTGACTTTGGTTTTTATTATGGAAAGTTCAGTGTGTATTTAGCTGAAGATAAATTTACTGGAAGTTTACCATGCAAATTATGTAGATCCATAACAGCAACTTCTGCCTTTGGAAGGTTCTTACTTGGGTTTGTGTGTTTTGTGGTACACAGTTTATGAAACACTGAGTTAACTCTGCCTCCCAGGGTCCAAAATACATGGTGAAGACACATGAAAAAATCATAAAAGAGAAAAGGCTGTGCTACCCTGCATTAGTGTGCTCTGGGCCCAGAACAGCTTCCTCGTGCTTCAGGGTGGATGCAAAGACAGGCTGTGAGCGTGTGCACAGTCACTTACTGTATGTTAACTGAAGTCCTGTAAATTCACACCACAGCTCAGCTCATAGTAACTTGTTTGTGTTCAGATACCTTGAAACCTCATCCAAGCCAGTGAAAACATTGCAGTTCTTCAGAGACAAAATACCAGCTGTGTAACTTGCTGGCTTGCAGCAAATCTCACACACAATCTTGCAGTTGGGTGAGCCCAAGTGCTCCCCTCACTGCAAGTGTGCTCCCCTGGTATCTGCAACAACAGCTACAGGCAAGAGATACCAATCCAAGAGATGCCTGGGGAAATCTTACAGCCTGTTCAGAAAAGAAGATGAAATTTAATCCTAAATAGCTGAAGTAAATTCAGTATCTGTCCTTGGGTGACAGATTTAATGGTTTGGGTTTTTTTCCTTTTAATTTCTGGGAAGAGTGGAGATTTTTGCATGTTGTACATGCTTTTTGTGGGTTTTTCATTAATGTAAAATTGATTTTGTAATACAAACGTGACTGTAGTTTCTCTTTAGAATGTGTACAATTTTAAAAAATATTTGAGTTTGTCACTTGCGGCATTTGGAAGAAAATACTTAAAACACTGAAGCTGATTGTCTATTGGCATGGTCAGTGTTGTCACTTGTCATACAGCTGTGACATTATTGTTTCACTTTACCAGTTCACTCTTTGAAAGTCTAGGCATTTTAACCTGCCTTATCTTCTAAACTACTTAATATTATCTAGCTTTTAACCAACACCAAAGTGATTCTATATATCTGAAAGGCTAAATCCTGG
The DNA here is from genome assembly GCA_025920805.1 of Petroica traversi. Taxonomy (NCBI): domain Eukaryota; kingdom Metazoa; phylum Chordata; class Aves; order Passeriformes; family Petroicidae; genus Petroica; species Petroica traversi. Next base: position 2,727,853 of record JAHLSL010000021.1, read on the forward strand.
AGAATTCTTTTATAATGCAATGAAATTAAGTGTTGTAATTATAAAATGATTTTGTGTCTGCATCTTAGTAGTGGAGACCAGTCACAGATGTTACACTGAAATGCAGTTCTCTATCAAGAAGCAAGAGAGGGAAGGAGATCTTAGGTGGTCTGGTTTTGCTCAGTTATTCATAATGAGGTATTTAACACTTACCCCTTGTCTAGGTCACAGTTAAGTCACCAGGAGTTTGTTGAGAGACAAGACTGTAACAGCAGAGCATCCTGTTCTGCAGTCAGGTTTACAGGAGTGAATTTTGTGTGTGTTTTCTGAAGGCTAAAGCTAGCACCTGATTTTACTTTCTTAGAACTTTATCTATAAAACCTTCTAAAAAAATTGTGTATCATAACACCGTGTAAAATACCTTAAGCAGATTAATGTTCAATAAAATAACCTGGATTTTTTTTTTTTTGTAAAAGGTCTTATTTATTTGATACAAAAAGTTATGGTTAATTCTAAAAATAGTGGTGGTATTACATCAAAAAAAGAAATTTTAAAAGTTAATGAGCTTAGTTTTGATATTTATATTCTAAAATTATTATTATAAAAAACCTCTGCCATGTGCAAAACAAGACAAAGGCTACAGATGCAAGGCTTTAGTGCCTTTTAGTCCAGTACTTGGTCCAACTCTATTGAAATAAATTCTGAAGAAAATAGTACAAATTTTTTTCTAAAAATGTATTATAAAAAGGGAGGGAAGTTATTTTGGCAGTTCTTCAATGATGATTCGGGAGACTGAATTCCATCCAGTAGAAGCATCTCCCCGTGGATAATCTGAGCAAGTCCCAACCCAGATGGCAATATCCACCAAGCCAGCATTGATCCCTTCACACAGACCTTCCACTGGTTAAAGACAAGAATCAGGTTAGCTCAGCAGAAACAATCCCTTTGCATTTCACAGCTGAAGGTGAACACCAGTAACTTGTGCTCTTTAGTGAAATGTGAAGGGATTTTACAGTTTTAGAACAATTTCAGAAATAAAAACTATTACGTAGAGATGTGGCAACATCAGATACAGCCATGCATTGCCTCTGTCATGCTGCTGCTTGACACTCATTGCAGTACCTGAAGCAGATGACAATCCATGGCATGCCTGAAGGGGGGGTAAACCTGCTGCTTTAAATACCCAAACTTGCACACTGGGAGCTGGAATATGGCTTCATACCCTTCCAAATATCTTTCTAGCAGTGATGGGAAGGGGTAGGGGCACACGCTTACCTGGTTTTCAGCTAAGCCTTGTGAAGGAGATTGCCAGCCTGTAAGCTTTTCCACTCCTAATTCACTGATTCTGTTTAAAGTTCCACTCATGATGCCCCACTAGCACCACTAGTTGGAAGTGTGGTAATAAAAACCAGTCAGCTCTATCCCTATGCTGAAAAAATCCTGTGATAGCTCTAGACATTCGATTTCATGTAGCCATGCAGTACAGGGAGGAAAATGGATAAAGTGCACAGACTTTACATTCCCTCTTAGTGTCATATCCTTTCATGTTGAATTACTTCATTAATTTGCCTCTACTTACGAAATAAATAATTGCTCCTCGATGTTTCACTTTGGGGGGTTCTTTTGTGCCCCACCCGAAATCAGAGTAGAAATTGCAGGAGGAATAAGTCTCATTTTATGCATAGATAATGTGCAAATATCAGTATTTGAAGCCAGGATGACACTGTTTACTTGGCAGTAAGGCTGTTTGTCCACAGGCTAATACAGCACAGAATGTCTCTGTATTCATGTTGTGGCAGAGATCAGCAGGCCTGTCTGGACAGAAATGTATTCCATTCCTAAATCTCAGGATATAAGTACCATGAAAAATACCACAGCAAGAAAGTACCACTTAATAAATAATTACATTATTGTTACTACCAATAGTCAACTCTGAGGCAGCAGAGTAAGAGGAACAAGTGTTAGCTGGCCACTCTTCTGCCTCTTGTTTCAGTCCTCTGACCTTGTGGGGAGTTGGCACTCTCTGCCTTTGGTAACTGCTGCTGCCTCCTGCTCCATCCCTCCTTTCCCAGCACACCTACCTGAAGAAGTTCTGTGTATGTTGATAGTAGAATTCAGCTCTGGGCTTCCCTGGTCTAGGTATATGATGGCTTCAATGGGCAGTGGCCCAGCACACTCGGCCCCGTTGAAGGTGAAGTACCAGCGCTGGCAGCAGGCGCTCCTGCACTTGAGGCGAAGGGAGCCGCTGAACAGCACGCGCAGGGCACTGCTGGAGCGCATCTTGGTGAACGTGCACTCCTGCAGGACACACAACAGCCTGAACCTCTTCATTTCCTCTAGGTTTATATTTAGGATGCACATTTAAGAATGTATTTATTTCAAAATGTTTTGTCTAATCTCTTTAGTCCCCTCTTGGGAAAAAAAAAACAAATTAGAGCCTGGAAAATGCCTTAAGGCGCAAAGATGCAAATCAGAACAGAGCCTTGTATATGGTAAAGGAGACGTGGATTATGGAAATTCTTAACTTTATTTAGATAACACCTGCTGTTAAGTTGGTAGCCTAGCTGACTTCTGGGATTTATCCAATGGGGTATAAGCTCTCTGAAAGCTGCACTCAGGCCACAGAATCACACAGTCATAAGGATTGGAGAGGACCTCTGAAGATCATCTAGTCCAACCCCCAAGTCCTTGCAGGACAAGACAGCACAGTTTCTGTCTCTGCTCCCAGAAATCCTAGACTTAACAATTATCACGAGACTTCTGAGTGGTTTATACCCTGATAAAAGCTCCACAACTGAAAAAGAAACATTTTCAGGTTTTAAGTGGCACCTGTTAGCTTGTCTTTAAAATGCTGGATATCAAGGGCAGGACCAATAAAAAACACAAAAAAACCAAACCAAAATAACAACAACAACAAAAAAAACCCCAAACAGGTACAATTAACAGATTAAAGATGTACATCCCACCTTAGGATTGAAATGGCAAAAACCTTGACCTGTTTTGGGGAAGCTAGATGTACTTTTTTAGTGCTGTGACTTTCAGCCTTACAGATCTCACCTTCTAAAAGTACTCTTGCAGCCACATAATTCTTCTGAAAGCCTATTCCAGAAATGAAACAGGCACAAGGCTGAAACACAGCTGAGAGGAATCCGAAGTAGCTAAGCCTTTGGGAAGCTCACCTTTGCACTCAGAACAAGGCCCCAGCAGGGAATCAGTGAGGCTGGTGCTGCCCAGCCCGCAGAGGCAGAGCTGCAGAGGTTGGTGCGGAGCCCACTTACCGCGATCTTGCCGAGGTCGATGCCGTAATTCAGTGCGCTCCACGAGCACTGCTTGAAGTTGGGTGTCCAGGACTCCTCGATGCTCTCCCGCATGCACTCGCCCTTCTCCCCTTTCAGCCCATCCCGGCCTGGGATCCCAGGAGTCCCAGGGATCCCGTTGGTTCCTGGGTTTCCATCCCGTCCAGGAACGCCGCTGGGGCCTTGTAAGCACATGCCATTATACTGGAACACAGAACAGATCTTGCTGCTTCCATCCCTTAACTCCGAGGCCAACCAAGTCAAACACAAATGAATAACCATAAAACACAAAACCCCTGCTGTGCCACCACGGGCTATTTCTGCATCTCTGAGAAAATGATTCCACAGAGGAAAAAAAAAAAGGAAGAATAAATTTACAAAGACAAGAAGTGCCAGCAGAATTTGCTACAAAAGAAGATGCTATTTTTAAAATGAAAGGATACATGAATCCTAGAAAAAATTTTCCTAGTCTAAGGATTAAAACTTTTCTTCTGTCACTCCTCCTATGGTACTCAACCACATCATGATAATCAAGCCCCACAATTCAGAATGCCCACAAATGGATGGTGATGTGGATGTGGGAAGCTGCACCCTGGAATAAAGCTGAATCCAGGAACACTGTTGGTAACAGTGGGAAGGCACACGTGGGAGGATGGCACACTAACATCCTTCCTAACATCACAGAATTAGGAAAGGTCAAATATTGCTCTCCCAAACTCCATGTTAACACACTTCACCTTCACACTTTATGAGACTTGGAGAGTAGGTTTGTGAAGCCCAGAGCTCCTTCCCTCAGCAGCCTGAGTGCTGGGATGCAGGAGGAGCACTGGTGTCTGCTGGCACGGAAATGCAGAGCAGGAACCTGCAGGGGCTGGACATGGCTTTTATTTCATGTGCTCTTTCCTAGCTGGTGACTGACTGCTTCCTCCAGTCTTCATCCCAAACCCTCACAGATAGCTATATCCTGCTCTTCTACTTCCTCACATTTATTTGTCTTCGTCTATTTTAAACCACCAAATCCCCACCTGTTTCAATGCCAGCCATGCCCCTGTCTGCACTGCAGGAGCTGTGAATTGCAGCTCCCACCTTGTCTGCTTTGTCAGACTGGTGAATTTTCTTCACTGAGGCTGGGCCTTTACACAGGCTCAGTGAAGAAAACAGCAGAGCTATCACAGGCTTAGCTGGGGCCACTCCAAAAATAAAATCAGTGACTATATGGAGAGGTCTTGTAAGAAGTAAAATGGGGGTTTGACTAATGGTTGCTAGCTTTCCCTTACTACATTCACCAAAGAAAAGCCTGCTGGCAAAAGACAGTGGAAATACTGGAATATTTTAATGAAGAAAGCCAGGTTTTAGAAAGGTTAGCTGAAGAGGAGGCTGCTTGGCAAAGCACACAGCAATCCAGAAGAACAAAGCAAGGACGTTTCTATTTCACACAGCACCAGTTATCTGGTTTTGCTGCTACTTTCCCACTGAACTCTATTTGTAACAGTGACTGGCTCTGGCTTTTTTACTCACCACAGAAATCCTTTATGTGGAAATAGTCAAGAGCTGGGGAAGGCAAAACTCTGGCCTATTGCCCCCATCCCCAGAGACACCAAGAGGGGCTGGTCTGCCTTCACACAGGAGCTTCCACCCACAGCCAGACAGGGAGAGCTCCTCAGCCACAGCACATCCCAAAAAATAAATGGGAGCACGAGAATTAACTGTGCTTTGGGCTCCACTCCAACTAAAATTGTCTGTCTTGCCAAATCAAGATTTTTCATGCTTTCTTAAGCTCGAAATGCATAAAACATATTTTAAACATTCACTGAAGGCAGGATCCCCCCCTCAGTCCTGCCTTCACTCTGCTGTGGCAGGGCTTTTGTTGTAGCAGTCTGTACAGCTGGGCTGTGCATGAGTCAGCTGCCACCAATTTACACAGGCTTTGCTGCTCACTCTGTTGCACCCAAAAAGCACTAAGCAATTCCAAAGAAATGAGTGACCCTAAAACACTGCTCCGAAAATATTAGCTCATCCATGTGTACAGACTCCTTATTCTTAAAGCAATTCAATTCCCACAATACAAGTGAAAAGGAATGAAGGAAGGGAAGGAGCTTTGCTATCAGTGGTGCTTCCAGCACATCACTTTAAGGGATCTCTCTGGAGATCATGGAAGAAACAGCCATACCACTGACTTTCTATAGAAAGTGCACTGCAGTCCAGCAACTCACAGAAATACCTTCACATCTGCTTTCTACATTCCAAGGACTGGAAAATTTCCCTCCTGTCATCTATCCCTGAGATGGGATAGTCCCAATGCATTCAGGTTTCTAGTAGCAATGGAATTGCAAACAGCGCTGGGCAGTCCCTGCCTCCAAAGGGAATAATGCACTCCCTCCAAGGAGAAGGGGGTTCTGTAAGCATGCAGTGAGTTTTTCTTATTACTATTTAGCCTTTCAGGAATTAAACAGCAGTTAACTGCTTATGTTGGAAGGACCTGAACAGCATTTTTGACTGATGTTGGAAGGGCTGTAAGATTTCGGTGTGGCCCTGCAGCTGAAGGGCTACAGCTGAGGGCAGGAGCTGCCTGGGCTCCGGCAGCGATGTCCCCCGGCATCGGGACAGCGGGGACAGCGGGGGCTCCGCCGGCTCCAGCCACCCCCGATGGGGAAAACACTGAAACACACCCCGGGCCGCCGAAACCCTGCAGTTTGTGCCAAAGCCCGTCTCAGCATTTTCCTGATTCAGCACAACAGGGCCTTAATTAACCGAGCCAAGAGAGATGCCCAACAGCGCGGGACCGGAGCTGCCCTGCCTGGAGCGGCCGCCAGGTGTATCGAAAGCCTCTGATTTATCGCTTTTTTCACATCTTTGCAATAAAAAAAAAAGGCGGCTGCGTGGCTCCTCCGGCCACCTCCCGCCCGTGCGGCCCCCCACACCTCCGCCCGCCCCCTCCCGG
>JAHLSL010000021.1:2744068-2772185 GCA_025920805.1 Petroica traversi
TACAAACATTATGGTTTTTTTATATTTTCAAACTTAGACTTATTTTTTCAAGTATGTACATAGATTTACACTCTAGGTAAAGTCTACCCTGGTTTTCACTAAACACATTTAGCAAAATAGAACAGTTAAATACAGTATAAACAACATGTACCATAAAAGTACCATATTGGTAATTTCAGGTGCTGTTTATTTCAGAAACCAAATACTATTTGATATGCTAAATTTATCTTGTCCATTAAAACATTATATTTGCAACCTGAAAACTCAGTGAAATGCATAATTTCAAGTGATTTATGGCAGCTCTGTTCAGAGAAAGACTATTTGGCACACATAATTCCAGATTTGGAGAAGCTGTCAGTATCCTATATTCTTGAAAGCAGTGGCACCAAACAAGACTAAAATGGCTGTATCAATGTAAATAGCTGGATTTACAGCACATCTTCCAGAGGATTGCCAGCCTCCATTAAACAACTTCAGCTGATGGAGATGTCCCAGGGAGAAGTTCTCTCCCAGGTTCAGAAAAGTCCTTTTAGCATGAACGGTTTATTTTAACTTCATCCAGATAACAAGAGGAAAGCAAATAAATAAATACCTTTTGTTCTAGAAGCTGTTTATGAGATTCTGCACTGCCCCTCACCATAAGACAGTTTTCCAGGCCCTGACTGATCTCTGTGCCCCTTTTCTTTCAGTTTTTTCCCCCTCATCACTGCTGTGAGCACTCAAACAGCACTTTTAACTTTCCAGTCGCTGCTCGGGCCCTTCATGGTTAAAGCACCCAGAGAGGTCACAGCCTCTTTGGCTCTAAGGATCACACTGGGAATTCAAAGGCTGTTTTTTCTGGTACAGCTGCCCTGGAACACAAAAAGTGCCACAGTCTCCATCTACCATGCATGCATTTCACTGCAACTCAAGTGTTTTCATTACTGCTTCATATTTCACACTTCTTCAATAATTTATCTATTTTTAAGCCCACAGTGTATCTATGATTTCAAAATTACTTTGCATTTATCTTTTGAGGAGCAGTTACCACATATCAATATTTTTTCAGAATTTCCTTAAAAGAGTGAATAACATTAAAAAATTAAAAATCAGTATTTTAAGAAGGTGGCAGCATGAGCAGTGTGGAAATACACGTTCTACACAATCTCAAGGAGGTCTTGAGAGGTCAGGAAAGAAAAAATGCTGTAAACATTAGGATGAAAGAAGTATTCAAGTTCCTCACTCCTTCATAAATGTGTGTTCATGTGAACAATTCCCAGCATTGTTCTGTCTCAGTTTCTCACCCAGGAGGAATAAAAACATTGCAATACTTATCAACTCACACAGCCCTACCAAAAAGTACCTGGATTTATGTGCAAAAATACTACAGTAGGTAGAGCAACAAACATGCCACATCCAGTTACTGAGAAATATCCACTCAGAAGCTCTTACTATCCAACAGCACATTTTATTACTAACAAATACAGTAATAATAAAACTACTGAATGTATGTATAAAGTTACCTGGTTACAAAGAGAACTAGAAAAAAGAAGGGTATTTAGTGTGCCTTTTCATGGGAGGTTATTCATATTTTCTTACTCAGTAGCAAGAATTCTGTGTACTTTAATGGGAAAATTCTAAAAGAAAGAACATATTCAATTTAAGGCAATAAATTACAAATGCTAAAATGCAGATATTTTAATATAAAGGTAAAACATGGATAAAACAAATAACTTTGGTTTATCAGAACCACAGTTCCTGCTGTTCCAGCATTTACATGTCCTTTGTACCATGCAATTTTCATTGTTCAATGAACCACCATGAATGCTGCCCCAACTCACAGTAAATTCTCTGCATAATACCATAACATTGAGAAATATTCTTATTAGTGGTCAAATGCAATGTGCTGGACAGTCTTACAAAATGCACTGAGATTTTGGTTTAAAAAACAACAAAATCTGTCTCCAAACTATCTCGAGTAATAAATCCCAGTGGCTCTTAAAAAAAATCTTGACTCAGATGAAGTCAGACAATGAAATTATTATCTACATCAGCAATACTCACTCTTGAGAACCACCTAGCATCAGAAAGGCTACATGTATTAAGGTCCTTTTGATTTAGAGAAAATATATTGCTGTAGTGTAACAGAAAATTAGATTATGTAGGAAAAGTATTAAGGCTGTCTTCTCAGTAAACAGATTGTTAAAGAACCCTGCATATTAATAACCCAACAGTTATTTGCAGCAGTTATCTGCAAGATATTTCTCTACATAATTTTTTTAAAAATGAAGTTACTCCACAGAAACAGCAGAAGACGAGCTGTTGCTGCAGCTCAGGACAAAAACCCCGAGCCTGCACATCAGACTGTGCCCACCAAGCCCAGGAGTCTGAGGTGTTCCCTTGGCACCAAGAGGCTCCAAGAGGCATTTTTCTGAGACAGTGCTGCACCTTCTGCATCAGGATTCCTGCAGCAGGACCCATCTCACCCCAAATATCAGTGCATGTTATGGATAAAGGGCCAAAGTTCTCAGAACTGTCGTGGTGGCTGATCACCAGGGGACTCTGGGCTTCAGCAACACCCTAAGGGAAGCACAGGAACTGTCCCAAGTTTGTACAATACATACAAAACAGTAGTTCTAAAGATTGACCTTACACAGTCACTTATTTACAGAATTCATTGTTATGTACAAAATAAACTGCTATAATTCCAGATCCCTTTCATATTCAGTGTACAAGCTACCATAAACCAGTGCTATAATTGATACAGCATGATGCATAGTTTAGAAAGTCTTTAGAAATTTGTGCATCACTTATTTAAGTGATACTGTTGGTTTAAGAGACAGTAAAAAAGAGAGTAACAAATTTTGAAAAATATCAGAGGTGGAATTTTGTACTTTGAGAAGTAACAGTGCTTTCTAGGGATTATTTTAATGCAATTCATTACAAAGTGTTCTTTATATAACGAATAATATTTGTCTCTCATCTTTTTCTTACGTTATTGCCATATTGTCCTACAGAACTTCTATTTCCATTAGTCCTGGATAGGATTAAATACAGTACATTATTGCTAGCTGTCCCCACAACAAAACATACATTTTTTAAGTGCAAAGCAGGATATGTGTGTTTTTTAATAAGGCACAGAATATCCATTATTTCCAGTGTAACAAAGAATTCATGTCAGTTTTATACAATGCAAATGTTCATACAAATTTTCAGTCTTTCAAGGATTAGAACTGTTTCCTGAATCCAACTCTCTTCTGGTGTCTGAAGCTGAGTAGATGAGTAGTGATACAGAAGGTGACTGTGAGACGTCAGGTATTTGGGAACAGCTCCTTTGTAGTGAAGGAGATTCACTAAAATCATTTTTAGGAGTTACTCTGTAAGTAATGAAAAATAAAACAGAGAGTAAATTTTAAGCACAGTTTAATTTCCATTACACTGGAAAAAAATCATAATATATTCTTTTCGAAAGAATGCAGTAAGTTCTGTACACTTTTCCAAGCCTACAGTCATCATTGTTCTTTTTCAGACCCATCACCTCTTAAGTGATTGCACTGCAGTCACAGGTTTCTTGGGGGTCACTGTTCAATAAGGCAAGATCATCCTACAAGCTGAAGATCCAGCACACAATGCTTAAAGGGAAAAGAGAATCCTACAAAAATACAAAACAGCCCATATGCTAAAGAAACATGGCCACAGTCTGCAAGTTCTCTTGACAGCTACTGAAGGTCACCTGCATCCTGAGAGTACCCTGGTTCTTCAGAGAAAAGGAACAGAAAACTAACAAAAATAGTGGTAATATGTATAGACAAAGAAAGATTGAGTTCAGGAGCCTTACCTTCCTTCACCTACTCTCTTAATGCTCTCAGCCAAAGCACTCATATGACACGTGCTATCTGCTTTGTTTCTCCTCTCCACCTGATCCACGGTCAGTTTAGCACTGGGTAACATTTGATCTCCGCTGTTTTCACCTTCCTCCACTCTTCGGGCTGATGCTCCATCTGCCTCTATCTCTTTCTCAGATGTCTCTGGAGAGGTTTTAATTTCTGCCACAGTTTCTTGGCTTAAGTAATCATGATTAGTGATTGCTACTGCAGAAGTTCCATGATTTGTTGTGCCACCTGTACTGGTCCCCATTGACTTTGAAATTACCTTCAGCCTGTGCGAAGTTGACTTGTAGTGCTTCTTTTTATGTTTAACTTTGGAATTGTGCCTCAAGAAAAATTCACATGATTCTTGCAGCACTCTTCGACTCTCACTGATTGGACTGGAAGAGAGTACAAGCACATAACTGAATAAAGAAGATAATCTTAGCTATAATATAATATTAAATAAATAAAGAGTAGTACACAAAACCTTGAAAGAACAGCAACCAGCAATGCAATCTGAGCTGGATGTTAATGAACACAGGGAATAAAAAAATATGTGAAAAGGGGAGAAAAAATTATAATGGCTTCAAAGTAACTGTCTGTGGAACAAATAAATAAAGCAGATTTCTACATTTCTTACTTCTGCAAATAGGTCCAATTACTACAGTGAATTAATGATCTATCAGAGAAAAAAGAAGGATTAGCTCATAAGCAGCTGCATTACCAAGTTAACTTTATATAAAGTTAACTCCAAATGAAAAAATGTAAGCATCGTAAAAACGACTTCATTATTTATAAATCCTTGTAGCTAAAAGCAATTAACATCTGAAACACAAGAAAAAATTATACAGGAAATGGAAAAAGAGGAGAGAGGGGAAGGAAGCTCTAAATTCACCACTGAGGAATGTAGATGTAAAATAGAAGGAGCTTAGAGACTACCTCCTGGTGAAATCCAAAGAAACAAAATGGTCTAAAAACAAAATATCATTTATAAGTATCAGATAATCTGAAAAAGAAATAATCAAGCCATAAAAAAGAACTGAAAAAATGACAACTACAAGAAATGGAGGCAAAATTTATAAATTGTTTAAATCCAGAGATATAAATTTGCTAAAATTAGGTAATAAAACTGAATTGTTCTGTTTAATAAAAAAAACCCGGAACCCTAGATTAAAGCAATAAAAATGATAGTAAGGAGGGTTCAATTAATATTAATTTTAATATAAGACAAGCCTGGCAGAGGAGAAAACAGGATATTATTAATGCATGACAGTAAAAGAAGTAATAAGTACTGTGTCAAATGAAGTGGTCACAACACATGAAAAGAAGTAAACCAATGGTTGAAATTATCTTCCCTCCTTTGGCTGGAAACCAGAAGGGTATTAGCCAATGCTAAACACTGCAACACAGCTTCTGCTCTACAAAAGAGAAATCAGCAGAGGAAAATATTTTCTGTCTTCTTTAGAATGTTGTTGAAAAGTCACTGCATATGTAAAACTTCCCCAGACTCCAATGCAAATTTGCTGATGCCCAAAGCAGCATTTAGAGTCTGAGGACAACATTTTGATTACCTGAGCTATTTATAAAGAAACATGTCTGAAAGCCAAGTTTAAGTATACACTTTAAAAAAACAGAGAAAAAAAATTTCTTACTCTCTTTTGCGGTTTCGGTTGAAGAAATTGGCCCATTCAGAACAGGTCTTTTTACTTCCCACCCAGAACACTGGAGATATGCCAACAATTAATGTTAGCAAGTATTTCATCAAAAACAAGAAGATTTCTGGTCTTGCTAGTGCCTTTGCCTAGAAGATAACAAAGTTTAATAAATGCAAAGAAGAAAATATACTTGTGGATTTATTTTTTTAAACGAGGAAAACAAATCTCTGAAATAAGAGACTTTCTCCTTATGACTGTTCTTGGTTGAGGCTTGTACTGTGGACAAACATGCGACATGTACAGTCAAGTCGGATGTGGTTCAAATGAATTTACACATATAAGAGATCTGTCAGAGGGAATTGTTATAAATTGAAAGGAAAGGTAATTTGGGAGAGTAATAGTATTAATAAAAATGTTCTCCAGAGCTAAGTGTAAAATATTTATCCTTTCAACTTAAAAGAAACAGCAAGTGGATCCAGAATGACAGAATGGTTTGGGTCGGAAGGGACCTTAAAAATCATCAAGTTCCACCCCAGCTGTCACAAGCAGGGACACCTCCCACTAGGCCAGGTTGATCAAAGCCCCATCCAGCCTAGCCTTGAACACTTCCAGGGATGAGGCATCCACCTGTTCCAGTGCCTCTCCACCTTCAAAGTAAAGGATTTATTCCTAATATCTAATCTAAACTTACTCTCTTTTCAGTTCAAAGCCATTCCCCCTGTCCTGTCACTGCATGCCCTTGTAAAAAGTCTCTCTTCCTCTTTCTTGTAGGCTCCCTTCAGGTACTGGAAGGATTAGTTGGGAGTTAATCTGATTAGACAGCATCTTCAAGGAGCCGCAGGGAAGTACACAGTAGCTTTCTGTTTATTGCAAAATTAATCCACCTATTTGCAGAACTGTATCATAGGAGCTGAGACATTTAACTCAGTGAGAGATCATTATCTTCTGCTCTCATGCTGCAAACTTAATTTATGCCCCTTGTCCTATCTGCCAGACCCATCTATGAAAGTCACTATTTTTGTTAGCCAGGTAACATTAGCTACTTCAGTTTGTTTTTATTTAGTTTTCATCTGGCAAACATAACACAAGTCTACAAGCCAGCTCAGGTAAGCCAAGGCCAAGCACACCACTTTAAGCTATTCCACAATTAGCACACACTGCCTATTATGGGGGCAGATCTCATAGAGTAGATCTTTGTGTAACATTCAATGTTGCTATTTCTTCCTTCCAATGTACTAATTAAAGGCTGAAAATGTATGTTCTATGTTATTATGCCAAGCTGTTATAGTTAAGCACTTCAATAAAAGTTCATGGATTTTTTTTTTAAAGCATAAAAGTCTTATTTTCAAACTTTTACATTCTGAAGCATTTATGTTTATACAGAGCTCAGAATAAAACTCACTGAAGTCAAAATACACTTCTTAAGAAACAGTATTGGAAGCCAAACAACCAAGTTGTCTGTAGCTGTGCTACTCTCAGCCTACACTCACTTCAGTCCAGAAGATAATAAATGATGTTTAAGAATGCAAAGAGATCAACCCTGATCATTCCATAATGCCGATGTTTATATTCCTCATTTTTAATGACAGTTTACTGAAGCAAAAACATAGATGGGAATACAATGAAAGATTACATGAGACACTTGCATTTCTCTCAGTGATGTTGTCTTCTTACATATCTGTTCTTAAATGGAAAGAAACAATACTTGTAAGTATATAAAACTCCCTGCAACTGCAGCAGTTTTAATATACTGAACATAGGCAGATTTTAAGTCTTTCAAAGAAAATTGGATTTTAAGAGGCAAAAGTTAAATATCTCCAATTTTAAGTGTGGTTGAGGTTTTTTTCTTGGTTTTTTTCTGTTTGTTTTTTTTTATAAACAATTCTTTGCACTTCTGAAAATCAGCCTGCAAATGACAGCTATTGTGGAAAAAATATATCGGAAATTTGTTCTGTAATTTCAAGTGGTTTACACTTCTACATTTTGGAAAAAAAAAAAAGTGATTTTAAATCTGTGGTTATAAGCAGCATTTAACGTTCAACGTAGTCTAAATTTTCAAGAATCATTATTTCAGCTTCAATTGAAACTTATGAAAATTCAACTTAAGTACTTTGATACTGAGCTTGGCAGAGAAGTACTAAGCGACTACTTTTAGAAACAAATATTGTGAAGAATGATCCTCCTCCATCACAATTTGTAACACCAAGTTCAAACATAATAAAAAAGTTATATATTCTGTTAGGGCTGCAAGTTGGAATTTGATCACTAAATGCTACCAATGAGATTAAAATTTTCAAAGCAAAAGTAACATTTCATTGATTTTGACTTAAAGAAGAATTAATCACTCCATGTTTTTGAACTGATTAGTTAACGTGAAAATAATTTACTCACTGCATGCCAGATATGCATAAGGGTTTTTGCTAATTAACTTTACAGTGTTATTTATAAAGGAAAATGTTACTTGCCTGATAAGGACAAGGAATATGGTACTGGTCACAGTGGTCAAACACCCAAGTAGTTTCCCAGATTTTCCGGTTCACCAGTTCATAAACGTAACACCCAAGAAGGGCTACAAGTGGCACCAAGTACAAACCACTAAAAACTCCGATTCGGATCATGAATTTCTTGAGCTTCTCCTGGTTCCTGCCATCGTGCTGAATGACCTGGCGCACGTGGTTCAGAGAAATAATGCCAGCTAAGAGGAGAGAGAGACCAAAAAACACACAAAGGCACAGCGGCAAAAGCACGAAGTACAGAGAGGCGTCCAGGTCGTACAGACCCACAAAGCAAACTCCGCTGATATTGTCCCCTTCCACTTTGTTCATTGCAAGGAGCATAATGGTCAGGAACCCAGGTATTCCCCAGGCAACTGCATGGAACCACATGGCCTTCTGGGCAATAGCTTCACAGCTCCATTTCCTTCCTGCTGCAAGGAACCAAGTGATTGTCAGAATCACCCACCATATGGTTCCTGCCATAGTGAAAAAGTACAAAACCATGAAAAGGACAGTACAGGCTTTGTTTTGGGAGCCAAGAACAACCGTTTCTCCTATTTCTAACTTATCATCTGCCTCATTACAGGCAGTTCTGTTCCCAAGTAGGAATCCAATAAAGTACATTAGAGAAACTATGCTGTAACAGACAGAGTAATATATGATTGGTCTCTCTGGGTACCTAAACCTTTTAACGTCAATCAGAAAAGTCAGGAACGTGAAAAGCGTAGCACAAAGACAAAAGATTGAAACTATCCCAATGAAGCTTTTTGCCACATCCAATTCATAATTTTTGAAGTACATATTGGGACATGGGGGTGCACACTGATCAATTCCTAGAAACTTGTAGCCTTGTCCATTGTTAGTGTGTAGGTGTCGGGGACACCAGAATCCATAATCCCTTCGGATCTGGCTTGGGGTCTTCTGAGTTCCATGGATGTTTGTGGTTACAGCAGCAGTGACAGGAACAGTCTCATCACAATTGATTAGTCTGAATAAATAAACAGAAGAGGAAGTATCTCAATAGCCCTCATTCTCAACTAGAATTACATCTTACAAATATGACAAAATTTGACCCTAAGCAAACTTCAAACATCTGTATTTAAGAAGATTTCAAACACATTTATTTAACTATTGCTCTCTAGCTGTTGTTTTATAGTTTATGAATCACTACTCAAATTGCAACCATTCTGCACTTTAAAATTCTACCAAACCTTTACATACGTACATAAAATTTTTACTGTGCTATTTTTTTAAAATTGCCATAACAGACTGTTGGAAACAGCAAAGCATTTTGACAAAATGCACACTTCAATTAGGAACAAAGAATGACATAATAATTGATGACTAGTACATTATTATTGTAATTTTTTGTGTTGTACTGCTATTTCATTGTCAACAATAAACTACCTAACTGAATAAACACCTAGGCAGAAAATGCAAGCACTGTAAAAATTATTACTATTTTAGCAATTTTCTAGCTCTATGATGTTAATTAAAAAACTGGTCAAGACTCAGTTACTCCAAGGTTTAACTGGACACAAGAAGTGATCTTTTTACATGGATAATACCATATTAGCAGTGCTGGATGTATCTTCAAATGAGATTATACAACTCAAGAAGGCAAGCATTTACTCAAAATGGGATTTACGGCCACGTGCATTCCAAGTTTAAGTGTATATTTAAAAGGAACAAGTTTTGCATTCTAGCTTTTAAAGTAAAATTCTGTTATCTCAACGTTCTCTGTCAAATACTATTACAAGAGACTCTCAATTCAGTACCCAAGCTCAGCACCAGCTAAAGATTCCTTCTGTTCTTTGTTTTACTGCATTATCATGCTGCCAAACTAAATCCAGATTAATCGTTAAGAAAACTGATTCTGCGGCAGATTCTTTCATTAACCACTGGATCAGTAGATGTGGAAACAGCGTGAAATTCATTCACTCATTGTCTTAATCAGCTTCATGTTCACCTGTACGAACACAGAAGGGTGAACCTCAGTATACCCATTACTGTCCCTGCTCATGCCACCTCCTCTTCCATGGCTCCAGCAGCAGGATCTCTGCTGCTCTGAGAACATCCTGGACTACTCAGAACATGGACATGGACTTTTCAGTATTGCCTACCAGGGAGATATCACTTCTCATATCAACAGGAAAGGTTCATTTTCCGTAAATGCTAGCAGTAATAAAACAATTTAAAGCTGCAATAAATCCTGCAAAAAACATAATTCGATTTAAAATGTCATTTTAAAGATATGTCGAGTAATTTGATTCACTTGTAATTGTCTTAATTTTTCAAAATGAGCCTTAAAGATATTTTCTGGCTGAAGGGCATTATGGTTGCATAGAACCTCACAGAAGATGGGAGAAGTTAATGCCTTCTTGTTTTAAAACGCCACAATTTCCATTTTTCTGCAGAACTATGGGAAATCACATTGATGCCACTTGTCATATTGATTCCAATACTGATTTCTACCAGAGGTCATCCACAGGACTATTGTCGCAGCTCTCCTTCAGCCCTAAAACAGATTAGCAACTGCCTGTGGGTTTCCTTATTTGAGTTCCCAGTCTCTATTCCTTTCCTGTATGTCTTGACCTGATGTTTGTTAACAAACAAACAAACAAATCTGGCCTTAAAAATTTATAAATATCCACAGCTGGAGATTGGAATCTCAAGAAGATTGCACTGGAGTGCTTCCAGTGGTTTCCATTTAAAATATATAGACATCTTTTCCCCAAATGATATGTTAACGGTCCTCTAACTGAAACAGACATGTGAACACCTTTGAGAAAAAGGTGGCATTTAAAAAAAGAGTTTTGGCAGGCAGTACAGGAAAAGCAACACAAGAGAAGGCTGGCACATTAAGCAGTTAGGAGCAAGATAAGGTTTCTACTATTTAATGTTCTGTGTATGTTCAAATACAGAATATTCTGTATTTCATTATCTTATAAGCAGTTACTTCTAAAACCCCTAATAAAGTAAGCATGATCATCCCTAGTTTAGAGATGAGAAACCAAAGCAAAATCTATACTGTAACAAAGTATTTTAAACTCTTAGAAATTTATAGTAAAAACGTACCTCTTGCAAGGATCTAATTATTGAAAAGAACAGCTTCAGAACTCTGTTGCAAAAATGTCACAGGCAGATACTGCAGGTTATCATTTGAAAACAAAAATGTTTTAATAAAGAAATGGTCCCATGCATAAGCACTACAGGGACAGCATACTAATGAAGTTACAGCAAGATAATATTTAATATTCTGCCTCAGACTTTCAACTCAGTCTGGGTCAAACATGAAAATACCACTCCCACCACCCATCAATATGAAAAATACCTGGTACACTCCAGCTCTTCAGGCCACGCAATTCCAAAAGTGTCCATCAACTGCTTACAGTCAGAATAGACTTTCTCACAGAGGCTTCGACACGGGTGAATCACGTGGATCTGATCGAGGCAGGCAGGGACAAAGGCTCTGCACAGAAATGTGTGGACGTCTGGTGAACAGTGAAGATTCATAAGAATAAGAAAAGGCTACAGGGAAGAAAAAGGCTTTGGTTAGCAATTTTAAAAAGATAATTAAAAGTATCAAAACTAACTTTCATCACTAGGGTTCATATCTCAGCAGGTTTGAAAAGATAGAAGAAAATAGTGTTTGTTCAGCAGTTTTGAAAAAGCAAAACCCACTGGCTTGAGTGGCAAGAGGCTCCATTAGCACTTCCAGCCCAGCCCTTGTCCCAGGATCTTGGACTATCTCTGACTATCCAAACCTCATTTTTCCTATCTAACAACATTAGAAATCTGAAAGGTATTATGAATGCCCAAGACATTTAAAAAATAGAGTAAAACATTGAGCTCCTTCATACACCAGTCACTTATAAACAAATGCCTTCAGGTTTTTCAAGGTGTGTCTGTTCCTGCAGTTCCTGTTAGATTACATTTTCAGTCCTACGCGGTGTGTTGTGCTTATCTTCTCTCACACTAAGAAATTTGGGGTTGTTTTTTTTATTAATGAGGTCCAAAGATCGCTATTTCTCATTTTTAATCATCTTGTTCCAAACCTCGCTGAACATGACAGAGAATTTCTTTGCTGTATCACCAAATACCAGGCAGTGAGTAACTGATGACTGTTCTTCTTAGAGAATTCACAGAATGCAGTTTCAACTTTTTCTGCTCAATGCATTCAATTGCTTATTCACAGTCTGACAGGCTTTAAAGTAAAAAAAAACCCCAGTATATTTGTTCCACATTTTCTCAGCTTTATTGTTAGGGCAAATTATTTTTTGAAAGACCACTCCAAGGGAACTAACCCATGGCTGAGGCTGGAATCCATCTGCAGCATTACGTTAGCCTAAGTGCCTTTTAAGATGTCTTTTTGTTTAAAGCTCTTGTATTTCAGGAATAAGGAACCTCCACATTAGATGTAAATAGTTAAATTCATGCATCAGGAAAGCTAAAACAATATTTCACACACTGTGAAATGTGATGTTAAACAGGGACACTGCATGGAATTTTCTAAATAGGCCAAGCTTTTAGTAAGATTTTTATTTAGTAAGAATTTTATTCCATTCTTTGCCATCAATATGTATGTCCTCAAATACTCAACCAATGGCTGTAAAAGGATTATATTCTGACTCCAGAACTGTATCTTTACTGTATCTTTATCTGATACTTTTAAGTATCCCATATATATATATCCTTACGCAAGAAGCAAGTCTTACTACTGAGCATTCAATTTAAAAGAAAAGACATTGCTAAACAAATTTCCCTTACAAAAAGGAATATCTACAAGTCCTCAAAGGACCTTGGTAATAAATATAGGAATGTGTGGGGAGGAAGGAAGAAGATAAGACAGAGCAAGAATAACATTCAAGTGCTTCATGATAAACCAAAAAAATGTTGGCAGTACCCTTCAGAGCACTCCAGCTGTGTGCTGCATCTGCACATGCCATTAGAACAGGCACAGAGAAGTCTGATCCCCTCTCTGAATGCCTGCTTTGGAACTGCCTTTGCTGGAACCCAAGATTTGGGTATTTCATGACAAGGAGAGTAATGCAGCTCTGGCATACTGTGCTCCAGTTCCATAAGTTGGATTGTTTCCTAAAGGCTGCACACCTTCAGATGAAAAAAGTGGATAGGAGTTTCTCCCAAATGAATTAAATTCCCTTTGCATAATTATGACGTTTCTTTTCTTCTCAATTGTTAATTTATATTTGCTCTGTTCTTCCTGAAACTTAGGATAAAAACAATAGCTTGGTAGTCATATTCAATTGTTAGAGAAATTGAGGTTACTTTTGACATTGTCTTGACTGTTTTGAATTCTTCCTTTTTGTCACCCATATTTCATTTCATTCGATAAAAAGTAAAATTTAAGAAGAATGCTATGTTTAGCCCATAATGCAAGCAGAGTAGAATTCCAAGGACTTGGCTGCCAAGAGTAACTCTTCTTACAATATTTATTTCTTTCAGCTTGCTAAAAATATTTACCTTCTGACACCTTAAAGTATGAGCACGAGAGCAAGAAGTTTGAAGTTCTGAAAACACAAGTTGACTTCCCAAGTCAGAGCATTCAGCTGGACACCTCGTTCCTCCCTGGCTGGTAGCAACAGGGCTGTAAATAAGACAAGCTGACATCTCTCCCAGCTTCCTGCAATCAAGGGTTTAGGAACCATCTGCATGTTGTAATACAACTGGAGTTGAGAAGACAGTAACAAACCTTCTTGAAACACATCTTATCCCTTTTTCAATCATTTAAGCTTAAACTTTTTATAATAAATACTACAGCAGTAAGCTGTCCTGCATAATTTAAGCAGACATTGATGAGAAAATACTGCATTTTACCTGTTTATGGTAACTCCCAGTTTTGCAGCCTAATGTGTGTTTTGACAAGCAGGTAACAAATTGCACTATACTATTTCCATGTCATATTGTCTTCCTGCTATCATTTGTATATTTAAATATTAGTAGAGTAATGCTTTAAATTTAGATTGCTCCTTTCATAATACATTTTGCTATCTATTTGCCTTGATGAAATTTGAAGACTGACATCACATTTCCAGTGACAACTAACATATTCTGAGTGACAGTAATTGATAAAACACTGTGCCCACCCACTTGAACAGACAGTGGGTATTACATTCCCCACATTTATTACTCTGGGAGTTATTTTTCCCCATACTTGTTGCTCTGCATCTCCCTACCCTAAATCTCATCTACCATTTTATTGTCCAGTTGCTTCTAGCACAAGATCTTTCTGCAATTCCTCCATCCCGTTTGTTTTCCCAGCAAATTCAGTATCTATCCTTCTTCTAGGTCCATTTACGGATTAGTTGTGTATCAGAGGTTTCAGTACAAGTAACTGAGGGGAACCACTCTAGTAATTTACTTGTTATAGCATGAAACTATCAGCTCTGGATTTAATATCTCTTCTTGGGGAAAAAAACATTTATTTATTTATTTATTTATTCCTACTTTTTTTTTTCTTGTTCTTTAGGCAGACATTGGAAAACAAGGTCTCCAATAGGCTACCAGCAGAGTTTCTTAAAAAATACAGGTTGTGACCATGTTTTTGAAAATGGAAGTATAAATAATATAACACCTGAATTATCCCTTTCAACTAAAGTATGGAGTCCCTCAAAAAACTTGAATAGATTTTACAGCAAATGAGTTTTCTCAACCAAAATCTCTATAAAATGTAAAACCTTGCCTCAAGCAAATGGGATTTGTAAAATACAGATTTATTTTCAGCAACTGCCTACTTTTAACATTTAAGAACACCAGAACTGTTAGTGAATTGTGCTTGGAACTCTGCTAACCATGAGGCATCTTTAAATGTGGGCTTCACTCCTAGCTAGCCAAAATGGAAAAGTTTGCTCATATAAAATAGTATATCTGCATTTCCTGATGGACCATAAAGGCAAAATCTCACCAAAACCAAAGTATTTGCTCCTCCAGCTGCATAGTCTGGAAGCAAAAAGCAAAGCCAAGATCACAAGCTCACTGACAGTAAGATCCAGTTCTTACAAGGGCATTTTCTCTGAACCATGGATGTCCCAACCACAAACCACATCTTACCCCAGTGGTTAGCTGGGTACACATGCTGGTGTTCTGAGCATCCAAGTCTGGGATTAAACTCAGAGTCTTTTACCATAATCCTCCTCTCTTCAGGAAGTTCAGGGTCTGCACACGGCACAAACACACAAAATTTGCTCTTCCAGGAAACTAAGGCACTTGGCACTTCAAGCATTAGCAACCACTGCCCTGTCATATGAAGAAGAGATGAAAATCTGCACATTGGCTGATGAGAATGTTAAATATAGAATTAAACCAGACTCTTGAAAAAACAGAAATGGAACCTCACACAGCCAATATAAGTCCTAAAATATAAATTCTCATCCTCTTGACAATGGGAAATGAAACTCAGTAAATATAAAGCAAGCTAGAATACAGTAACAATTAAAAAAAAAACCCAACAGTACAAAAACCCCAAACCAACAAAATAATAGCAGCTGTAAAGAAAAAGATCATTAGTCTGTAACTGCAAGAGGAGCACTGCCTCAAGCACTATCAGTGAAGGACCAAGGACTGTGGGATGCAAACTTTCCACTAACAAAACATGAACACTTTACTAAGTCCTAGATTTACAAGGCATGTCTATGTTATAATTTCTCCAGTGGCAAAGACAATCTACCTCAGAAATCCAGTTATGGTGTGGTTCTACAAACAGTAACACAACTGAGACAACTGAAAACAAATGGTGCAAAACACAGAAAAAATGTCCAAGTGCAAACGTTCTTAAATGTGCTTTGTCAACAAGTAAATTGCAGCCTAGAACTATATATGGATCCTGTGCTCACCATGCTTCTGTTTTGCACTTAGCAGGATTACAACTTACACAAGTGAAACAAGTTCATTATTCCATGCAGACATTCCAAATACTCTGTTGTACTTCATCTTAGACTGATCCTAGAGAAAAGCATTACCACAGATGATCAGTCTCTGGGGTTCTGATGTATGATAACTACCAGCATATGCCAAAACATGTAAGTGAAAATATTCTCCTGTTCTCTGCTGATTAATGTCACAGAGGTACTTACATAATAGAGAAAACTGTGGATTGAAACATCAAGGTCTTTGTTACAATCATCTACGGCAAACCTTTATTGTAAGAGACAGGAAATAGCTTGAATTGCTGAGATACACAGAGGACTCGAGCCTTTGTTCAGCCACTGGAGTCAGACATCTAAGACAGTAACAACCTGCTCTCCTAACCACTGAGCTCTACCTATCATGTAAAACATTTAGCTTCATTAATCTGGTTAACACAGAAGTTAACGGAGTTAAACAGTGACAGACACTGTCTCTGTCACCTCTTTGATACAGATCTTGCGATCTAAAGCAACAACATTACAACCTTGTTGCTTTCATAACAGAGTATGTCAGTCACTGAAGCAAAGATGTGCTTAAATCTGTATTTCTATAATTGTACTGCACTTTGTACCTCAGATTCCTACCTATGTTAAATATATACATTGCTATTCATGTAACTCTATCTGCTTTACAGGAAGTAAAGCCTACCTAAGTAATGAATAATTAGAGTCATAGAATACATCAAATTTGAAGGGACCCAGCAAGGGATCCCTGCTTCTCACAGGGCACCTTCATGATTAATAATTAAAAACTAATTGTTAATAATTTACGGTATCATACACACAAGTCTGCTCTCCAGTCACTACAGAACTGAAGTACAGCCTCAAACCCTAACCCAAATATATTTATAAACATGTACATTTTCAGATGTGATAGTCGGGAAATAAAGCCCCTGTCAATCACAGTGCATATAAATGATCTCAGAAAAGAAGACAGTAATTACTCCTCATATTCACAGAGCTGTGCTAACAATCTTCACAGTATCTTCAGCCACTTTTATAATGATAATCTGTCTCAATTAAAAACAGTGGAGCAAATATGGCACGCTTGAATTAATCCAACACTATTGTTACAATTGAGTTATTCTGGACTGGATGCAAACAAGATTAGCATCCTACCCAGAGAAATTAATGCCTTCATGCAATTCCTAGACAGGCTGGCAAGGGTGGCAATTTGCTGATGGCCATAGTGAATCAGCTGCCAAGAACTGACTTCTAGTTCATGCACAATTGACTAAGTCATGATAAATAAATGTCCCAACACATGAAACTAAACGAAGGATGAAATTTTCAAGTTCAAGAGATTCAATGCAAGGTTAACAAAAGACTAGGTTCTTCCCATTGGAAGCTACATTGATGAATTTAGATCAAAGGCATGTTAAATACACTTAATTCGGTATGTAAGGATTTTGCAGGAGGCCAAGGCAGTTTAAGTGTCAGTGTCTTGTTGCTACATGCCTGCTAAAAGCTGCTTCTTAACAGCAGAAATGCAAAACTGGAACATGTGAATGCCCAGAAACATTAGTGCAATGCCAATCATTCTTTAAACTATCAGAAACATGGTATGAACTCATTTGAGGGCCCATATACTCCATGTCCCTGCCTGAGCTATGCGTAATAATCAACTACTGCTGCCAGCAGCAAGTATCAGTTGAAATCTGTATTTTCTCAATTCAGTTCAAATTACATGGGTAGAACAAAAGTTTTTCAGGATTGAAAGTCATCAATAGGAACAAAATATTTTAGTTATAAATCTATGTAAGATATATATTATAAATGTGAATACTTGTAAGTTTAATATTTATTATTAGTGCATTCTAATTTGACAGAGGCAAAAAGAAAACAATCAAACACACATGAATTTGATTACTATTTTCATAAGCTGCTTTAAAAAAACAGCATTACTTCCTGCAGCTTCCACAATAAAGTAAAAGCATATGAAGTTGTGTTTAATCTAAAAGCTTTTCAAACATTTTTAAAATGTAATCAATTTATCGTTTACATAGATAAGAATGAAGTATTTCTCAGAGTACAAAGTAGGTTGCCTCAGTAGTTTAAAAGACAATAGTTTAAGTTTCCTTCTCCGGGAGAAATCTCAAGTTCAAAGAGCTGGTAGAGAATGGGGGTGGTGCAGAAAAGGAAAGGGTAGGAAACAAGCCAGTGGGACAAACGATGCTGTTCTGCAGTGAAAGATGTTTCCAAAGATATAAGCTTATCTTTGTCCTTCAACCGAACAGCAAAGGCAACACTTGCGCTTAGACTGTCAAAGAGCTGAGAACAAAGCCTGGGGACAGCCCAGCGTGCAGGGGCTGATAAGGGACTGTTCCCAGCAGCGTTTCTCCCAGAGCCGCACGGAACAGGACCCGAAAATCAGTGTTTCGAGGGCAAAGGATGGCAGCTGGTCCTGAAAACCCCTGTGCTGTAAAGTCCGCAGGGCTGGCCGGCAGGCAGCCAGGTGCCCGAGGGGACAGGCTCGGCAGGACCGAGCTGAACCATCCGGGTGAGAGTTTAGATCCTGGGCTGGGCAACTGCTCAGGCAGCCGAACCAAAACGTTCCATGTGTCTGCAACAGGAATGAGTCGCTCTGCAAACTCTTCACCATCATTCGCCTCAACACATACAATATACAAACATATATATATATATATATACACACACACACACACATATACGTGTCTGCATATATATTCTGGTCTGAACTTTCACATTAGCTATTCAAAGGTTTTGGGAATATTAATCAAAAATCCTGCTGGGGGTAGGATAAAGCACATGGAGGAATGTTTTCAAAGGTCAATAGGACAGCAAGGTGCTCATGCACTTAAAAAAACCCCTAAACCCAACAAACTCCAAAAAACGACTCCAACACCACACCTTGGCAATAAAGTTGCCATTGACAGCAGCACAGACACAGAAGGATTAAGCAGGCTATTCTGCTTTTTCACTTTTATACACTCTGAATTGTTTTGCATTAACTGTACAGAGCCACAAAATATTCTGAGTTGGAAGGGACTTACTAGGATTGAATCAAATGAATGGCCCATGCAGGGATCTAGTATAAGAATTTCTTTCTGTAGTAAAACAATTTAATTCCATATTTTCCATTTAAGTATTTTCACATGCAAAATAAAAATACATACATCCTTATATTTTTTAACCATCACAATGGTTATAAACAGGAATATTACATCTGACTATCTGAAACAAACTAAAGAACAAGTATTTTAAATACTTTTCAAAACAGCTTATTACCACTGCATTTTTTTTCTAACCTAAATTACAGCTTGACCTAAATTATAGATATTCCAGCCTCTGCAATTTACAGTCCTTAACAAATATGAGAGCTTTTTTCCCAAGCATTACAGAACTGAACTATTTTTATCAAGATTTTCAGTTATACATTGTATCTGGTTTAGGCTTTCTGTAAACTAGATAGCATAAAAGACAGATGACTATAAATTAACTGAAGGAAAGTGTACTGCAGGCTCTCAAACATCTGAAGTCTAGACAGAGTTTCACTACATCTGGACTGTGGATTTCACATATTAAATGCTCCATGCATTTGCCATGTATTACAGGAGTAATTGGATTTATTGCTAAACTTTTTGTGCAGAATTCAATGCAAAGGATTACCTGTAATAATGTTGACAGACTGTCTGTTACCTTTAAAGAAACCCCTCATTTCAAAGAAATTCAAGCAGAAGTCATTACTGCTCTGGTTCCAAAAGTCATCCAGATTCTTGCTTCCCCCTCTCTCTGAGTGTGGAGACACACTCCAGCACAACAGCACCACCCACGTCACCAGAGTAGTAATTCTGCACCATTTCTTTCTTGCCTACTTCTTGCATTTTTAAGCAATGTTAAATGAAAACTTTAGTAGTATTAAAAAATCCCAACTTTGTTATGACATAGGAGATGTCAGTCAGGATGGACAAGTCATCTGAGCAAGCTGAAGCCCATGAAGCTGCAGTCATCTACCTCAGCATCTGCAATCATTACCTCTGTCTTCTGCTTTCACTATTTCCAGTTCGTCATACTTTGAGACACTCCCCAATTTTGAATGCCTGCATTAGTCATTGTTTCCTTATTGCTAGCCCACAGTGCTCATTTTGGTGACTTTCTCCTCATTATCCTCCCTATTTCTCCCGTTCCAAAAACTCAAGGCCACCTTTTCCTCCTCCCTGTCATGTTATGATTTGTGGGCCATGTTAACCTTCGATATTTAGTATTTTGTTTGTAGTTCTGGGTATAAACCCCAGAGAGATCCCCCACCCAACAGCTCTTAGAATGATGCCCCTTGTACCTTCCTTGCAAGAGCATTAGCTCATGTGAAACAACATGCAGCTGGGACATGCCATCCTAGCAAACAGGTATTGCTAGGTCACCATGAGGCTGGATGGCTACAGTCCCTCTCCAAAAACCTGCTTTTATGTTTTGTATGCAGGACAACTGCGTGGGCAGTTCAGCTGCTAAGTGCTTTGTGGCAGCAGCTACTGAGACTAAAATCTGGTTATGCAGGCCTTCTGGGGAACACAGCATGAGACAAACTTGGAAGGATGTGGTTATTCCCTGAAATAACTTATCTACCACTAAGTTTAAGTACAGGAAAGGTGGATTTTTTCTTTCTTCCAGGAAACTTTTCTAGAAGAGCGGTACCTTTATTAAGAGGACCTCCTTACTGTCCTACAAAGACTGATCACACTGGCCACTCTCCCCATCTACTGTAGCTACTTACACAACTCCTGCACATCTCTCCTTCTCCAATAGCCAAGCAGAAATCAAGCAAGTCTCCACTCATCTTCACAACACAGCTCAGAAGAGGGCAGACATATGCACCTTTTCCTCTGGCAGGCAAATTACCAATACATTACAGCAATCACAGATGAGCACAAATACACAGAAAAGACCCAAAAAGGCAACCACTTGACAAAGGAACCATGTTTGCCCCTAAGGACTGGTGAATCAGCAGTCAACACTGAGAGAGAGAAAAAGGCAGCAACTTTTGTGGCCCCCTACTTTGGAATGCAGTGGAGAACTAAAGAGATTGCACAATAGTAGGTTCAGAAATTGTCAGTTTTAATCATTGCACTGTCAAACTAGAAAAGACGATGGATATTTGACCACCTTCACCATCCAACGTGGTTATTTTCTCGACTGTTTGCTTTTTATGGTCTTTATCAATGAAGGCATAGTTGAACATCCATTCTGCAAATGGAAAACTAAACCTGCATTCCACATCCACCAGCACACAACAAGGGCCCGAGTTCCACCCAGCCTCCTGACCCACGCAGTACCGGAGACAAAATCATCTCCCACATAAACACCACAAAGCTCACTTCAGAAAGACATCAGGATCCTCTGACATTCTTAAGCTAGATTTGTAAATGACATAAACATCATGAACCTTGCAAAGATGTCCACCAATGTACCTTGGTACACCAAAGCCTCCCAGACAATCCAGTTGCTGTTGCCAGAGCTGCTGTGGGCCAATGCACTGGGTGTGAGTTGTTACTCAGTTGTTGATCCCACACAGTTTGACAACTCATGGATAACAGAGGGCAAAGTGTGGATCACAGGCACACAAAAACATACAATTTTGTCCACTTTCCTACTATTCAAAGAAAGATATGTGAAGATGACCTTCAAAATCGTGGTTACCCTCAGCAGAGCTGTCCTATCTAATCTATTTTGCTAATGACCAGTAAAATTCACAAGGTTCCATCAGGCAACAGTCATTTCCACAAAAATGCTAAGACAATATGGAAATTGCACCTCAAAGCTTTGTACACACAGCTGGCTTTCCCCAGTTCCAAGGATGATGTGTTCTTAGCAGACAGCTCAGCTCACAAGCCCTAACTGCTTCCTATCAGTGAAGGCAA
Source organism: Petroica traversi (assembly GCA_025920805.1). Taxonomy (NCBI): domain Eukaryota; kingdom Metazoa; phylum Chordata; class Aves; order Passeriformes; family Petroicidae; genus Petroica; species Petroica traversi. The sequence goes on from JAHLSL010000021.1 coordinate 2,765,868, forward strand.
AGTAGTTCCAAACTCAGTAGCTCTGTTCCTATTTTCCTTCTCTATATAAATGGTTTCAGGGAAACTGTTCCATTCACCTACAGGTGTCCTCTTAGAGTAGGCTACAGTCACAGGACTAAGTCCATCACTCCCGTGGTTTAACCAGTAACCACATTTCAGATTTGAGTGTGGAGAAGAGGGAATTGGAGATAAGGCTGCATAGCAAGACTAAGAAACCAAACCACCAACAGCTTGCAGCTACACTTGAACATTAACCAGGGCACTGCAGAAGGGACAGACATCTGCAGGAGACAAACAAAAGGATATCATGGTATTTCTCAGAAGACTGCTACTGACAAAGATCTGCAAGATAGCCTTCCCTTGGCCAGCTTCAGACCTCATGCTCAGTGAGACTGGCCAATGTCTAGACCAGAGTAAAACTCCTCCATCTCAGGCAGCAGACAGGTGAGAAGTGTGCTGACAACTTCACCTAGTGATCCACTCCTGTAACACCAGATGACTTGCTAGTGCACAGCACAGCCTCTGAACATGGATAAAGAGGGGGTGCTCTTGGAATCACACAGTCAACACCATCAAGGACCCCAGCTACCATCTCTTTGTCATGCCTGCATCACTTTGGATCCCCATACATTCTAAACAGCATCCTCACAGAAAGAGCAAGGCAGCACTGTTCACATTATCCAGTGGGCAAGTACTGCTGCTCAGAGGAGGCAGCAGCAGATTCTGAGGATGACTGATACGCTTAGAGCCAGGGTAATGGGATTACACACATCTGCCTGTCTGCTCTCAGTCAATCACACTTGATGAAGGGCCTCAGTACTACAGGAAACAAATACTTTTTCAGTGGCTGTAATTTACTGTACCCACAGGAATCAGCAAAAGTGGTTTATGAATGTTGCTATAAGCACCACTCTAAGAACTAAAGATGATATATGTTTATTCTGAATATCTGAGAACAAGAGAGGACAAAAAATGAACTCACATTCCCAAACTTTTATGGTATTTTACAAAATTACACAAATAACTCACTTGTATCAACTCCTTAGTCAATGCTTTTCTGCAAGTTCCATGGTGATGCTAGAAACAGAATTACTCATGTCCAACTATTCCATATTTCTAGAGACAAAACCAGCAGAGAAACCAGTTGTGCTGCCTTGCATTTCCTTTAATCCATATGAAGTATCTATAAAAAATACTTTGGCACCTGACAACTCCCATTTAACAAGAATCAATTGAGTTGTTTCATCACCACAATCTTTTGTGACCAGCACTTACTTCTGAGAAGCTAGAGAAGTTACCTCAGTTTGTACACAGTAACACGCGATGTTCTAAATCTACCACTTTTTACAAAAGCCTTCCCCACTCCTTAGTACCATGGTAAAGAGACAAACAAAATATGAACTACAGAATCCTTTGTGCTTGCCCCATTGAGTCAATGTCCACACCTCTGCACACATTCTCCACTTTAGGATCCGAGGCAGCACCAGGGACAAAATGTAGCTCCAAGCAGATCAAGAGTATTGACTGTTTTCCTAAGAGAAGCTGAGATTTAAGATTCAAGTTTTAACTACTTGTGGTTCACGTATTACACCAAGCACTGCTCATGTGGAGTGCAAGCAAGAAGCAAAGATGACTGTCTGTAGAGATTAAATAAATTCACACCTGTGCTACTTTGCAGGCTATCCCAGTAATAACCTTTTCACAAAATAGCATTTACTTCATTAAAACTCCCAACCTACAGTGGCAGACAGCTTTCTCCTTCCTGTGTGTACACACTCACACATACCAATTTAAGCTTGCAGTCAGGTTTCCAGGTTTTTAAAAGTATCATTGTATTGAATTAACTGTAAATTTGTACTTAGTAGAAGCAAATGAAGCCATTGCATTACAAATTTTAACTCATGCATCTTCGGTGTTAAACTTTTGAAGGTATTTTTTAACCCCTTCTAAATGGCTTTGCTTAAATTGACCCCACTTCTCACACGATTTCTGTCACTGCTGCAGCCAGCTGCACTTAACACTACACAGACAGATATTCTGGCACGTGGCCATGGACTCAGAAGTGAATGGAAAACTCACTACTGAATCTTTTTTTCAGTTTCTCTGAGGTATTTTATTGTTCTCTGTGCAACATTTTCCAGTGTTTTTGACAGTCTGTCTAAAAACTCACTGGAAAGCCTTTTCCCTCTTACTTCTCCAGAGCTGTGGATCTTGCCTACATCAGGAAGTCTGAAGGGCTTGTCTCCTGTGGACACATTCCAGAACTGCAGCAGAACAGATTAAGAGATATGAATATAAGTTACAACACAGTAACTCTCTGCCTTGCTGGAATAATGCCTTCAGCTGCCAACCTATTTCAGGACAGTTAAAGTAGGAATTACTTTGGAATTAGAAGTGACTTGTTTTTGTGGAAGACCACGAGGGGGAGTTACACCTATTTAAGTACCACTGTAATGAACCAGATCTCCTCCTACGTCCACTTATTTTCCTCATCAGACAAACCCTAGATCTTCACCTCCCAATCTGAACTAGTAGTAACAAGAGCAGTTACTGATAAACTGCTTTGAGATGCAGAGATGGTAGGCATCTGCAAATAATCAGATTCCACAGTCATGCAGCTGTTTAGCAAACATACACAAAAGTTCACACCACAAAACCATGTGGATTAACTTTCCTAAAACCATCATTTGTTGTGTAAACAAAACTAATCCAAATATAAAGTAAAACTCAAGAAGCCAAAACTCAGTCTGCCAAGTTGAAAGCTCAGAATAAAACTAAATAAATAAATATGTGAATGGAGGGAGCAACTGGAAATGACATCTTTTTTATTGCAGAAAACAAGGTCGCAGAGGGACTATCCTCACTAGCCAGAACATCCATAACAGAGGCCCTAGGACTGAGTTAGTAATTTTCCTGCTCTAGTGTTTCAGTGTTCTGGTTTACAGCACATCATTATGAGCAGCTGATACACGAGGCAGAATTTTAAGACCATGTATCAGCTGCTTTCCTGGACGACAACCATTATGTGAGACAGCAGCTCCACATCATCCTGTCCTGGAGGATTACTATGAAGACACCATCCAGAAATACCAATTTAATACATTCCCAGAAATCAGAGGAACTGTTCAGAAGACTTTGTATACCAGCAGATAGAAAGCACAGCTTTTCTGGCTATACAACAAACCCTTGCAGCAGAACACACCTGTAGAGCCTTCAGAGTGGGACATTGTGATTTATCACTCTGGGGAAAAAAACACTCTCCAAAAGTTCTTAGAGGGGACAGAAACAAAATTGGATTAACATTAAGGCTCTCTCTGCACAACATGTTTTTGATTTCTGGAAGAACTCTCTACTTTGTGCCTTAGGATTGCATGATCAAGCATCTTACTCGAAGTCAATTATGAAACAGGGAGCAAAATACCACAGGCCTCAACCTCAAAACCCAGTGAGACATTACATGTGAAGATGTAAATCTCATGCTCAATCTTAAGAACAGGCAGGGGGAGGGGGAAGAGGAAGATAGAATTAAAAAAGAAAGCCTTTAAGCATTCCTACTGAGGATCAAAAGAAAGCACTTCTATAGAGTGAAAACATGCTATTAAAATTCTTTCTTTGGTATGAATGAAGTTTGGACTGAAAATTACAGAAAAATTTAACCTCTTAAAATCACAAAAGTCTCTTCCACCTCCCAACCCACTGCCTCGTTATGGCTGCAAACTGAACTTAAACACTATTCCAGAAGTCAGTGACTTCTGTGCTGCAGCACTAAGTCCTCTGAAAAGCAGAACCCTTGAACAATCCTGAGAAGGTTCTCTGGTGCAATCAGCTATGGACAAACTGGTGCTATTACTAAAGGACATGCAGAATGACATCAAAATATGTAACACTGGTACACACTGGTCCCTCTGAGAAAGAAGGCCCAGCAATGAACCACCTTAAGCTTTTACCATATTAATTCTGAATCTAACCACTAGTAGGGGATTCAACACGAACTTCGTATAGAATGGGGGCAAAGACCCTTCCACCTGTAAAGCAGCTGCCTTAAAAATTCACTTTGTCCAAGTAATGCATCATCACTGCTGGACCACAAATAAAGGCAGGCAGACCACCACACAAGAGGCAGTCAGAAATGTCTGCACAGTGCCACAGTAGTTAGGAATACCAAATTAGAGGCCAGGCCCTGGGAATGACAGGAGACTAGGAAGCAAATCAAAGTGGGTAGGCAAATCAAATCCTAATAGACACTGCTGTTCCCCACAGTCACCTAGCCAGTTGGCTGAGTAGTGACAAAACACTACTAGTAATCAGGGCGTAAGTGTGACGGGATGGAAAAAGAGAAAACAACAGAACTTTTTACTATCACACAATTTTTAATGAAATAGCTACACAAGAAGGTAAGTAGCTATATGTAAGGTAAGCCACAGATGCTTTCCAGAAAGAACTCCCTCCACACATGCACTAGGCAGAAGTTACTGGCAGTTGAGAGAAGTCAGTCATAGCAGCCTAATAAAAATGGCTCTGTGGTCTTTCTGCCCTAACAGCAGCGTGACTGGAAGGCACAAATACTGCCAAGTGCTGGCTCAACAGCTGCAGTTAACACACACCAAGTAAGAAGCAGCAGCGCACCTGAGGAGATAAAGTGGCAGACACTGCAGGAAGCATTCCTGACAAATGATGACTAGAGAAGCATTGCACAGTTCACAACTGAAGCCTACAGCCTGCCTTCCAACTTCACTTTATCATAGACCTGCAGCTGAATTCAGTTGCTTGCATACAAGTGGCCTAACTTTTATTACCAGAATTTCCCATACATCTACAACAGGCTGACAAAAACAATGAGAGACCAAAGCCTCTGCTATTCCGGGCTGGCAACTGGCGGCCAAACAGGGAATGGTGATTATACCAAGCAACACTAAAAACATGTTTTGGCAACTGCATCAAGCTCCTCCTCCAAGCTCAGTAAAGAGTATGCAAATAAGATTTTAGTAGCAGTACCTCCAACATCTCATATAATTTTTTTAAACAGGAATTTAATATTCACCTCACTTCTGTTTCATTCTCTGCATAGCACAAGACACTGAGCTTTTCAAGACCTGTGTTAAGATTTTCCCCCTCCTCTTACCACTGAAAAGCCATTATTAAAACAGGTTTAAAACTTGTTTTACAAGCCTCTCACCCAGAGAGGATCTCGCCCTTTACAGGCATTGCTATAGGCAAAGCCTTCCCACAACGTGGCATATTCTCAGGGGAGCCACAGTTCAGGTAAGAAAGTGCTTATTTTCAGTTTAAAAGAGTAAAGTTGCTCTTTCAGTCAGAAGATTCAGCATCCAGTCAGAAGACAACAAAATGCAAAAGCCACTATGGAGAATAGGGCTAAGAATGACTTCAGATGCTTCTCCTTAGTAGACGTAAGCTTAGAGAGGAGCAAGAGCATCTTCTAAGTATGATTTCTGCACTGAGTTCAGGCAGGCCAAGATATGATAAACTACTTCGCCTAAGAATTTCAGCAATTGCTCTGTGTAACAGTAAGGTGCCTGAACTATACGTGATCAGCTCTGCCAAAATGCTCTGAATAGCCACAGTGCTGTGCTACACCCATTCCTCTTCCACTCTAATACAGGATCCAAGGCAGGGTGGAGGGAGGAAGTCGGTAGCTCCCTTACATTGTGCTTATATAACTAAGGAGCTCTAGAACACTCTGTTTGAAGAGACATCTACTCAGTAAACATTATCAGCCTTGTCATTCAGTGCAACAGGTATCCCAAATAATTTCCTAATGACATATCTATCATATGTGACATACTATCATGGGGGGGAATGGTGGGGAGAACTTACGTCCATTTTGCGAGCAGCCGTGTCCTGATCATAGTGTCCCATGATGTTCGGGAAAAAAGTCATATTGTAAGGCATTCCTGAACATCTGGAAATAGTAATTGGCTCGCACGTGAATAAGCTGTGCCCTTGCACCAGAGCTAGAAGTAAACTGCAGGTCGCAGAGAACACAAGTGCTCCCATTTTGTCAGGATCTCCAACTTCAGCACATCGCTCTGTTCAGTAGTTAGGCAGACCGGCGTTGCACAAGGATGAAACCACGCATCTTCCTCTGCTGGCTCCAGAGCAAAGCAGTAAGGCACACAGTCAGACTCCTCGCAGCCGCTTTAGCTATTGCCCCATTTTAGCCGAGCGCGACTTTACTAAATCCCTTTTTCGTCGAGCCTGTACGTGCAAAGACGGGACAGAGAAGTGAACAGCAGAAACAACCCGACCGCGACCACCCGTCCGGAGGCCGAGCTCGGCCTCCCCGCCGGTGCAGGCGAG
>JAHLSL010000021.1:2784534-2815390 GCA_025920805.1 Petroica traversi
GACCTCCCAGAGGTTTCCTCCTAAATATTTGCCCTAAACCAGGACAAAGAGGAGGCCAAAAGTCAAAAATTAAAGCTTCAGATAGAGAAGGAAGGCCAGGAACCAACGAGGGGGGGACAGAATGGCAGGATTCTCCCAGGCATAGGGATGAGAAGCAGAGGAGGAAGGCCAGGAGTCTCTTTGCTTCTCTGATAACAGTGTACAGGATGCTGGATGAGAGTTTACTTGCTGGATGGGGATGGAAATTATAAAGCTCAGCTGTGGGCAATTGCTAAGGATCTTACATATCATCCACAACAGCAAAGCAATGCAAAAGTGTGACATATAAGCAACAAGAAAAGGGAAGCCCGAGATACCAGGTGGGATTTATGTGATACAGGAATCCTAACCTACCCTTGTCAGAGCACTGTGTCATAAAGGCCTGTGGTCTTGTTTTCCACACAGAGAATATAGCAGAGAAATATCCATAAAGTATTCGCTATTACAAAGAGAAAGTGAAAGGCACTCATGCCATCAGCTCCTGGATCCTGGAGACCTTCTGAGACAGAGACACTTAGGGTTCATGGGAACAATCTCAGGCCTTCCTTGCCAACAGCAGCCTAAGCATCATCATTATCTTTGTCCTCAGAGGCCCAAACTGCCCTGGAATGACAGAAATGTCCATGTCTCCTTCCATGGAGACACTCTTGTGCATGATATGATGCCCTTGTCCTGCAACAGAACACAATTCAGAGCCTCCCAGTGGCAGAGGACAACGACTTAGCATTTTTTGTTGCTGTATTTAACAGTTTTCCAACTTAGGGCTTTAATTTTAATCCTGCACTGCAAAAAGTTGCATTTCTACCTGTGCTGGGCCATGTGGGCTCAAAAGACCACAGTGAGTCACCTTGTGCCGACCCATTGTCACCTCATGCACTGATGAGCCTTTACTCAACCTTTAAGGCAGTTTAAGAACCATCCAAAAGGTTCCATTTGGGTCATGATATGCTGGAAGGACACATTCTCCTGGAACACTCTTTGTCATGGTTGCATTTAGGGGTAAGTTTGGAAATATGTTCTATGTCTGGTCTGATTTCACAGTGGTGTCATTCTGTGGAGTTGATATTTTCATGGTGAAAAGTGAAGGTAGGCAAAACAATCCCAGCATAGTGGCAGAAGCCCCAGGTCTGCTGAGCAGCGAGATGGAGAGGCTGATCATGGCTGGGAGCTGCTCCAGACACAAGGATGCTGACAACACTTAAGGGAATAATCCACGTAAAGAGGAGCAGGGACATCCAGAGATGGCAACCCTGTTTACAGAGGTCAGAAAGAGAAAGAAATTCCATACCGAAGGTATTGTAGTACACCTCCTGTGGCCCTTTCAAAATGTCAGTAGAGCAAAATGGATAGAGAAGTGAAAAATCAGTTTAACTCACCCAATTCAATTTCTGATGGAAATGCAATTGGAATAATGTTACTAGAATTTGTCAGTCTGGCCCTTGGATTTATAAATGCTTCATAAATCCAATTGTACTGTCTCTTGTTTGTGCATCAGATGTCACAATAGCTAGCATAAGTACTTAGAAACTTCATTCTTCACCACTCGAGCAGTTATTTGCTCTTGAACAAAGAGACTGAAATTAAATAACAGACAAAGACAGCAATTTTTTCTCTATTCTTCTCTTTGCACTTGCATTATACTAACACATGCCTCATTATATTTTGCACCAAATAAGTTCAACTTCCTTTGAAAAACTCGGGTAATACTGTTTAAGCAAGTGTTTTGGAGAAATTTATTCTAAAAATAGATACTAATAGTTTTAGTAGAAGACAAAGAACAAGTTCTGTTATCATATCAAAAATGTTAATGTATTCATTGATTTACACAGATGTAACTAGCACAAGGATTTAATCCAATGGACTGACATTTCCATAATTTCCATAATTTGCATGTTTCCCTCATTCCATTATCCTCTCTGTGCCTTTTCTGGCAAGATGTACGTTTCTGCATCTCTGCCAATTGCATTGTGTCTTTTCCTCAGTCATTAGCAAATGCAAGGTTTCTACTCCTGGGAGTAAGGTGAATAATTTAGCTAAGCTTTTGTTTGAGCTCTACAAGAACTGTGTGAGTGAAACAGTTGAATGCCGGGAATCAGTTCTCAAAATTCCACCAATTTGGAAGAATCAAAAGTTGCTTTATATTCAGGAGCTCTAGCTGTGTCAGTTCAAGTGCTAGTTTTAACCTGTTTTTGAATTTGAAAGCAATAAAAAGGGAAGAAAATCAAACCTGCATTACTGGAGCTTTCTACTTGCGTACTAATTTGTGGTTAAGTAAAGTGGTTTCTTCTAGATTGTAGGAGACTATTGTAGGAGAACAGCAGCAGCATAATCCATGTTGAATGAAGGAAGCCAGAGGCCCACTAATGAACACAGAAAAGTAACTTTCTGGTATTAAAAATTGTTTATAGAATATTGTCTAAAATTATAGAAATGTTATTTTTATGTTGCATAAAATTATATAAACAAGACAGTAGGAAAAAATACAAACCCACTGATTTTAGCCCACGGTTAAGTCACTTTATATCACAATGCCATATAAAGTGTATAGAGTATGCAAGCCATACTCTCTTCAGAGTTTTTATTCTAACAAAGTAGTCCATGTGGTACACAATGGTCTTAGCAGTAGTGAAAATTAGTGTCTCTTGAATCAAAATTTACCTTTGCTAAGTGCAACCAAAATGGTCAATTAATGGAAGGAGAAAGATGTCACGTAGACCTATCCCAAATTAGTTTTAAACTATTTTAGATATATGAAAGAAAATCATAGAGTACAAAAACTTTATACTAAATTGCACTGGTGTAGCTAAACAAAGCTTAAACTTGCTAGATGGAAGTCATAATTTCTTTTGACCTTAAAGACATCCCAAATACCCAACAGAGGTGGAAGGTGCTATTACTTTTCTAAGGGTACAACAGACAGTCCACGAGCACTGTCAAGATAAATTTTATTACACTACACTTGCCAAAAAAGTGGTCATCTGGGCTTGCTCAAGCAAATCTCCAACAGAGAAAATCTTGAGAGCACAAAAACAGATCTACAAATGAGTGGCACTTACTGTTCAAGTATGTGTGGTAAACCCCACATGAATTTGAAGGGAAACAGTTCAAAGGACTGAGCAGAAATAAATGAGGATATCCTGAGCTAATAAGAAATGATAATAAATTTGCAACTGAAGAGGTCCTGGACCAGCATAGTTTCATTGCAGAGGGAGCTGTTTGTTTTGTTCTGGTGTGTTCATCAGGAGTGAACATGCACATGTGTTATGTATGCAGTGCAGATGGTCTGGGACTAGGATCCAGGAGCAGATATTGGAGCTAAGGGATTTGGCAGCATAAATTCACCCTGTGGTAAAAATGCATTTGTGACATGAAATACCTGTAAGAGCTTATTAGACAGAAATTAAAAATGCCTATATGGTGAAAGCATAAGAAACTATTTCTCACCATGGATGCAAGTAATTAATACAATGTAAGAAAAGAGAGCATGCAGACAGATAAGCAGCAATTATGTCAGCAATTTCATGCTGGAAAAAAAAATATATTTACACACACCAGTATATATTCTGGAAGTTATCCGCTTGTATTTGTTAATTATTCCTCTACATAGTCAAAAGATATCAGGTGCAGGCCAGGGACAGAAAATCCTTATCAGGTATGAAATCCCAGCTAGAGCAGGAATGGATATAAAGTGTTGACCTCCACAATGATTTTAACTATGTTAGTTCATCTGAGCTTTAGTTTTGAATCAGAAATATGAATAATGAATATCATTTGCATAGGACACTATACATTAATATGGGACTTGCTACACCCCAACAGTTCCCAGAAGTGATGACACTGCCTGGGTGGGCTTGTGGCTGTTCAGTGAGTTAATGAGAATAAATTTTGCTCCTGTGCTTGGCAGTTGTGATTGTGAGCTTTAGTTTTGTCAGGCCTGTGTCTGAATCAGTAAAATTATGCTCTCAATAATATAATAATGTGTCTAATAATGTGCTGCAAAAAATATGTCATATTAATAGTCTGAATGTAGTCGAAAAAATTTTCTGGAACTAATTTGAGGACAAAGGAGATGCTACTGCACTGCAGAAGGGCTGGTTCAGGGGCATGGGCAGGCCACAACACCCACACTGTAGGTTCAAATCAGCCCTCGAGTCAGGCAAAGTGAACATTAAGTCTCTTAGTTAAGTGTGACCTGGAAAGTTCTACCTGCCTTGCATGACCAAGCCAATATTTATTTTCCTGGTAAAAGCAGACAAAGATGAACATAAATAATTCCATGCCTTCTGTATTTGACAGTTCTTCATAGCTGATAAAGAATAGGCTGCTGCTTACCTATGGTGCCTTTTCTTAAGCTGCCTTTTGACTGTGAGCAAACTGTTATTTCTATGCATGCAGTAATATCCCAGACATATTTTCCTGTATCCAAACATGTGGGTGTTTTGCAGAGGTTAATGGAAATTAAATTAAGCTGAATAATACTGATTATAATGCAAGAGTATGCAAGCAAAGCTAATTAATACAACTGGCAGCACGGCTCAATCTTGCCCTTTGACACCACTCTCTCGCTTTCTCCCTCAATCTCATCTTTTTCCTAAGCAGGTACCTACAGCAACCTAAAACTACTTGTTTCATACAGTCTTGAACGGATAGATTTACAGCAGCATCCCACTATTTGCTCTCAGGAATTAAATGATATTCAATGCTCCAGAAAGAAATTAAAAGCTATTATATTCTCCCTTTTTCCTTCTTGCTTATGAACATTCTCATTCTACCATTAGGATTACAGTATTTCCTATATTTTAGTGTTTGCTGAGTTTTTCTGTGCAAGGAGCTGTTGCAAATACACTTAGATTTTATATTGCTTAAGTGACATATGCCAACAAATGTAATTTCTGGTGGACCATCTCACTTTTTATCTTATATTAAGGATCCAGCTTTGCCAGTAGTTTACCAAAGGGCATAAGAATGGCTTTTAACTATGGATAGTATGCACAGGCTACCTGAAAATAAAATTTGAAAATCAGACTGAAGGATTTGAAAACCAGAGGGTGGTAACAGGACAGAATGAGATCTTGCATCATCACATTTTATTTCTTGTTAGCACCTTTTCCACATGCTTCACTGAGCCAGTCTGGAAAGGAGGCACCTGAGAAGGCACCAGTACAATGAGGGATGTATGTCTTAGGGACAGCAAAGGTTTAGTTTTGAAACACTGCAATGTATTGGGTTCCTCAAAATATTTGCCTCACTATGAAATGAAGAGTGCTGTGGACATGCTGTGTATGCATGGAGCACCTCCTAAGCATTAATTTTAGAAATGTCATCTCAGCACATATTCCCCAGAAGCACAAGAGGAATAGAGTCCATTAAATTTAAGCTTTGGGGGCTTCACTTGCAACAAGACCCTCCCTCAGTTGCTTTTTGCACCAAGGGCTCCCCTTGCAAGGCCCTGTCTGATCCCAGATTTTGAGCATCGTGTTTGCAGGGTTCCCATGGGCTGTTACATTCCTGACTGCTGGACTAAGGCTTCCTTGTGTCCTTGAATGCTTTTTCTTTTTGGCACATCTGAAAGCCATTCCTTTGATATTGTTCTTCCTTTTCCACGGGAAACAAACCGGTTGCTGTGTCAGCATCCTGGCCAGGAATCAAAGAGAATAAGCTGCTTGTCAGGCAACACCCGGGGCACAGACAGTCAGGATGGGGATGATATTTCAGCAAGAGCCTTTCAGGTACTAAGGAAAAATACAATGAAAATTTAGTGCAATTTTGAGGGGAAAAAAAAAAGTGTCATTTGTAAAAGGCAACACTACAAACTACTTTTCCACCCCGTGCTCTCCAGTTCAGGCAGGAATAAGAGCATTTTTTTAGCTTTGTATTCTAGTTGCCTCATAGTTGCCTCACGGCATCTTACTAGAGAAAGTGTCTCAGATTGCCAGTGTCTTCCAATTCAGCCATGACAGCAACCACAAAATCTCTCATTTATAATTACAGAGGTTCAACTGTATTTTGACCTCATCATCCGTCTTTGGCAAATACACCAATTTCTTATGGGGGATATGTGTATTTTACCTTCTTTCATATGACCAAACAGTCCATGAGCCACAACTTGTGGACATCAGATGTAGAAATATTCTGATTCCATGAATAGCAGAGGTGGGAACCATTCATTACACCTTTGCACTCTTTGATCTCAGCTTTAAAAGCTAAACCAACCACAAACACAGGAATGTGAAATACATGGAGTAATAAACAGACACTTTAAAAATTTTCTTTATTTTAATTTTCAAATTTAAGGTCAATCTTCATTAATTTGCAGAGAGTACAAAAATGTTCCCGTTAGTCTGGTTTGAATTTAGATGTATTTGTAAATAAAACTAAGCCTACTTTTTCAGATAGCATTTCTGTGCACAAATTATATAGCTCATTCTTTTCATAAGGCATGTAAAACAGATTTCAGTTCAAACATTAAAATATTTTACACTTGGGTATCAGAATTACAAACAGAAATTAAGGTTCTCAAAAAAATGTGCCTGAACTTCAGAAGTACACACTAAAGACATCACAATGTACACATGCAGAGACATGCACAAATAAATATCTATGCATATGGACATATACCTGTGTCCTGGTTTTTATGAAATCTCAGTCATTTAACTAACAAGAATGCATGTTTAACACAGTACTCATATATTGCTTACACAATAATTATAGTTCCCTATTTTTGTCAGTACAAAATCATTACAGTCACACAGTAAAATTGTGTGTCTTCCAGTTAATGTCCCACAGTAATGCTGAAATGACAAAATACATTAAGGGATCATAAGGGAGGAGATGAAGGAATAGTGCAAGATAAAGCTGCACTGAGTTTTTGAGAAGATTCATTTGCCTCATGATGAATTGGTAACTGTAAATCCTCTCTCTTCTTTAGATAATTTCCTTTTTCGAGTGGTTCCATTTCTCACACAGTGGAAGAAGATACATCAGAGGAAAACCCTACGTATATATTGTGTTGGAATTATGGAAACATGACAAAGTTCCTTCTGTTTAAAGCCTGAATTTAGATAAATTATAAGAACTCACCATCTGTTGTCAGATCATTCCAGCAGAAAGTGTGTTATTTCAGTGTACCTGTAGAAATCTTCATGTGCAGCCAAGGGACATCAAACAAATTATGTGGCAGTAACATCTTTTTGGGGAAATTACATTTCAAAAATCTTGGCATATAAGAAGACAGAGCTATCCACAGGTCTTTTATCTTAAAGTCCATGCCTTTTAACATGGTTATTTTATTTTATATCTTTGAGTCATTTATGTTTGAAAGATGATGCTCAAAGAACAGACCCTGTAAATAAGACCCCTCATTTCTAAGAAAGCCACCTGAAGTGAAGATGTCCAGATGATTCTTTGGGCTTGTTTCTTCCACTAAAACCAGCAAAGGGATCTACTATTAGGACTTTAAATTGTCTGAAGTGGTATAGACTAGATTCTGTCACTCTAATTATACAGAGTGGTATATTATTTTATAAACAAATTGGTTTACTGGTGGTTGTCTCTGGAAGAAAGAAAGCAAATATAAGTATATCTCAATCTGTGTACAGAGGCAAGATTCACAACATGCTCTTAGTTTTATTAAGGTCACTGGAAGTTTGCACATCAAACACTAAGAAGTCACCTAGGACATAATGTAATTTCTTTTCAGTTACTGCCTACTGAATAAGAACAGTAATGTATTACATGAGGAGTGTGTATAAAATTGCTTACTAAACATGGCTTGTACCGCAGAAGTTGGATTCAATCTTTGAATGTCATGAAGTTAAGTTTCAGGATATAAACAGGTTTAGGGGATCTTGGAGTAGCTCAGGAAGGTTATCATGAGCAGTCCAGGGCAGGCAGCATTCACCACTCTGCAGCTGCCACCCTGCTGGGGATGTGGTCAGCGTGAGCAAGGTCTCTGCTGCTGCCCAGTAATTGTGTGCCAAGGCCACTCCTGCAAACCACCCTGCCACATCTCGTGCTCCGATACAAGACTCAGGAGCTGCCTCCCTGGTGGCTGCTGGCAGAGCCAGGGCTGCTTCATGTGCCAAGCAGCCCAAGGGTTTCCTTCTGTGGTGTGACCCAAGCTGCCTGACACATCTGGTCAGCACTTCATCCCTAAATAATTTCTTAGCTAATAAATAATCTCACTGCCAGGACTCCTTTGTTCTTGCATCTACTCACTCTAATGTGGTATCCACCCAAGGCCACAATCTCTGGAACAGCTTCTTAGACAACAAACCTTCCCTTTTGCCTTCCTTCAAAATCCTGTTTTACCCTTTAACACATCAGGATCATTATTCACTTTCTGTAGCTTTCTTGTATCATACAGGTTTAAACTGCACTCTCTCCACCAGTAAATACTTTTAGAATATGCTATGGAATGCAAAATTCTGGCTCTAACTCTGGATTACAGTTTGCCTTTTTGCTGGAGTAATTAATAAACAATTCCTATTGCATAGACTAGTTGTACAAAAAGGAAAGTAACTCGCACACCTAAGCAGCAAGCTATTAAAGTCATCCTAATACGGAATAAACTGGGGTTCAGTTCACAATCCTATTCACACTTGTTTGCCTGTTTTGAATAGTTCTTTTAAATGGCCCTTTAAGGATACAAATATACATCCATCCATACATGTATATGCCTGATAGGGGAGGCAAATAAATTACCTTTTATCTTCATAAACATGCAAACTCACAGAGAATATATATTATTACTTCCATATTAAGAAGCAATATGTTTAATTAATTCCTAAACCTTACTACACTGAATATTTATATTCATTTCAGATATTTATTTTTGGTAATCATGGAGTACTCTGGTACAGGATGCTCACAATGTATTAAATAAGTTCTGCACAGTGAATAAATTATATCTTATAAAAAAAAGTTAATTTTTTGAACAGACATTAGAATATGGCTTTTAAAATTGTGGTTATTTTCACGTATTGTTAATGGTAACTTTTTCCCAAGTCAGCCTGGGCTTTAACATAATTAAAGGGGCATTTATAAAATAACCAAGTAGCCATAACTCTACTCACCAGTTAAGACTAGGACCTTCAAGTAAGGCTGATCAATATGAAAATTATGTTTGTAAGACCGAAATTATATCAATATGAACAATAAATTAAAACTAAATAATTGAAAATTTAATATAAAAACGCTACTGTATGACTTAACTATATATAACCAATATATATAGTTGAAAAGAGATTTAGTGGAAGATTAGACTTTATTCTCACTTTCTTGAGATGTCTGGGTTTGTGTTTTAAAAAATGTGAGTTTTTTAAATGAATGCTGTGGGTTTGAATGTGCACACTCAGAGCCTCTTTATGACTAAAAATTCAGATTCATTTGTTCATTTTTTGGTTTAAATTGCAATGAGCTGTACCCCTTATTATCCAGTCTCATCTTAATAGCAATGTGGAACAGGACATACACAAGGGATAACATGGAAGTTAGAAAAAAGCAAATGTCATGAATTTCTGTGTATGTCAGTGTAGTGCCACTGCTTTAGACAAACATCTGAAGATCCAATAGTGTTTGCAGCTGGTTTCCACAAGACCTGCTTCTGGAGGCACTCAGCAGCAGCTGCCTGCTGCATTCAACCTGGAACACCTGGAGATCTTCATGTCTTCAGTGACTGACATTTAAAGTGCAGTGAAGCTCTAAGTCCATCCTCACCTGCAAATCTCTTCATTAATTGGCACAATTCTTTGTTTTTCTTCTGTCACTTTGTCTGATGCCTTTTGTGACATTAATGGCGACTTCTTGTGTGGACATTTTCTGTGTGTCCCATTTATTCTGTGAGAGTTTTAAACAATACAGTGAGTTCCACGATGACAACAGAAAGAGTCACTAATGAATTACCCCCTAATTTATAAAACCAGGTCTACTTAATAAACAGAATGTCTCCAGCATCCCTCACATGGCAATGTGATGCAGAGCAACTTCCTCATTCTGCACGGACACAAGCTTTTCTACCTGCTACAAAGGCAGGGCATGTCAGTAGGCTTTGGATCAACCTTCTTGACTATAATTATCATCTCTGCATGTGTGTACTTTAAAAGCAGGGCGACTAAATCTGGTTTCAGTCCAGAAGTGAAAATTAGAGGTTCCTTCTGATGTCACTGTGAGTAGTGCATTGCTAGCCTGAGACAGAATTTTCTGCACTTGATGTTATGTTTCTGATGTGAAAATACAGTTTTAAAGCAACACTTACTTCTGCCTGCATACAAGACACGAGCACAATATATACCTTTCAGAGCTTTATCAAGTTATTTTCAATATTTTAAAAAGCGTCAGTCTGTCTGTGGCATGCAAATGCATCCCTAATTGAAATTTATACTTTTCCATCTCCCAGACTGTCTGCTTGTTGCCATAAGCAACGCACTGTAATGCACAGGAAACTGGATAGGTCTAACAAAGGGCACCCAGATCCGGCCTGACAGAGACACACAGCTCAGTTAGGTGGGTCTGATTATTGCACTGCCTGTGCTCCATGAGACTATTTGACAGTGTAAGGAATGCCAGGTAAACAGGCATTATTTACATGGTAAAATAATGTCTGATAGAGTTCCACTGACATAAGTAGAAGATGAATATATATTGCAGAGCTAATTTGCTGCTGTGTATTATTTCACATTTCTGAAGCCTGAATACACCTGTTCCTTTGCTACCTGCTCCCCACTGCTACTGTTCATGCAAGGACTTGCCAAAGACTGTAATGAGAATCAGAACAGATTGTTGTCAGTCAGGAACATAATCTGGATACCACCTTTATTTGGGAAAGGTGCCCAACCATCCTGTTACCTTCACTGGTATTAGCACTCCTTTATTACTGTGTTCATCATCATCAACATCTTTTACTTCTAAGTTGCTTTGACATTACTGTCATGAGAGGATAAAGTTTCCCAGATACAGTGGGTGTCAAACCTTTTCCCTCTCAACAGTACAAGTTGCATCCTGTCACATACCCAAATATCCAAGGATAAGGCAGATGGCTGCTTTAGAGCTTGATGCAGGAGAAAGGGAGAAACAGAGAGGTGACATTTATCCCCTGCTGGCCCTCAGGCCAGTAGCACAACACAAGTCTCCCGAGAGCACCATGTGCTGCACTGCAGTGTATCCTACAGCATGGTGAGATAAAAGAAAAACTGTAGTTAATGTGAATGTTCAGGTGAATAAAATGGGTACATTTTGAGTTGCAGGGGATAATCATCTTTTCAATTCTGGGTATCTAAACTTAAGGTGCTCACATTATCTGCTTGTCTTATGGTTCCCTAAACAGTCAGTGGGGAAACAGAGATGCAGAACGGCAAACCAGAGCTGGAGTCTAAATTAGATACTGCACTTTTCCTCTAGGAATATATATTTATTTTTTGACTATTAGAAGTTTAGACAACTTCCTTTTTATACATCCGCATTAGATGGGAAGAATAACATAAATGCTTTACTTATCAGCAGAAATTCTGTTTGCACTGAGCTGCAACAGCACAGACACATGTTACTGAAAAAATCTCAGCCAGAAAATGGATGAGGATATCTTCAAACTCATAGGGCCTCAGGGCAGGAACCCACACTTCACTGAGTAGTGCCATTACAGTCAACTCTCACATTATTACTATGTTGTGGGAATTTGCCCATAATTCCTACTAAGTGCAACACAGAACTAATTTTCCATTCAATTAACAAATTAGAGAATTCTCTCAAACAGCAGGGCAGGTACACACTGTAATTCTCAAATGTGGCCAAGTCTTTTTCAATTTTGATTAATAATTATGTAGTTCTGTTCAACCACATACAACCTCACCAATTAATTTTTCTCTGTGGGCTGGTGGCTATGACAGGTGTTTGAGCTTTTCATTTATAGAAATCCCATGGCTCTAGATCTCATGCTGCTGTGGAATGTGTCCCTGTCCACCTGGAGGTGCAGCATCCCATGAAAAGATACAGCAGTATCTTTTATGTCATCTGGGAATATCTCTGCAGTACAGCAATACAGAAGATAAGAATACAATGGAGATATAAAACAAACAGACATGTACTGATGTGTTGTGTGTTAGCAAATGCAAGGTGAAGTTCAATCCAAATTCCCTTTTTCATTTGCTCGCCCCTTGGTTTAAGGATGTGACTGCAAGATGGGACAACTTCTTATGGGGAGGATTCAGCAGTTCTGCTGTGCTGAGGCACTTTCTGTGGAAAAATGTCAAAGACAAAGCTCAGCGAGGAGGAGTGCCCACACTGGCAATAATTCAACAGAAACAAACTGCATGCATGCCTGAGGAGCAGGGACACCAGGGGAGCTTGTTTCATGCCTGAGAGAGGCAAGAAACAAAGGATTGAATTGCACAGAGGTGTTGCAGTCATTCTCTGTTTGAAACAATTCAGCTGATGGGAATTAAGCTGAAGGAATGACCCAAATGGTGACCAAAAGCTGAAAATTGCTTGAACTTGAAAACACATATTCCTTTTTATGCTAACAAAGTAAAACCTGTACAATCTTTACTTGTATATAAAGTCACTCAAACGCCATTTGAGTGTGAAATTATGTCAACTGAAACCTTTTATCCCCCATTCTCAAAGAAAACAATATAAATATGACTTAACAGGGTAGGGAGCTCAGAGGAGACTCTACCTTTGTGTCCTGGGATGGCAAACAGGCTCCTCCCCCACAGGGATGCCTGTCAGGTGAGCTTTGTTCCACAGTAATACTATTGCTTATGCATTCTGATATCAGTGCCTTTATCCACAGCAGTGGGTGGATGTTACTCTGTCCAACAAGCAAGAAATGGCACTATTTGTGAATGTGGAGTCCTGCTGAATTTGCCCAGCCTTACAGGGCAATGCATGCCAGTTGTGCATCAGGGATTGTGGTCATGACCAGCCCTTCTGAGCTCCACTCTGAGCCTCTGGCACCTCACCCGGCCCAGGGTGCCAGGCTGCTCACTGTGAAATGTTCTCTGGGAAGATCTTCCAGGATCTTGGGCAAGCAGATTGTCCTGAGTAAGAAAGGGACCAGGCCCAGACAACACAGAAAGCAAAGGGGGAATCTCCCTTCCCTAATTTTTTAAATGACAGAAGAATTGGTGTAGTCAGCAGGACTGCCATGCTTAAACAGGCACAGAAGTATGGATGTGCTCATTCCCAGGCAGACAAGGAATGGGCCCAAAAATTCTGGAAGGACAAAGTAATTATTTGTGCAGTATTGGAGGCTCAGTTATCTTACATGCAAAAGGAAATCAAAGAGTCCCTTCTTCCCTCAAATATATCATATATAGAACATGCTGCTTTGAAATCAGAAAATGGAATATTAAAAAAATCGCTGGCTTTTGAGAGGGAAATAAAAGAAAGATTAGAAACCCAAAAACAAGCTTATAACTAAGAAAGATCATTTTAATATTCTACTCGCTTCAGCAGAGCATAGGGATAGACAATTATTGGAGAAATTAGGTAGGAAAAAACCATTGCAGAGTGAAATGAGATCTGAGAGAGGAAATAGAGGGCAGGAAAACAACTGAATTGTTGCTATCTCTGGAAACCGAGCAGCTGCACAAACAGGTACAGAAAGAAAAGGAGATAAAGAAAAAGCTGGAAGAAGAGATTATAGAAATGATATTTAAGACATCTGCCAATCCAGCCAGCATTGTACAGGTAAGAAAACCAGTTGTATCCCCTGGAGAATGGTGAAAAAGCCAAGGGGAGAGTGGCCACCCATCACTGTCTGCAGGAGACTGAATACCAATATTACACCTTTAACTACTGCTGTGACAAATTTTGTGGAACTGGTAATGCAAATTCAGGGAGCATCCTATTCCCTGATGGCAAAACTAGATGTAAAAGATATGTAATTTATGATTCCACTCTGGGAACACCTCAAGGCTCAATTCATGCTCACCAGGAAGGGAGTGCAGTGTACCCTTGACAGATTCCCACAGGGATATAAACATTCACCCATGACTGCACATTCTGTGACTGCCAAACTCTTACAGTCTCGCTCTCCCCAGATGTGAAATCAGATAATATTGTGATAAGAGGAGACTCCCCTGAAAAAGTAGGGGTAGCAGCAACAACAGCATGGTAAGCACTTCTCAAAGTAGAAATTAAGAATCCCCCTGAGAAAAGCCAAGGACCATGTAAAGGACTTTATCTGCTACATCTGCAGATAACCCAGAAAACAAGGAAATCTCCCTTCCCCAAATTTTTACCTAACACCTTCTCATACGAGAAATCAAGGAAGCAGCAAAGCAACCCTAGGTTTTGGCTTTCTTTAATCTGCAGCAGCTCAGCAGCTGCTATGCAAACAGAGCAGGAAGTGCAAACCTGTAGGAGGCAGGAGGGTGGGCAGGCAGCTGTGACAGGAGAAGGCTGGTCTTTGGTATAACCCCAAAGCCTTGTTCCTACAATGTATACAACATACACAATGCATAAGTGAGGGGGAAGAGGGGGGAGGATCTGATCCAAAGCCTACTGAAGTTATTGAAAAGACACCCATTGACTTTTTCAAGCTTCGTGTCCAGCTTTGAATGAACCAGGGATCATGCAGTGCACATATTTTAAGCAGAACAGCATTTAAGGGAAAACACATTCCCTTTCAGATAATTAATCTAAGTACTTTGCACAATATATGCCACAGCTGGGCTGACTTGGAAAGAAACAAGCGTGGGGGCTTTCTTTACTGAAGCAAGTGTGTGTGTTACTCTGACAGACAAATAAAACATCAATTCTGTGGCCATTCAGGCATGAAACACTGCCAGAGGTGCCACGGCTGTAGTGCAGCCTGACACCATTTTCTGGTATCTCAATACATTAAATACAGTTTCACTGCAAAGAGAAAGGCTGTCACAAAAGTAACTTAACCTGGCTGAAGCCAGTGCTGGCATTAGGAACAGAATTATGCCCATACCTCTGTGCTCCTGAAGCCATTCTGTCTCTGTGTTGTGGCTCCCATGCCATGGACCATGGGATTTGCACACTGCGAGCCACAGTTGTTCCTCTTCTCAGTGTTCAGCACTCCAGCTGTGGCTGGTGCTGTAGATACTCCTGTGTGAGCCAACTTCCCATCCTCCAGAAGACCTAGGAGGGACACATGGAATTGGGCAATTAATGCTGAGGAGCAAAGTGCAGCTGGCTCTGGAGTTCCTCTCTTTTACCACATTTGGTGATGGTGTCAGTGATGCAAGGTGGGGCACAGTACCACAGTGAGAGCATCTTCATCCTCACACTTCATTTGGCCTTTTCCTATGGTCCACTGCTCTGTGAAACACTGGCTCAGAAAAATTGGGAAAACAGTCAATAAGTACAGCATGTCAGTAGATTTTTGTCACCTGCAGGACTCCACTGTCTTCTCTACACACATAGCTCCTTGCATGACCAAGAGTTGAGCTTAAGACCCAGAGAAGGCCCCCTTAAATCTGTTCCAGTTCTGGGAAATGAACGGGTTTGGTGTGAGCATGAGAGATGAAACCAATGTGAATGGAGAGGCTGCTCTATTCACGGCCTTGCCTTGAACATTCCTTCATTTGAAGCTGAGAAATTTAGAAAAAAATTATTTCATGCTGCTTTGTCTATCAGCAATCAAATAAACGAGTAATTTGCTTTCTGCTCTAGCTGTGTGGATACACATGCATTGTACAATATGATATTGGACAGCATAAATGAATTTTCTCATCTTACTGCATTAACAGAAATCGGTTGTCATTTATGGTGAGCGCAGAGCACTCAACGTCTGATTGCAAGACTGGGTCTGAAATCCAAATACAAGGAGTGAGTGGGATGCATGACTGTTGCTCTCAATTTAGTTTTTGTCAGAGCTTATTTATGAAGAGGTTTATGTTAAACAAGAAACAAAGAAGGCAAATTTACTAACTGGTAATGCAGATATCAAACCTAGAGAAATTAAGGAGTCACAGACACTAAGTGAGAAAAAGGTATGTGAAAAACCAATGACAAACCATTAGGATTTGAAATGACACTGTGTCATCAAAACCTTCTGCCATTAATCAGGTAGGAATTCAAGTGCTGTGTGAAGGGTATTAAAAAGGAAGAAAAGTCCTGGATACTTTTCCAGAAATCTGTAAGAAAGGATGATTTGTCAGCAGAAAATAACATCTGTCAGTATTAGCTAGCAAAAGCAATGACTGAATTCAATAAAGCTTCACCTAAATATTCAAAGCTTTGGTCTTGAAAATATATAAAATTTTGTGAAAATAAAAGGTCTTTAAGATCTCTTCTGGTTCAAGTCATTCTATGATTCTGAGTTAAGTCTGAATACAACCTAGTCACTGCATTTCCCTGAACAGTCAGAAGATGGAGGCAGAGTATTCCAAAGATATTTTAACTCGTAGTGGTGGTAGTTAATAATGCTGTCATTTAGTTTTTGTTAGAAAAAAATTGAGCTGAAACTTGAAAATATTATAATTTCTTTTAAAAAATATTTCTGTCTTTGGAAACTGCCTTTTCTGCTGGATATAAAAACTGATGTTGTTCTCGTGTCTAAGTTTAGATGAACTTCAGTAAAGCAACTTCACCTCTCCTGCATCTCCCAGAATTGCACACCTACTTAAGTTGCAGCTCTTATCTCTTCCTATCACTCCGCAGGGCCAGAGGACAGGC
Source organism: Petroica traversi (assembly GCA_025920805.1). Classification (NCBI taxonomy): domain Eukaryota; kingdom Metazoa; phylum Chordata; class Aves; order Passeriformes; family Petroicidae; genus Petroica; species Petroica traversi. The sequence goes on from JAHLSL010000021.1 coordinate 2,801,221, forward strand.
AAAAAAAGGGCTTGGTGCAGAGCAGTGAGTGGCACAGACTGATATCGTGGACAAAACCAGTTGTCAGGAAGGGATGGAGAGGCAAAGAGCCACGTGTGAGTCACAGCTCTCAGCCAGGAGTCCACTGCTTCACCTTGCACTGGAGCTCTGAGAACAAGCTGGAGCACAGCTTTCAACAGCAAACTGCACTAGGAATTACATACTAATTGAGTCTTTGACATTTCAAACATACAAATTATGAGTTTTTCCTTCTGTGGAGTCATCCTATGAAATTACTTTCCACCATGTGTCTCTTTAGCCATCTGGCCTCTGACTAAATTGTCTGGTGAAACAGCTGTCAGCTAAAAAGCCATTTTGTTATTAAGTACAATTGCTCATTTATCAGATTGTGTTGCATCTTTTGGTCTTGCATAGAACAATTTTTCTTACATTAATCCATTTCCGGAGGCTGATGGAAAATCTCAATCCTGAAAATGGTACGTCTGGTTCATTTTTTGTCTCTGTTAGTTTGCAGCCTGAGCATATTTGCTGCATCCTGCATTGCAGGGGTGTAACTTTTTTTGCAATACTTGTCAAAAATAAACCAGCTATCAGTACTGAGCCTTGCACTATCACCACTGTATTTTTATATGAATGACCTTGTGGTCACCAATACTAGGCAAAAAGATTTTTTATTTTATCCTGTAATATGTTTGCTATTCTTAAGTTAAGGAACTATTTTAGAATTAATTTTCATTAGCAAATAGATGATTTAGAGAGTGGGTTCTTTGTCTATGAACACCAAGAAGAAATTACACTGAGATTGCATAAGCAATGGTGTTAAGAGGATGAGATTTGTTGGCAATTCATAAACCAAAACCTATTTTATAGACTAGATGCATTACACAAAACGATGATTGTAAAACAGAGATGATGTTTAAAAAGGATTAGGAACACATGGTTGCTTTTAAAATAGCAAATACTTTCGCATTGCTATTTAGGATTTGCCACAATACACAAAAATGAAGAGCTAACTCTCTTATGTACCATCTGGAATTTACAAGCCAGCAGGATGGCAATACTAAGGGTCTTGCCTCAGTGTGGTTTAAAACAAGCAAACTGTTGAGATACCTCACAGCAGGGATTTGGTAAATAATCTCCTTGGTCTTTCACTGTGGAGCTTCAGTTTACATCAGTGTTGTTAAACCACTGTAGACATGTAAATGAACGGGTTCAGTAATGTTTTCATTCTCATCTTCTCTTTCATAGCACCCCTGCCAAAAGTCTGTGGGCCTCTTTAGGCCAGGGGAAACAGCAGATTCCATCTCAATGCTCTGTCAAATACACATATTTTACTTTCAAATGAGCTGGCAAAGCTACAGTATTGTCATGGCTCTGTTCCCAAAAGCTGGGTTCCTGATTATTGAATGGCCACCAATGTGGTGGTGAACCTTCCCTCAGGAATGGCTGGTTGGGGTTTGGGGCTGCCAGGCTGCTCCCTCTGTGGGAGGAATGGATGACAAGTGGCAGGAATTTCACTGTAGGTACTCAGGTTTATTTGTTTGAACACAGACAAGTTCTGTCTCAATGACCACAGGGAGAACATCCATGCAGCAGCCCCACTGCTCACAAATCCAAGTCTACCTTTCCAGCACAAAGAGTGCCTGAAAGAACTTGTCATGGCAATGTTTGCCACCGCCTTACTCTTTGCTTGCTGGGCTGCACAGGCACATCAAGTCTTGCCTTTCTTATGAGCCCAATAGAAATCCTTTTAGGCTGGAGTTTGACAAATGCTTTTTTCAGCAGCATCAGGGGGAAAAAGGGTTATTTCAAACTGAAATCAATCCTAGGCTTTATTCTTCCCTCTATGACGCAAGCAGTCAGGCTGGCACAACTTGGGAGGTAGCACAGGAATCAGAACAAGCAGCTGAAAGCAGCTTAGGTTGGTGGGCTCTCCAACAAAACAAAACGAACACGATAATTTTAAAATTTTGAAAGAGTTTTCATAAATTGTCAGACAACGTCATCCCAATTTTGTAGTTAAGGAGACAGATATTTAAAATTGCAGTCTGAAAAATTGCTCACAGACTTGCAAGCTTATGTCCATTCAAAATGCTTAAATCATTTTAGAGAGCTCTAAACCTCTCTCCCCCCACATTTACATGGGAAGGGGGCTGTCTAAGAAAGCTTTGGAAAGAATCATTTTAGAAAATAGGGTGTAATCACAGAGAAGTCAATATAAATGTAAAATACAGAATGAAAGTTTAAGACATTAGGCCTGTATTTCTTATTTTTTCTTGTTTCTTTTATTATAACGACGACACTAATAATAGCAAAACCAAGGATAAACATTGCATACATGCTGCTCCAGATCTTGATACAACCTGGTTACACCTAAGAATTCAAATTATTCTTAATGACAGTATCAAAAACAGGAGAGGAAAATTTTACTCTTAACTCTTTCTACCCAGATTTTTGTATGAAGATTTTTGTATCACCTTTTTATAAAGATGATGTGAAAAGCAGGGAATTGCATAATTAATTCAGTTTGTGAAAGTAAAACTGGTCCAAAAAGCAAAGTCAGGTCATGAAGCTGGAACAGAGAGGCAGAAAAGAGATTTATGGGGAACAATTTTGTAATCCTTAAATATCAGGACCACAGGAAACTTCTCAAACCACAAATGACACATAGGTAGGTCTGCCTGGATCTCCTGCACAGACATCATCAAAAGAGTAAATCTTAATAAGGTTCAAGATGACCTGAAAATTTCTGTGGCTAAGAAAATCAGCAATGTTGCAGTAGTTAATGCTGTCAAGAAGTCTGGGCAGGCTATGAAGCCTTGTAATAAGAGGATAAAGTTAATCTCAGCCAAAAGAATCTACTATTTGTGGAGAAAATTATTCCATGTGTGTTTGCCACAGTATTCTCCCACTTCATTTTCAAGCAACAGGAGGCGACCAAAACAGGCCATGGATTCTGACCCAAAATTGCTCCAGTTCTGACCCACTACAGGTGAAACCCTGTGCTCTCACATGTTCTTTTATGGAATAACAAGCACACATTTGTATAAAGCAGGTAGCTGTTGATCAGTGTGCTGAATTTATACCTTTGGAACTATGAGCAAACCAGTAGGGTTCAATTTTCTAGCAGCACCCTTTTTTATTTGTCATGGCTGTTATCTCATGCATAATGCATATGATGCTGGTTTAGAAAATGCCCGCCTAAAAAAGATGCTGCACTGTACAGATGGACTCTGAGAAAACTCGCAGGGAAGACAAATGAAATGTGTTATCACCACATCCAGGTGCTTCCAGAGGAAAGAGGTGTTTGCAATCATCACTGAGTTTCTTGCATCTAATGCTACGGAGTGATAATAAGTACAGGAAGCACTGAAACATCTGTTTTCCCTACCTATTATCCTGATTTGAAACCATATATTTTTGGGAAAGCCACACATCTGCAGGCCTGAGGGCTGCACCCACTTCTGCTGCAAAAACAAGACATAGCAAGGATCCAACAAAAAATGAGTGGAGTGGAGGCTGTGACAAAAATCAGGTTTAAATCATTTCCTCCAAAGCAGTAGCCTTAGGGATGAGGCCAGATGCTCAGGAAATACGCAATAGCTCTTTTACCTAACAAGAAACAATTTAGAAAGTTTCAGTCGTAGCAGAGGGTGGGTTTGTGAGCTAGGATGAAGGATCCAGATTTACAGAGGGATTACCTGCTGCAGCAGGAAAAATATTATCAGAAACAATGTTTTGCATCAGCAAATGCAGTAATGAAATGAATTTGCTGCCCAGACCTTCAGAGCTCCATAATGATTTCTCTGAAATTTAATGTGATATGAATTTTAGACAGCAAAGCAAAATACAACACATTTGTACTTTCCACACATTTTGGAGGTCCCTCCAAAGCTGCCTCCAGGCAGGCAGGGCTGAGCCATGCCCAGGCACACTGCAGATGTGGGGAGGCAGCCAGGAGCTCTGTGCCTTCCTCCATACTTACAGGGGGTGCTTATTTGAAATGAACTTATCCTAAAGCACAAACACAAACCTTGGTATCACTTGCATGGCCTGACTTCACAAGTACATGCAGATGATAAATTTTTGCATATTGGTATATTTCAATTTCAAATTGTGATACAGAATCACAGTATAACTATCTTGTAAACAAATTTAACAGTGTTGCAGCCATGTCTGTGAAATGAAGGTGAACATAAAATTTATATTTATTCCAAATAGAAAAAGCATGCTGCAACACTCTTTAACGAATGTGTGATCATTTCAAAGCTCCAGACAAAGAGTTCTACTTGGAAAATAGACTCCAGAAGGTGAATTAAAGGGAATTGGTCTGACCATCAAGGGAAGATGCAAGAAGTAAACTTGAGAGAATTGTAATCATGGTGCTAGTCAAGGACTTATTGCCAGAAAGACAACAGAGTTTAATGCATCAAGGTACAAGTTTTGATAACTAAAACAAGATAGAAGAACCTAATTTTCCTTATATTTTGGAATAAGCCTCAGCAACATTTTGGAAGACCTTGACAGCTGAATACATCTTCTGCCTGGGAAAATTATGACACAGACTGGATTAGGCAACTAACCAGAGCCACATGATGTGCCAGAAACAGATCACTCCGTCCTCCAAACTGAAAAACTAACCCACAAATAGCAAAGCTCTGAGGTGCTTTTCATAGAACTGAATTTTAGAAGGATAGAGAGTGGGGGTATTTGCTTTTCCGCATGCAAATACACAGGCTGTCTTTCAGTGAAGCCCATGAAAAATATAGGTTAAAATTTTACACACTGTGCACAATACCTTATATCATGGGTCCAAATTACGGCAAATCAGCCTGTTTTACAAAAGTGCTGGCTTTTGGCTCAGTTCCTTAAAATGCCAAGAAAGAAGTTCTCCTGACAGGACAGCACTGTGTGAGATGGAAAACAGCAGCAGGCTGCTGGCCCTCTCAGCCTTCCTTCCCACTGCAGTATCCACCCTGCTCTGAGCAGTGGCTTGGAGCTGTAGGTCTTCACATGGTCTTTCCCTCTCCTTTACCTGGGCTTTCCTTCTCCTTTGGGATGTGGTAATAAAACATCTCTCGTTATGATTTAGACTAATTTCCAACATAGACATGGAAAGCATTACTATCATTCTTACCTAGCTAACCACACATGCAATTTTAAGATGAGCAAAATCCATCATTTCAATCAATCATACTGAGGAGCAGCAAAAATATTTAAGCAGACTCTCATGAAAAGCATTTAAAGGTACATGAAATGTGAGCTGAAATGACTCCTCAGTTTTGCTTACCAAGGTTCAAAAGCTGGAATTGAAGTTAAACGTTCCAAGTAGTACATTGCACATTTATTTTAACAAATAGTTTTTGACTACTGGGATAATTTAATTAGGCAAAATATCAGCCACTGGCAAGCTGTAAATTCAATCTCAATGTCCCAAAGGTATGCTCCTTGTGGGAATTAACTCAGGAAAGCCCAGTGGGTGTATGGCCAGGTGGCATTCCCAGCCTTACTGTACATGGACATACAGAAAGATGCTGCTGGCTTAACTGGCTCACAGTGGGACTGTGATCATAAAGGGCTTTGGCTTTGAGGTGTCTGTCTGCATGTGAAAAAGTCATCCCTCACATTCAGTGTTCACCCTAAAATAAGGCAGTAACTGCATTAAAACTCAATGCCATCAGCCATTTTTCCCATCTTTTCCACACGCAGTGTGAGCATCCAGAAAGCTCCCAGGCATCAGCATGGTGCAAATGTCAGATATTCATGTTTTTAGTACTGCAAGTGCTTGAAACAATTCTGATGGCCCACCTGGGACATGCTAGCAGTTTACAAAAATGAAAATTGCAACATGAAGACAATATCCAGACAAAATGTACAGAGACAGAAACACAACTATATACACTGTTAGGAAACTGGTAAAAAAACCCCATAATCAAAATATTTCAGTCAATCAATAAAGAATGGGCTGGTTATTTTTCTCTTCAGTAGCTAGCATACATCTGAACCAGCTAGCCTAAATCTCTGATCTCCCAGGAGGAATGAGGCTCAACATTGCTTCGTTTCCATCAGCTGCTTAAAATGTTAGGCTCAGTTAAGCAGACAGCAGTGCAGAGAGGCTCAGTGGACTCAGAAAAAACTTAAAATGTGAAGTCCTGCCTCACAGCCTCCAGCTGCCCACGCTAATTGGTGAAACACCACTCCTCCATCTACCTCTTTGACTTACTTTTAGCCTGTATTTTTCCTAAACAGAACAGAAAAGGCATTGTGACAGTCCAGGGAAGCAGACTGGTATTTTATTTTCTGATGTGCTTATCAGAAAATAAAATTTCGTTATTGCATTATTTCTTTGCACACAGCAAAGGGCCAAGCCACTTGTTTCATGTGAGACAACTGCTGAAAAATGTACACACTCACCACACAGCCAGAGAAATCTGGTCCTATTCTCCAGAAAAGAGGGCTGCTTGGTGCAGCTTTGGTCATTCCATTTCTGAGTCTTAACTATTACAGCTTCAATTCAAGATAAAACCCAACTTTCAATCTCAGATTTCTTTTCACTGCAATCTGTTTTAAACTGCAGGAACATCTGAGGGAAAAAGGTTGGAACTAGCAGTACCATTTCTGTTTCTATGAAGAGATATATTTCTAGAACTGACTACAGTTAAAGAAAAGAGATATTTCAGTCACCTCAATGCTGGATTACTGAAATACTTGCTTAACATGGGAATTTTGAAATTTTAATCAATGAACCACGAGGTAAACTGCACTCTGAACTGTTTCCTGAATGCAATACATTGCACTTCTGCTTTGAGATTGACAGTAATCTTTGCTTAAAGCTAATTCAATTTTTAACTGTTTGCTGTTAATTCTATGTTTGTAAACTGGAAAATACAGAATTAGAATTGGAAAGTATAAATGCATTCCCAAGGAATAGAAAAAAACAATTTTTAAATGTCCTGAATCAGGATATAAAGCTGGGGTGGGGAAAGAGTGCTATTTCCTCAAGAAGAGTAATTTTGCAGAACCATTTCCTTCTCAGCATCTTGCAGGCAGGATTTGCCATTGACAAAGCCACCACTCAGTTTTCCTGCTCAAACCCTTTCAGGCTCTCTCTCTCTCTCACCATCTCTCCTCCCCACCACCTGCTGCAGAGACAGTGTAAAACCTCTTCCTTTAGTGAATGACAGACCTTTGGCTCTCATTAACTAAGAATATTTTACCCTTTAATGATTTCAATGCTGCAAAAAGAGGTTTTTTTTCCACAGGGAAATCATTTGGAGAGATGGTTTCAATTCATCTCTCCTGCAAATCATCTCTATTGATGCTCAACAGCCTTTCTGCTTTCTGGCACTGTGACAGCTGGGAAAGCCTTTCAAATAATTCAAATGTTCCTGCACATGACATGTTTAGTAAATTTACTTTATAAGTTGGTAAATTATTATACTGGGGTAAACCGTGGGTGATCAGTCCTAGCAGGTCTTCTTTGGACTGTAGGAAGGATTTATTAAAACCATTGGCTTCTAACTAAATGGAAGCTAATCAAGGTCTGAGGGGTTTTGTGGGAAGGTTATCACAGTCTGGGTTGGCTGGCATTACAACTTCTGCAGTTTTGAGAAAACCCCAGAGAGCAGCCAGTACAATGAAGAGGCTGCTGGGGAAGGAGGAGGCACCTGGAGAACCCTGTCCAGCCCCTCCCCTCCTGTCACAGGGCTGAGAGGTGGCTGCTCCCACCTGAGACACGAGGACTGGCCAAGAGGCTTCCTGCAGTATCTGAACCACCTGCTCTCAAAAGATTGAAGTTTTTTCAGCAATTGAGTCTGATAAATCTCACAGAATAGCAAGCTGAAGGGTCATATTAGAAGGAAATTTCTCATCTCTCAATTATCTTTGACACTTAAGTTCTGCTAGTGTCAAAGCATATGGATACATGCTTTTTTATGGCAGTGGATATTTATTAAAAAACAATTAATTTAAAAATACTTCCAAAGGTAGGTTGTTTAGTATTGTTGGATGGGCCAAATAAGTATCAGTGTCATTTTTTAACTGAGATGTGAAATTAAACCCTCACTGCACTATCAAATGACAGCAAAGGTAAAAATGTATGGAATGGAAGAATTAACCGCTAGGGCTGGCCTAAAAAATATGGTCATTTCAAAAAGTCGTATTTGTCATCTGAGTCTGATTTTTCCAATACTTTCAATGCTTTCTTGAGGTGCAATAACTACTGGTTTGGGCCAATACTGAAATCCTTGATCAGCTTCTATGCTGAGTGAACCCCAAGTGTGTGATGAACTGGGTTTGCATGGCCTGGCTTTTGGTAGTGGGGGGCCACTGGGGTGGCTTCTGTGAGAAGCTGCTGGAAGCTTCCACCATGTCCAGCAGAGCCAGTCCACGATGGCTCTGAAGATGGACGTGGCACTGGCCAAGGCTGGGCCAATTAGAAATGGTGGTAACACCTCTGCGATAACAGATTTAAGAAGAAAATCCAAACAAGGGTTGTAGCGCACTCGTAATTTTCCTGCCAGAGAAGGGCAGGGTGGGAATATGTGAGAGGAACAACTCTGCAGAACACCAAGGTCAGTGGAGAAGGAGGGGAAGGAGGAGCAGAGATTCCCCTGCAGCCCTTGGTGCAGCCCGAGGTGAGGCAGCTGTGCCCTGCAGCCTGAGGAGATCCAAAGGGATGCAGAGATCCACCTGCTCCTGTGGATGAGACCCACACTGGAGAGGGTGGGTGCCTGAGAGGAGGCTGTGACCCCATGGGAGGCCCATGGAGAGACAGGCCCTGCTCCCAGGCTGGAGCAGCCTGACCTTGGAGGACTGACCCCGTGGAAGAGGGGCCCACACTGCAGCAGTTTTGGGAGGACTACTGCCCATTGGAGGGACTCACATTGCAGCAGCTCACAGAGAGCTGTGAGATGGACTCACACTGCAGAAGTTCATGGAGAACTGTCTCCCAAGGGAGGGAACCCCCAGTGCAGCAGGGGAATAACTTCTCACTGAGCAGCAGGAGAAACCTCGGGTGATGAACTGACCATAACCCCCATTCCCTGCCCACTTGCACTGCTGAGGAGGTAGAGCTGGGAAGGAGGGAGGGGTGGGGAGAAGGTGTTTTTAAGGGCTTATTTTGCTTCTCATTGTCCTGCTCTGATTTTGTTTGTGCAGTAAATTCACTTCATATTGCTGAGTCGAGCCTGATTTGCCCATGACAGTATTTAATGGGTGGTCTCTCCCCCAGTCCTTATCTCAGCCCATGAACCCTTAATTAAATTGGCCTCCACTGTTGCTGATGAGCCAAGCCCTGGCTGGTGGGTCAGTCCTGGAGCTGGCTGGCTCCACGGGACATGGGGAAAGCTTCTAGCAGCTTCCCCAGAAACCAACCCTGCACCCCCTCCCCACTACAAACCATTGCCACGCAAACACAACACATCATTACACCCAAGGTCTGCACTGACATGGAAAGGGAATTGCTGCAATATGTCCACAGTCCAGGAAGAGCTGCATTTACTCACTTTTACTGCAATTCTGAACTGTAATAAGGCTGTCTCCTGAAAATATCACATCAGAATCACCGTTATAGTTGTTTATTAAACACACAAGATTTTGAAGCAACCCATTAAAAAAAGAACATAAGGGCACAAAGAGATCCTGATACACCCATGTAATGCACTGATCCCTTTTTACCCCTTGACCTAAACCAGACTGTTTATTAAATATTTCTCTGCAGTCCAACTCACGAGAAACGCTCTGCTGCACCGGGTTCTTCATTTACAACCTGATGCTTGCTTATTTATTTGTTTAGCTCTTAACTTTGCGTCCGCCAGGTGCAGGAGGGAGCGATGACGGCAGAGCGGTCCGAGGCAGCACCATCCCGTTGTCACGGCAACTGCAGCTCGCACATCCCGGCCCTCCCGCGAACGATGCGAAACCGGCTGCCCAAAACTTCCCCCTGAAAGGTCACCCCTGAACGCCGCATTTTGCATCCTGAGCCTTGACCAAAGCCCAGCTGCGAATTATGAGCCTGGTCCATAAAACTTGCCGGAGCTGTCAGCGACCAGAAGGCAGCGGAGCAGCCGGGCATTTGGCCCCAGAGAGCAGAGCAAGAATCATTCAGAATCACACAGCATAATAGGGCAATTATGCAAGGTAAACAGTGAGCCAGCCAGACTGCTAGACAGTGATACAATTTCTCCTGTATTCCTCTGATTTTCTCTATTTATTTTTCAAAGGACTCGATTGTCCTCCCATTTCATAGCTATTTTGCAAATGTCTTCTCTGATCCTAAATTGCAGGTTTCCTTACTGCAGTTATATTTGCTGATTCCATGAGCAAATTTTCCTCCTGAGTACATCAGGTGAGTGTATGTGAAATATGGATAATGTTTTCTTTAATATGCTTCGGGAAAAAATTACTTCACTAAGGAAAAACTGTAAAGAACAAGGAATAAAAAGCAAATTTTTAAGCTGATACTGTGGGTCTTGTAATGATAAAAAATAAAAAAATATTTTAGTAGTTGAGGAACTGAAGAAGTCAGTGCTGAGGCAATCAGTATTCAACTTTTCAGTTCTGATACAGAGAATTATTTTTCACTTGGTTGCTACATAATTAAAAAATTTCAATAACATTGCATTTCAGTAACAATCCCCATTAAAGACTGGGGCCTTACTGTGCTGTTGCTGTGTGAAAACTGTAAGGAGAGATCCTGTCCTAAGGCACTTGCAGCCCATGGGGTAAGTAGATTGTAGAGTCTCTCTGACCTCAAGGCAACATGCCATATCCACTCCGAGGCACTTTCAGGTATAATAAAGAAAAAATAATTGCATGCAGCAGCTAACTTACTCACTGAAAATAGAAATAAGTAGAAATAAGATGGCTTTAAACCTGCTTTAAAACAAACTAAATTAATTTCCATCAGAGTTGATATTGAATGTGTTTATAGAGTACTTTTACAGTGCTGATTTCTGGTAGTAAATTGCACTTCTTAAATTACGAGGCTATACATATATACATATACACATATACACATACATACATATACACATACATTTCAGCAAGTTATCCCAATACAACATAACAGGTTGTGCAAATGTGTTCCAAAACACTTGGCAGATTTTTGTGCGTTTTGTGGTTTCCACCTTTTTCCCATGGTTTGCCTGTAACCCGTGGTGACTGCCCTGGGGACTCATCTGTACCCACAGATTATTACTTCCTCAGAAAGTCATTACCTTGCTAACACTTCCACTTAGCTGAATCAGACCCTCTAAAGAGAAAGCAATTTGTACAAAGAGTTGCAAGGATCAAGGAACAGTTACTAGGCAGAAATGCAGCCTATTATTTCCCCCAGCCATAGCCTACGCAGTAGCTCAGTCCTGTGAAAGTTCTTTGCTCACATAGCAATGGATGTTCTTCCAAGAAATTGCTTTTTTCTGCAGGCTCACTGTGACTCTTTCCTTTTTCTCTCCCTCACAGAAGCCACTCACCCTGTGAACAGTATGTACACTTATCTTCCAGAAAATGCCTTTCAATTTCAGCACTTGCAGTGCTTCATGAAGTTACTTATTACTTTTCTATCCCTCTTCATCCATATCTGGTTGCCTGTTCCTCATTGCCAAAGCTTCAGCAGTGTTCTGCAACAAGTAACAACCACCTATATTTGTGACTGTTGCTGACTTCTCATGACCAAAGTCACTTCTCATGAACCTAAGACTATCTCTCTTATTTTAAGTATGTTATAGCAACTAAAATATTGTCCTATATGTCTTCCTGTAAAAAATAGGGAGATTAAAATTCACTTCAGAGAAATAAAAAAAAAAATCAGGTAGGGAAATTAACAAATAGTCTACAAAGGGATCAATTGAAATTGGAAAAATAGAAAATCAAATGAGAAAATGAAAAATCCTCAACACTTCCCTTTTAATTTAATGTTTTAGCCTTCAAAATGCTTTGATAAAGGTACAGACATTTGGCTACAAAAATACATATTGTTTCAATCAGAGCAGGCACAGAAAGCTAAAGGTACTGGCTGAAAAAAGATATGATGAAATTTGTGGTGGTATGAGGTTACTAAGATTAATATATGGCATTTACTAACCCTTTCCTCATTGACAACTCTCTGATCCTGTATACACAATATTCTTTCATCCCTGAGTGATTTATCCCTCTTTACATTTTGATGTCCAGTTGTGTTGTTTTTTCTACTTAACTGAGAGATGTTGACAATCACAACCACCTCTTACTGCTTTTGTCTTTACCCAAAATATTTCTTTCATCCTATCTCTACTTGTCTCTCTTCACACAATTCCACCAATTAAATCCAAGTGAAAAATGACAGCGCAGACCTTCATCCTCTTTCCCCATCCCCGTTTGGCTGGTGCTCCCTTCCCTGGCTGCCCCCTCCCTTTCTGTGTCCCAGTTACAGCACTTTCCTATCTTGACTTATGCCAGTGTCATCTCCCATTTCCCCATCTCTCCCATCCTGCTCTTGTCCCCTCTCTCTTACCCTCCCTTTTTGTCTCTCACTCTTAGGTAGTTTTCAGTTCTCACAATAAAGGCATGTTTTCCCCTTTGTGTCTTAAACCCATGCTTGACCTCATTTGCCCCTCCAATAGCTCCTTCCTCTCCCTTTCATCTGTGAATTCACTTAAAGTGCTGTTTCTAGTCCCTATTCCTTCCCTACTTCAAACCTTATCCTACAACAGCTCTCCAAGAAGGACCTTATGACTTTTGAGGCACTGCTGGGAGCAGAGTGTGTTCCTTAAACTGCTGCCACCACAACTCTCTTGAAGAGTGAATCTTGTTCTAACTGAAATCCTATTCATCGTTTTTGCTCCTACTCTGTTCTTTCCTCATCACCTTCCTTTTCATCTCCTCTGCAAGGTTTCCATGCCCTCTGTAAAGCTTTTCATGCCCTGATCAGTCTCTGTTGGTCTGAAGTGTTGTTCTCTTCTCCTGTCTCTGGTATTCTCATCTCTGAACAAAAAGTCAATTATCTCATGTTTCTAAGAAGAATACTTACTGACCTACCACTTTATTAGTTCCTGTTTAGAGGCAGATCCTGACTGCCTGGCTTCTGTTTATGATGTTTAGGCACCAACAAAGCAAACATGGCTAAGATAATGCTAAGTGTGGGTAAAAAAATAACACTGTTTAGCTTCCACTGCTGAAGACAACACTATTACCTGTCATTTGAACTTACTGGTCAGCATCATCTTGAACTTCTTTAAATTCCTTATCTAATATTCTTTAATATGATATTTCTTATACACATTCACCTTCAAATTTTCATATTTTCCCATGTGACTACTACAGAGTCTTTCTTTAGCCTTCAGGAGTACAACATAAACCCTTCGTGACTTCTCCTGCCCTATCAAATTTTCATCAGCAGAGATCATTATCTCCCTATTCCAGCTGGCCTGTAATGCCCACCTTTGTAAATCTGCACGCCTGCACTTTCATAACTTCTTCCTGGTGCTTTTTAATTTTCACAAAAGTCTGCAAAGCTACTTCATTTAATCTGAACCTGTCTATAGGCATTTACTGCTTTATATGAAAATTATAATCTATTCTGGGTATCAATCATTTGTACAATATCTAGCACAATGAGTTTCTGGACCTAGGCTGAGATTTCCAGATAATGCTGCAATACACAACAGCTCTTAAAACATTTTAAACTGCACATCAGATCAGAGCTCCTCAATCCCTTTCCCATATCTGTTGCTCCTGTATCACCCCAGGTGCACAACTAAGGATGCAACACACTGACAAGAACTGGGAAATTCAAACTAGCAGCTCTGCTCTTGTGCAGCCTCTGGTCAGCTTCATGAATACCAGAAGGCACCAGAGGTAGTGTGGAAGGAAGCTCTTCCCTGATTTCAGTTTATTTAAGTTACTTGTCTTGCAAAAGAAAAAGCCATGTATTCCACAGCAAGACCCTCAAGGACCAAGTTGTCTCCCTTTCTGGGAACACTGTTCCACAGCTGACGGCGTCTATTCGTTCTCGCCCGTAGCCGAGCAGCGCCGGGAGCGGCTCCCTAGAGCCCGAGCCAGCCCCGGTACCCGGCGGGGCTGCTTTCGGCGGGGCGGGGCCCCGCGCACGGCTTCAGGGGTATGTCATTCTTCAGAGACAGGACGGCAACTTTGGACCACCTCCCCCAGAAAGGGAGACAACTTGGTCCTT
>JAHLSL010000021.1:2820390-2857453 GCA_025920805.1 Petroica traversi
CCTGGCTGTCCCCTCCCCTTCTCTTCCCTCCCCTCCCGCTTCTCTCCGCTCTCCCATCCCACCGCCTCCCGGCTCGTCCCCGATCTTTCCCCATCCTCGAGTGTCTCCCAGAATCGGGGCTGCTGCCTCCGCCGCGGCGCTGGCTCTGCCCTGCTGGGGCCAGACACACCACGGGCGGGCAGGAGCTCTCTCCTCCCCGGGTCAGGATCTGCACGGACAGGATTTACGCTTCCATGCCAGTGTGCCACGGCTGGCACCGCACAGCAGCCCCCCAGCCTGGTCTGGCGCCCTGCTCGTGTGCCCCGCCTGGGTTTTGTGTTCTCTTTCACTGAGCCTTCTGTCCCTTCCCTGTTCTAGCAGGAAGAGCCTCGCTCCCACTTTGGCGTCGCAGTTTGGTGCTGTGCAATTGGGAACGGAAGGTGCAATACTGAGTGCCCAACTCTAGAGATACTTCCACTCTTTCCTCTCGAATACTCACTTGGGGAAGCAACCAAGAACATGAGACTCCTGCTAACCAGACTATAATTTAATCTTATGCTTGGGTAATCTAAGCGACAGAGATTCTGCATTGAGTGGTACTGATGCAGTTTGTATTGCAAAAGCTGCTTCACAAGGTCCCTTGCAGGGCTGGAACCAGCCCCATGAATACCAGGCACTGTGGGATAATGTCATGAGGGGGACTTCATCCCAGGTGAATGTTTCTCCCCTGGAATAATTTTGCAGCAGCACAGCAGGAATGACTCTTCCCCTATGAGAACTTATAGAGCAATACACAAGTCATGTTCTGCACTTCATGCCATCACAAGCATGGCTGTCAGCTAAAAGGGTCCACTGAAAGGATCCACTGAAATCCAAAATCAAGCTGTCCAGTGTTACAGGAGCTGCAAGTAGGAACACCAAGTCTTTGGAGTAAAATCTCTTGTCCTAAAGGCTGACTCAAGATCTTTTTAAGGATCCCACAGGCCTTGGCTTTGCATCCCAGGCAGTAGGTCCCATGTTCTTGTCATGAAGGGATTTGGATCAGAGACTGCTGTCCAAGCTGCCAAATTGCTCCTTGTGCTTCCCAAAACAGGTGAGCACTGAGGTGTTCTAAGCAGCTTCCCAGCCAAATTGACTCACAGCAATCTCACCTTCTGACTGAGATCTGCTGAGATCCCTTACCCATGTGGGTGCTGCCTACAGCTCTTGTCCCATACTTGTGCTACCAAGATCCCAGTGGGGCAGTGATCTGAGCTACTTTTGCATCACTGCAGTAATGTTTTGGCAGATTCAAAATACTTTACTTCTATAAAAAGAGAGTTTCAAAAGAGATTATATTTCAATCAGACTGCTCCCCAGCAAATAGTGCCCAGAGCAATAGGATATAATGGGGTCTGAAACCAATGAAGAAGCCTAACACATCCCTCTTCCCAGGAGTTGTGTGTGCCCTGGGTGTGCCCAGGAAAAACTACCAGACATCCCTTAGACTTCAAATGAAAATATGAACAACACAGTCAGTGTCTCACACTGTAATTGTGCAAAACTTGCTAGACCAAGAGCTCTCAACAAAGAAAACACTGGAGTAGAACCTTGTGGGAGCCATTTTATTTTGTTTCATTTTAACTTAAAAGTTTGAAGGGTTCTGGCAGGCTGTTGACTTCTGGCTTGTGTGCTTTCACACCACTTTGATTTCAGTTCTAGCTGTACTTGCAGGAACTTTGTCTTCTGACACTTATTTTTCCTAGCACAGTTTTCAAACCCTTGAAAAACCAGTGGCAAGAGAGCAACAAAAGACTTCTCTTTCTTTCCTGTTATTACCATCACCACTAGACAGGAATTAAACCATAAATGTGAAGTGGGGACTTAAAGCATTATATTGAACCATGTTAATTTTCCTAGCACTACTATTTCAAATCACCTTTCAAATTTCCACTTTTGGTGGAACATTGAGAAAATTGCTGCAGAAAAATAATAATGTAACCATTACAGATTTCATATTTAAGCTTCTGGTGTAATTTTGATTTTGATCTTAAAAACATACTTTCAAATAACATTTTTTGTATGACTAAAATAAAATGTTTGTTAGTTCTAGTAAGTAAATGGTTTAGTTTTATTTTCACAGAAGCACACAGCCATTGTGTAGAGGGCATGTGCTGTACCTATAAAATACCACAGCCTATGGCAGGGAAATGCATGCTGGCTGCCATGAAACAGGTGATGGCATCTTTAAAACAGCAAGATAACAGAACAAGGGTATGAATTAGATAATATTAATTTTGCATTGAAACTCACATTGAGAAAGAAAGTGGACAGAAAAGGAAATCTGCCCCCAGAAACAGAAAATACCCAGGATCAGATGAATCCTTAGCTTGACTCCATCTCTTCCCATAGTGTAATCATCTGGAAAATACTCAGTCTGTGAAGCTGGGTGAAGAGCAATTAATGTAGGGCAGGAAGAGGTTGATGGCAATGTGCAAATGAAGAATTAAAATCTACAGAACTCCTGAGGGGGAAAACTTTACAATTTGTTTTTCTTCCTTTACTTCAGCACCTGAGATGGTGTAGCCTAGCAGGAGAGGGATTGAAAATGCAATTTTTTGGATCAAATTTAATTTGTCATGCTGCTACCCTCACGCTGGGAGATGATTAAGGCATTAAAATCTGACCTCTCTCCATTAATTGCTAAAAAAAGGTGATCTCCCACAGATCCTATTAGTGGATATTGGACTGTGTTTTAGCTGCTCTGGTTTTGTGCTGCCTGGTGCACACTGCAGTGATGCTTTTCCTCCTTATGCTCCATCATCACTCAGTGATGTCTGCTCTGTGTCTGCTGGTTTCAAAACATGCTACTTGAAATAATGGGAGTAGGAAGTGAAAGGACAGGGTGGGCAGGGGATGGAAAAGGGAGGGTGATCTCAGGGAATTTACATTTACATTTGCCTCTAAAATAGGTTTAAAATAATGAAAAGACACTATTCCTCATAAAATCCATATGTAATTGTTGTAGGACCTATTATTAATTTTACCCGTGGTGCTACTGAGTAATTAATTATTTTGTGTCCCAATGACTATTTCAGTGTTAGGTGAAGATGAAGCAGTAGGAGGTTTAGAAGATGTCCTGTCTCTCTTCTGATTTTTGTGTGGGATCTCTGCTTGTTTTATTAGGTGTTAAATCTGCTTTCAGGCCCCTGCTTTTCTTGCAAACCTGTTCTCTTGCAAACCCCAGAAAGCAGACAGCAGATCAGTTTCCTGACCTACCCAGGATCCCTGTGGTTCAAGAACATTATTAGAGGGGAGAAAAGAATTTGTATTTAAACCTTTTTCCTTCTAGTAATGTATTCTGTGTATCTGAGGAGAGATATAATGATTTAGTTGTGTTATACCCATCTCCACGCTTGAAATATGCCTGGAAGCAAGATTGCCTCTTCAGCTCTCACACTGTTTATATGAGAAAATGATCAAGATTTCCTCCTTACTCTTGTGAATACTTGAAAAATATAATTCACTTACCTTGACCTCTCAAATAGTTATCTTAATTTTTTTTTTTACCATATAATTTCCACATTGCTCTGCATTAATAATGCATTTCTTTCAACAAGGAAATGGTAGCATTCATTTATCTGATATGGCCATTCAAACCAAGAAAGTTTCCAGTTTAGTATTCACAGCTTCCTGGATATGTGTGGGTGATACTCAGTATTAGCTGTATCTGAAGGTTTGGTAAGATATCTCCAAACAGCTCATAAATAGAGAGAAGTAAATTAACTCACTCTTACACTGCATCTTTTTCATGTTTGAAAATGACCTCAATTTCCAATATCCAAAGTCAGAAAGCAAGGCCTTGAATTCCCCCATCTGAACCTTTCCATTTAGTTTCAAAGGAATAATTTAGTAGATTCTTAATTGTGAAAACCTGTAGCCTGCCAGCACAGAAGTTTCCTGCGATGGAGTACTATCAAGGAAATTTGGTAGTAATTTCTTTTCAGCTTTCTCAGCCTTTGAACCACAGCTGAACTTTAATGCTGACCTGAACTTGTCAGGGTCCAGTCTCCTTCCCTTGCGAATAGTGAATGTTTCCCAGTGAACAAACTATAAATTTTGCACAAATGAGAAGTTTAGGATCAGTATAATTGTATTCACTTTTCCAGCAAGTAGTGAAAAACCCATACACAGCAGGAATCAAAGAATCCTCACTGCATGGCATCCTACTGGTACCTCATGGCTGAAAATTGGGGCAGATGTGCACATTTGTACAGGGCTCACCATGCTTTTTCTGTGTGCTGTGTGAACAGAAATCTTCAAAGTGTGGAAAGACAAAACCTTAGGTTTGCCTCCATCTAACATTTGACACATTGGAAGTTCAAACATTCCAAAGTTGCATGAGGATGTTTGCTGCATTTATTAATTGAGCAGCAGTGCCCTTTGCTGCTCTTGGAATGCAGAGTTTCCCCATTTGCAGCCAAGGATAGAAAGCTGATTGCAGCCACTCCACAGCAGCAGAGACTGGAGATGGTGGATACTGGGCTTGCAGGAAACTGGGATGCTCTGGGGATGGCATGATTGCTAATGGCTCAGAGTATTTGTCCTCATGGAAATTATCTCCTGCTTTCCTGTGAGCTCAGTTAGTTCAGAGGGATCAAAGGAAAAGGAGGTGTGAAAAAGGTGATAATAAAGAAGCTTTGGCTGTATTACTTTGTCACATTGAGAGCTGCTGGTTGTTCTAAACAGACTGTATGGAGGGTGCAATAACCACCCATGGAAACACACCCTACAAAGCATTGCTAGGCTGTGACAGCCCAGCTGAGATCTCATCTTTAAAGAAGGTATAAGGTCTTCCTCCAGTCCCTTTGGGTGTCCCAGACTTGTCCAACTAAACTGGCAGCTAGTGAAATAAAATTACTTTCTGGGGAAAAAAAAAATCGTCAGCTGAGCACCAGGCCTCATTTGAGAGTGTTTAAATATCAGTTGATTCGGGAGCCTGAATAAGGAACATAAAGAGTAATATCCAGCAAGGATATTAAGTGTAAGTAAGAAAGGATAATGCAGAGAGAAGCTCAAAATACCCAGGTAATACTCCCGAACAGAAAGAGCCACTGAGTTTGTCCCTACAAGGGTGCAAATCAATTGCTGCCGCCTTGCAGAAGCTGCATTGGCACAACCATAACAGCCCTGAAAACTCAGACTGCAAACACAGCTGCAGCACAGAGCAGTGATGGATTTATTCTCATTTACTCAAGTCTCTGCAGAGCTCCTCCACATAAAATCTGTTTACCTTGTACTCTGTTCCAAGAATACACTTTGTTCCTAATTAAGAAGGTAAATCATAATACCTAGTTATGTGACCAGCATTTTATGTAACTAAGTATCATACTGGGTAAACATTTATCACTTCAGTTGTTCCTGGCAGAGTGAGCCTGAAATTTTATGGCCCTGATATCCAAGTCTTAATTAAAATATCTTTGACTTTTTCTTTCAGATGCATTCTTCTCTCTGTGAGTATTACAAAATTAAGCAGGTACTGCCACATTTTAATTGTTGATAGGTAATTCCTTTGTTTTGTTATGGACTAGATGCTCTATCAGCCTAAAGCAACAGTGCTGGAAAATCTAAATGCAATTTAAAAGGAAGTAGTCAGACACCCCATTAGTTGTATTCTACATTAGGAAAGCTCTGTAAGTTGAGGAATTTCTAATTCTGCATATACAGTACTCAGTCAACTGTAAACCTGACAAATGCAATATTTTGCTATCTTCTTTTCCTAGGTTTTTTTGTGTTCCCTACAGTGCCAAGAGATGGGAAAAAGAAGATGGAAACTGGCAGGACTTAATTACATTTGTGTTATCAGTGTGTAAGAGCCCAATTAAGAGCAATTATGCTGAATTTTAAAGCATATTTTGTCATCTAAAAAATAAAATGTTCAAAAAAGGAGAAAAAAATCATCTCTATTCATTCAGTACTTATGAATGTTTCTAGGCTTCAGCACAACCTTTTGTATGTGTGTCTTCCTTTGAGCTCCAATGCTTCTGCTGAGCTTATTTGAAAGTGACACGGAAAATTTACCTCAGAACAATTATTCTGAATTCAGCCTCATTCTTTATAAATGTTAATTCTGAAAGATCCTGTCCTCCTCTTCATGTCTGTCCTCTTTCATTCTGTCTAAACACTGTGGAGCCTGGAGTAGCATCTTCTTAAGATTTCTCCAAAGTCTTGACTCCTGGGTTGGATGTGATCAGTCCAGGGAAAACCAGAATAGCTGGACACCATCCGTGCCCACTCCCAATGCCTTTCTGTACTGAGATGTGAAATGCAACTGTAAATATTTTGAGGCTTCACCCCTTTTAGGTTGGTACACAGCCTATGACTCACTGGCTGCCGCACAGAGCCTGTGTTTGCTGCTGCAGAAAGCAGATGATACTGTTATTATGCAAAATCACTTCTACCCACCCTCGTGACTCACCAGCACGTCACCAAACAGGATTTACATCAGTTCCAAAATATATCTCCATTACCATTCCCATCTCAGCAGATTACTTATCCCTTCCTTGCACTCCTCCTCTGGATGACGGCACCAGGGCTGTGTTTTCCTCTCGGAAGCAGAGCGGGGCTGGAGGCTGCTCCTGGCTGCCCGAGCTCAGTTTGCCAGGAGCCCTTCACAGAGCAGAAATGCCACGTTGCAAGGGCTGCATCAGCCCTCTCCACTGAATGACCAAGCCCTTTTCCTATGATGGTGGTTTCCCTCTTCAGCTAAGATTTTTCTCCCTCTCTTAAGATCAGTTCCAATAATTTGTACCTTAAAGAGTTGATTCATCTGCGAATTAACGTAAAGAAGAGCTGATCTCAGCTTGCTGTCATGTGCCAGTCTGTAAATGGTGACAACTCAAGGGCTGCTTGACTTAAGACAGATTCATTTGCCTCAGTTTAAAATTGTTACATTTTTTAACACCATAGTCAAACTGCAGTGGGAAGTCCATTGATTCGGGAAAGGAAAATGAAGATAATCTTCTTTTAGTTATTCTCCTGTGGTAAGACTCTACCTCAGTCTTGTGGAAGCACCTGGTGATGATAGTAAATAACTAAATGCATTCTTATTTGAGGAATTCTATTAAATTATGACTTTCATGGTTCTCTGTTCTGGCACATTTTGCATCTAAATAGGAGTAGATTACATTTAAGTGTCTTTGAATATTTGCGTTTAAATTAAATGGACATTGGATAGATTTGCAAATCTGAACATGTCTGTAAATTTGGAAATTTAGCTCTCTGTCTCATTCACAAACCTACAAAAAGGGAATATTCCAGTCTTTGTGTTGCTGGCAAAATAAATACACACATTGTATGGAATACCATGCCAGAAAACCTACTAGGACATCTGTATAAAAGCTAGGATATGAATAAAAGCAAAGAGGCCTCTCAGGAAGATCTATCCTGAGAAGTATCCCAGCTGCTTTTGAGGAGGCATGGGCTCATTCAGGCTGAGAACATTCTCTGAATTTTTTATGCACCCAGCTGCTCTTTTCAGAAGGAGCTGTGCTGCAGACCAAAGCACTGCTGGAGGGTAGTGTCTCCTTGTCCATCAGGCCTATCCATGGCATCCTTTCAGTGCCCAGGTGCTCATCCAGCTTCACTCTGCCCTGCTGTGCTGTGGGTGTGTTGTGCTTCACCTGTGCAAGCAGAGCAGCCCGAGGAGAGCCCCAGAGGAGACCCAGCAGCTGGGGGGACACGAGAGTTTGCTCTTTGCACCCCTGATGGCAGAGACAAAGCCATGAGCCTGAACCTGCTGTGTCTGACCAGAGCTGGTCACTGATACAATCCCAGGGCACTCAGGGCTTGGCTGGGCTCACACTTGGCAGCACCTTTGTTTCATGTTCTCTGTGTGATAAGGATGGGGGAAACCCCAGAAATTTAAATAGCTTCAGGAAAGGTTAAAAAGCAGCAGCAGCTTTTTAAAAAGGTTAAGAAGAAAGCAGCTTTGCAAAACAGTGATTTGCAGAGAGCTCCAGGTAAGAAATGCAGCTTGAGGAGGATGGAGACATCACAGTGTGGAAATGGGATTCAGTTAGAGATGGAGACAGGTAACCTCTCTATGGCCCACTACAGCCCATGGGGATCTGAGCAACAGAGAAGTTCAGCCAGAGGGGATTCAGACAGGTAAGAAAAGCACTCAGTGATCCAGACAGGATCCAGAGGGATAGGGGCCTCCCATGTCTTACCCATCATCCTATACTTGATGATCTCAAAGATCTTTTCCAACCTAAACAATTCAGTGATTTTACCAGCAGACCACAGCTGCCTTATGGTGTTTGAATTGGCACTGGACAGTTCACAGAGCACTTACAAACTGCTCCTCAGGCTGTCTGTGGTGAGAGCTGAGACAGCCAGCTCACACACAGACTCCTCCATTTTTGCTCTGGAGCTGAATTTCACACTTTGGTTAAGCTGCCTTCTGTTTGCTAACTCTGCTCCTCCCATTCTTTTGTAGGAAATGCTCACATCCTGGTTCCTTTGCCATGTTATGCAAAAAGGTTGGCTACTTCAAAATGTATTGCTTTGAGATATTCTCCTCTGCCAATATTTGCTTAAGATAAGACAAGGTGTTAGTAATTACATAAAAAAATAGTTCTGTAAAGCAGCTGATCCCCTGGCAGGGGTTGTGAAATTCTCAGCTATCTTCTGAAACCTGAATTTCATTGTTGTGGAGGTCCTCTGGCTGTGGATTTGTTGGTTTTGGTTTGGGTTTTTTTGGTTGTTGTTTGTTTGTGGGTTTTGGGGTTTGTTTTGTGGAGGGAGTTTTTGTGGGTTTAATTTTTGGTGGTTTTTAAAATTTTCTTTCTTTTTTTTTAAATTTTAATTAGGAAGTAGTTCAAGAAGAACAATGTACCCACATAGTTATTTTAGAGAAAAATGGATTTTGTATTATTATTCTGGTTGACCTTGGGGTCAGCTGTGTAATAGCCAACGAGAGATACAAAGGCCATTAGGACCCTGAATTATCCTCCAGCAAAGCAGAACAACAGAAAAATTATAGGTTTGATTTAGCATTTTGAATGCAATCCAAGTCTGACAGAAACAAGTGGAAAGAGATCATTAACTGAAATGGGGATGGCATGTAACCTGCTCATTTTAGCTTCAAGTTGTGAAGCTCTGAAGTTTGAAGTGCTGGAATGAGAAATGTTCTTTTTTATTACAACAGCTTTTGTCATAGAAACAAAAGAGAATTATTTTCTATCTGTCTTAAATAATACCTTTTAATAAGCCCAGCTGAAATATTTAACAAATCTAAAACTGATTGTTAAGAATTAGAAGTAGGTTTTTAAAAAAGAATGTAAAGTTATTTTTACATAATTGTTGTCTTAATATATTTTCCATTAGAAAATATCCAAAATAATTTGAAGCCACTCCTTTACAGCACTAACCACAATAATTTTTCTAAAAATACCAAGACATAGGTACCATAATCCATTCCGGTATCAGCTGGGCTAATTCTTTCTAAATAGTTTAATTACCAATTTTCCAGAGTGTGGTCCCACTCAAAAACACTCAAGAGGATTGGGTTTGAAGCTGTTATTTGTATTACCAGTGACTGCTACAGCAGTCAGAATGTTGAACATGGTGGCAGTAAATGCCTACTCAGCATCTACAAAGAACACACCCAAGGCCATGATGTGTGCTGGTGTTTCAAGATGGCTTTAGTGCTGTCCCCTCAGAGACACAATTCCAAAAGGTTTGGTTCTGTCATTCATCTACAGTGCCATTGGATCACCTCATATCTTCAGAGGAGGAAAATGTCCTTTGCAAAAAGAGCCAGTCAAAGCTCTCTCTGCCAAAGCTGAGCAAAGATGTTTTCTAAACCACAGCATTTCCACAAGGTGAGAAGCCCATGTCAAGACCAGAGGGAAACTGGATTAAAAGCACCTCTAGCTGGTAACAAAGATACTCATAGATATGCACTTACAAGCATTTTTCTAAATTCTTATGAAAATTTAGCTACTACAGATGTGTCACACATTTTTAGAAACTAACCTTTTTGGACAGTTTAAGTGAAGAATTCATATTACACCACTTTGATATTCATGAAGAAACTTCTGTTTCATTCTGATGAAGTAAAATTGATATAAGCTTTATTCTTCAAAGTCATGTATCCCAGCTAAAAACATCACTGATTTACTATTTAGCACAGAATTGTTCATCACTATTAATTTCAGATTTTGTTGCCACCAGGAATTAAAGTCTGATGTTTTACAGATTCTCTGTAAGTGACTCTTACAATACTCTGCTGACAGAATAGTTTCATTTAGGTAGAGCACCAGGATCCATCAGCACAGCAATGGTGACAGAACTATTCCTTTTTAGATGTGGAAATTCACTTAGCAAGTGCTACAATGGGAGACCCTGCCACTTCATACTGTGAACAGGTAACAGCAGTGGCAGAGCAACTGCATCCCACTGGTTCTACACTATTTCAAATGGCAAATTATCTGCTGGAGGAAGAAAGAAACTAAAAATACTTATTAATTTAGAGCAAATGACAGTAAGGAATTTCTACAGGCTGGGGCTCTGCGTCACAGACATTTCTCTCTGTGCACAGATTACTCATCATGGTCTGAAAAAGTAAATTTAAATTTGGCCTTACAGTGTCTCTAAAGGTGCTGAGCACCTCTAAGCCATCTGAATGCCCAGGGTATCAGTGACAGGCCAGCAAAGCCCCCGTGGTGCCACTTTGGCACTCACACCTCTCCCACACAGTTCCAAAAGCAGTACAGTTCTGTCACTTGGGGATGAGCTCTCTCAGGCTGCATCTGCTCTGTATTTCCTCTTGCATTCATCTAAGCTCCTGATGCTTGTCTTCATGCTTTTTCTGACACCTATTCAACCTGAATTAAGCTGAAAGAACACTGACATGGGTAATTCTGACCCACAGTTTCACAAGAGGTAACTGGAATTTCTATGGATAGTTTGACTTCAATAGCTGGAGAAAACTGTGTCTTTACATCTTGACTCTTTGCTGAACCATTAGTGACTAAAAATCCTTATGAAATTTAATATTTCCAGACCCTTAATCAGTGGAGCATAATGACTAAATTGGCCAATAATCAGCCTGTCCTTTGCCTCACAATTCTTTGGGGCACTGATGATTGTTACAGCTTGATGGGCCTCAAGTCACATGCTCCAGAGCCTGATGCAGGTTGGATAAACCCTTACAAACAGACTGCAAGTCTCTTGTAACAGCACACAACACAGTCAACAAGTCCATTGTTAAATATAACCAATCCTGAAACAGTATTGTCCAGGAAATAGTTTTAGTAATGACTACAAGCTTTCTCAAGGGTGAATGTGGCAAGTTGAGCTGTTGTTTAGCTCTGGGAGATAAAGACAAAAATGCATCTGAATTTAGGGCAACCAAGTGGGGACTGCAGGTACTAAACATTTCTAAGAAAACCATGCTGTTGAGAAGAGAGGAAAAACATCACTTAGCAACATGACAACATTCAGAATTGCAGCCTCTGGTAGAGTGGCAGTTTATAAATACAAGAGGAACAAGGAAAGGGAGGAGAGAAGCCTGTAAAGAAGTGGGGAAAAGGGGTAAATGGGGAAGTTGGAGTTGCAGAAGGACAGGGAACTCAGAGATTCAGTAAGGAACATGCAATGACCTGTGACAGAGTAATGGAACCAAGGTGATGTGACAGAAAGAACAGGACAGGGAAGGAAGCAGGGCTGAGGCCCTGCCCCTGGCTGCTCTGCTGTGGGAAAGCAGGGCCTTCCCAAGTGACATTGTCCCAGGTAACCCACAGTGACACTTCCCAAACTTGCTTTCTCTGTCATTTTTACATGTGAATTTTGGTTTAAATCAGCTTTTCTGTTTTCTCTTAACCAAAGGAGGTAACCAGAGCACGGGAAAACAGGTGAGGTTCAGCCGGACCAGCTGGCAGCTCTGCTTTGGACTGATGCTATTGCTCACACAAGGTAGAGAATGGCAAAACAAACATGTGCAAGATAAAGTAACTGTGTTGTGATTCCCACAGAGAATCCCCAGAGACCAGGAATTCCTCCTGAAGAGCCTGAAAGGAAAAGGCAACCTTCTGCCAGGCTGTACTAGAAGTTATGAGAGCCCTATATTTTGAATACTTGATTTAAAAATCTAAGTTTGTTGTGGAAAGAAAATGTAGTAGCTCAGGAACTACAGGAGTATTTTCACACATGAAAAAACACACAAATCTATTTAAAAAAAAGATTAAAAGGCCTGCATTAAAGTTCTACAGCCTTCAGCTGCAGGATCACTCCTGTTGCCATGGGTGTGGAGCAGGGTTGAACATTGCAAAAGGAGATGGTACAGAAGGTTGGAAACTGAAGACTTTTGTTTTGATGGAAAATGCATGTGATCCCTCAAATTCTTTCATTTAATATTTGGTAAAATAAACAGCAATGGTAAACAGAGTAGTCAAATAATCTACTTTTAAAATATTGAACTCTCATAATGTACCTTAAATTAGACAAATACCTTTTTAAGTAGCATTTCTGAGTCCACCAGAATTCTCCTCCACCATTGGGACATGCCAATTACTTCAGGCTCTTTAGTGAGAAAGTTGGATACATGCTTGGCACCATGAATCTCTAGGGAATATGGAGAAGCAAAACATAGTAATTGTGGATGATATTAAAAGCTTCCTTGGTACTATGAGACCACGAGACCATTCAAGGACCAAACACATCAGCAAAGGCTTCATGAGAGCTTTACCCAGCAGTTACTCGAGAGCAGCTCGAGGTCGCTCTCTAGAGGTGAAAAATACAGATTTCATTTCTGCGGATGATGCAACCAAAGCAATTCGGTTCAAGGAGAGATGAGAGCACCCACCCGGACAGGGTTGGACAGGAGAGATCCTTGATGAGCCTACAGAGGACAAAAGCCAAACCCACTACGTTTTCAGAAAAGCAATACTGAGGCCAAAACTTGCCATCAGACCTATGACAGTGTGCACACTCACACTGCTCTTTGTGCTTAGCTTGAAAGTGCTGTCATCTGTTCAAAGCTGGCCCTCTACCATCTCCTTTTGCCTAATGTAGCTTCCTCTGTAGTTTTCTTGCTGTCTCTGTCCAATGCAGGACTGTCCAAAAGTAATCACACAGCCACAGCTTCCCAGGTCCCACCACCACCATCTTGCCCAGTATCTCAGGAAAATACCACATTTCAGCAACAACCTGCTTCCAGACCCAAAAGAACCTTGGGAAAACCACATTGAACTCAGTGACGTTTCAGGAATTCAAATATTACACTTGTTTTTCTGCAGAGCCTACAAAATGTGAGCTTCTTGGTGAAACACAAACCCCAGGCCACTGCAAGAGGAAACAGTCATGATTTAGTCTGTCCGTGACTCTTGCCATTAACGCCACAGCACAGAGAGTGACGGAGTTCATTTGTTTACACTGAAGCAACATTAAACCATCCCAGGCATGGATCCCATCCCCATGAAGTGAAGGCTGATACCATTTGCTTCTGACTCATCTCACCAATTGTGCTCCTAAAGATATTTAAGTCAGTATAAGATAAACTACGCACTGTCTGCCTGGAAACAAATACCAAGCTGCTGGCAAATATTAGAGTCTTTCACTCCAAGAACCTGGTCCTGGTTGGGCGGAAGACAAACACTGCAATTGTTGACATAAGTGATGGGGAGCACAATTCAAACATCCCTTCTGCAGTGGGAATTCTGCCAGAAAACCACAAGTAAAGTACAAAGATATCTGTGAAGAAGTTACTTTCTAAACACTTCTGCTCAGAAATCAGACTGCCTGCAATGTCTTTGTATACCTAATAGTTCAGCAGGTCAGAGTTACATTTATATTTCAGAAAGCTTTCAAAATCATCAATGTATTTATGAAAACTAAATTAATATAGATATTTAAATGCTAAGCCTATATTAAAAGAGAAACCAAAACAAAGATCCCACATCTGCTCGTCACTGGGCATTGCTGTATCCAAGAACTATATTCCTTACAACAAAAATAGCCCCAGAAAACAAGTGCTTGAACACTGCAGAGGTCCTCACCACCCCCTGCTCAAGAAAATAATTAGTCTCAAGAGCACCTTATCAATGTTTATTCATACTGATAGGAAGGTGTAAAGAGGCAGCCTGTCTTCTCAGTGGTGCCCAATTGGCACAGAGACACATCTTGTCCTGTCTAAACAGAACACAGTTTTACTGCCTGGGTGTTGCACACCAGGAAAGATTGCACAGAAGGTGTTGTGGAGTATCCATAAAATATATATTAAAAATCTTGGTGATTTTCAATCCCTTACTGGACACAGCCCTGAGCAATCTGTTCTTCCTGACCTTGCTTGAGGAGGGAGGACTGGATGATGGTCTTCAGTGGTGCCTGCCAACCTCAACCACTGCCAAGCTGTGGTGTTTCTCCTGAGTGCTGAGGTGAAGGGACTGATCACCCTCCTCATCCCACTGCAGTGCCCTTCCTAAGGTGTGCTCTTGGCCTTCTCCACCACAAGGGCACATTGCTGCCTCATGCTTCACTTTCCCAAAAGAAGTCCTGTGTCCTTTCTCTGCAAAAATGCTTCCTGGCCAGTTGGCTACCAGTTTGTACTGGCATGTGGCCAATCTGGTTTTCTTCCCCAGATGTATGACTTGACATTTCCCTTTGCTGAACTTCATAAAGTTCCCATGTTCCTACTTCTGTATCGAGGGTCTCTGAACAGGGATCATTTGGCATATAACCCCCTCATTCCCGTTTTGTGTCACCAGCAAACTTGGTGAAGGTGCACTGTCCCATCATCAAGGTCATTAATAAAAATGTTAAGAAATACTGGTCCCAGTATTGAACCTTGGGATATAAGAGTATTAACTAGTGGCTTCTGCATGGAGTTTGTGCCACTGATTACAAGCTTTTAGCCCCATAAATTCATCTACTTTTCAGTCCCCCTCACCATGCATTCACCTAGTCTGTATCCATCAGTTTGCCAATGATGCTACAGGAGAAGCATCAAGGGCCTCACTGAAGCCAAGATAAACATCTACTGCTCTTCTCTCATCTACTGATCAACCATCTCATTGCAGAAGTCCATCAGGTCTGGAAGGCACAAATCCAGGCTGACTACCCTTAATTACCTTCCTGTCCCTGGCACAGTTTGCTCCTTCGTCCTTCCCAGAGATCAAGGTCAGACTGTCCAGACTTCCCCAGATCCTCTTCTGGCCCTCACGACAGAGTGATGCTTGTTTTCTTCCAACAAGTTTATGGTGGTTCATTCTCCTTAAAGTTCACTGAAATCCTCTCTTGCTCTGACCTCAGCAATGGTGATGCTCCCCCACACCCCTCCTCCTGCTCAGTAATGAGGTACTAGGTCTGCTTAACTGCCCCTTCTCCAAGCTCCTGGCTGCCACATTCCCTCTGCCTCTCCCCAGATCTCTGCTCATTCTTCTTCCCAGTCCTGGGGATCCTGGAACTCACTGCAGGTATTGCTTTCTCACACAATTTCACTACTAAGTTGTATTTGTCAGCTTTCAAATGGCACCCATCAGCATTTCAAGACCTATGTTAAATTAATGAAAAGTCTAGTACATTGCTAGTACAGCAGCTGTCTCCCCTTCTCAGACTGATTACAGACATGTTAATTGTGACAATCCAGTTATGTCTGCTTTTTATATTAAGACATAAATCATCTGTTGTTACTAAATTATGAGAAAAATAAAATGCCCATACTCCTCACGTTCCAGAGTATACTACGTTTTTCTTTTCTTCCACAAATTACTCTCTAACCTAATCACTTGGCATGCTCCTTGGAAGCAAAATGAAAAATTTCCATTTCCACACAGTTTTAACCTTGTTTCATTTGCCAGAAATCTTTGAAGAATCAAACAAATATAATAAATTATAAAATATTGTGGCTTTGGTTTTAGCCTTTCCCTATAATAAATGAAATGTAACACAGACTGGCTCCCCAGCCCTGTATCCAAATATTTCTCTTCACTACTAGAAAGGCCCAATGATATCCAGACACCAGCAATTCCAGGCTGGTTACTAACATTTAATACTCTGCAATTTCCTCTTCTTTTAAACAGCAATTCTGAGTCTACTCAGCCACAGGTAATGCCAGACTAGACACATCATTGAAAGGAAGTGCACTGCAGGTATTTATTTCCCTGTAGCCCACAGAGGGGATCACAGTGGAGCAGAACTGTCCTGCAGCCTAATTAGAGGTCTGTGCCAGAGCACATATCCACATATCCATATGTAGCCTCTGGAGGACTCAAATCAGACCAGGTGGACAAGCCCTGAAAGAAATGTGACTCACAGAGGATCTGTGCCAGCCCAGCTTTACTCTGAGGGACTGCAGCCTGTGGCAGGAGCCATGCTGGAGCACGGGAAATGTGGGAGGAAGGGAAAGCAGAGAGGAGTTATAATGAACATATGATCACAACCCCTATTCCCCATCCCTCTATGCTGCTGGATAGAAGGACAGAGGTTAAGAGCACAGGAGTTAAGCTGAGCCTCAGGGAAAATAAAAAGGGGATAAAGTGTTTCTGCTTCTCACAAACCAAATCTTCTTAAACTAGTAATAAACTTCTGCAACTCCAACTTTCCCATCCCCCCTAAGTCTAGCCTGTTTTGCCTGTGACAGCACCTGGTAAGCAATCTCCAGGTCTTTATCTCAATTCATGGGCTTTATCACCTTGTTTTCTCCCCTGTCCCATTAAGCAGGAGTAGTGAGAGAAGAGCTGGTGGGTAACTGGCCACCAGCCAAGGTCAACCCACCACAGCCTCAGTGAGAATTTCCCACATTCAAAATTGCATCCTTTGCCTGTCATTATTGCCATGTACCTCTGAGAAGTGCTCAGGCACATCAGAAGGCTCCATCTTCTCTGTATCCTCTGTTCAGGCATTGTAAATATCAGTAAAATCTGCTCTTTGCTTTCCCCATCTCTTCCCCAGCATGGAGAGCCATGATTCTCCCAGTCAGTGTCCCAAGCTTGGGTAGCTTCCACTGGATTTTCTCCACTGTGGTAATTCCATTTCTTGCATTACAGAGCCCAGACATGACTTTTCAAGTGCCAGACACTGGGGAAGGATGGCTACCCTCTTGCTAACAGCCATCCCAGAATATGGCTGGCCACAAGCCCAACTAGCTTCCCATGAGCAATTCCAGCTCCTTCTCTGCAGTATTTTCCTGGCAAGTCCATGCTTAGCCCAGACTGGGGCATAAGGGTTATTCCTCCCCCAGCACTGGACTTGGCAATTCTCTTTGCTGAAGTCCATGCAGTGCCTGTCAGCCCATTTCTCCAGCATTTCCACATCTCTGAGTTCCAGCATATTGACTGCTTCCCTCACTTTGGATGGTGGTGTCATTCTATTGTCCACCTGCCCTTTGCTTCCATTCATTTCAGAAGGATCTAAGGCTGGCTGAGCAGGCACCAGTCTCTTGAACAGGGCCAAATACACAGCAAAGCATTTCATAGAGTACTTACTGGAAACCTAAGCCTTTATCCTCACTTGTTTGTAGAACGGCTTTGAAAACAAAATAAAAAGAGAACTAAGGTGAAGAACAGAGACAACAGTTTAGCCTGATTCCTCCTGTGATCAGAGAGGCAGGACAAAAAAACCCTCTTTAAGCAGTGTATCTGTTATAGTGGGCTCAGAACTCTTTGTGTGCAGCAGTAACAAAAGCCAGTGGAAGAGGCAGAGCTGGGTGATAAAAGGAAAAGCCCCTTCCACCTGAGCACACTTTAACAACCTGGACAACACAGTAAAGAGCTGTTATCTTCTGTAAGGAAATGAGAAGTGGGGGAAGCAGCAATGTGACCACAACAGGACACCTGATCTCACCATTTCCCTTTTTGTCTATAAAAATAGGAAGAAAAGCAAATACAAATTACACAGCAAATATTTCCATAGATGTCAAGCCCAGTCAAAATCAGTAGCTAGATGCAACTCTTGCACTCAAAAGCTAGACTTCCCTTTTAATAACTAGAGATCTCAAAACAGGCTTACAGAGTTAGCCAATACCTCAAAGGTGCTGCTGAGTTATGATTAGAGATCCCACAGATGAAAGCTCTACACTGCTTGGAGCCACTGATATTTTCAGTAAGGGACTAAATGGTCACTTCAACTGCTAATTTTGACAAATCAGCACTCCTCCAGTCTCACTCCTGATTCAAGTCAGTTTTAAACAATACTGCAGCTTTTACTGTATATTTAGCTACTTAGACAGGTAGAACACTTGTAATAGCTGCTACTGAAATAAACAACTCCTCTCTATACACATTAAGAGGAAGTTGTCATTTTCCCTGTGGTAGAACAGATGTTGCAAAAAAAAGTGAGCATTTAATAGCACAGTATTCAAAACCATAAAACAGTCTCAAGCTTCAAGTGATTGAAAAGAACAAAAAATTATAAAAAAATCCCAGCTCAGCTTAGCTTGTTAGCATCCCAGTTTGCCACCATCTTCCCAATAATTGTCTCACATCTTTTCTTTAGAGTCACAAAGATATAAAATTGAAAAACATTCATACATATGTGTGGTGGCCAAACAACATACTTGAGCATTTCTGCACAACACAAAATTAATTCCTGCATGTCTTAGAAGTACTTGTGCTGAAGCCCATAGCATTTCTGTACCAGTGCATGCAGGATGCAGCACTGTTAAAGACTTTAACCATTGCTTCAGTTTAGACAAGTATCTGCAATTTTATGCGGTACAAGAAAGTGACACATTTGCACAGGTATGTTTATTTTTCCCTGTGTTTACAGTGCATCAATTATAATTTTAAACCATTCAGAAAGCACGATTTCATACCAATTTTACATACTTTACATCACAGTTCAACAACGTTAACACAGTTGTAGCTACTAAATCAAATGAACAAAATGGCCATGAACATTTACACTAGTCTTCTGTAAACAAGTTTTTTTTATAAACAACAGTAAATGGAATTAACACAGACCACCATATGAAAGAGGGATAAGCTTTTCCTTAAATAAATCACTCTGTTTATAAATACTTCAATTCTCTCAATATACATTTACAGACATAGTCGATTAAAAGCTGGTTACCTACACTGTTCTTTAAAAAGAAAATGTCTAGAGATGGACCACGGTGTATTCAATTCACCTAACATAAGAAGCAAGCATATGATTAGTAGAATGTTAAAAGTATAACTGTACTTCAACCTCACTTCTGTTTGTTTACACCAACACTGAGAAGATTGTCATGTTAGGGAACTTTTACTTGAATTCCAGCAAATTACAATCGATCTTGTAGTACACATAAGGGTAGTACTCCTGTTGGCTGAGGTTTAAACCTGGAATATCCATAGTTGCCTGTAAATAAAGTTTTGAAAACAGTTATACTCTTACAATTCAGACTCCTATTCTCAAGTAGATGAAATATTCATATGTTTTAGAAGCAAACAGGCCAGGTAAAGCTTCAAGCTTAAATTTTCACATTCAACTGACTGTTTAAATAACAGATGAAATTAGAATGCTGACAAATGACTAACAGTATTTTTCAAAAGTAAATGAAAAGTGCTTTTTCAAAACCTAAGTAGTTCTGTATTAATAATTCACATTCATTGCTATAGTAAACACAACATCCCCACTACATCTAGACACTGCCAGTTTCTGATAAGAATGTTAAGGTGCTGAATGATCCAGGAAGTTACATAAGTTCAGCATCTTTAATTTTCACCTAAATTGTCTCACATCCTCTTTCCACAAAAAGCCCTGGAAATACATTCCATTCCATATAATGTTAAGAATATTTTTTAATTCAGCTAAACTCATGGTATCTTTAGTGAACCTTTAACTATGAAAATAACTGTTTTTCAATACGAAGCAAATTAGTAGAATAAGCCTCCCAACAAACCAGTTTTTGACATGAAAATGAGACCTCTACAGATGGAAAGGCTGATTCCATTTTGACAATGACTCAGCCTTCTTCAGCAGTGGACTACTATGTTAATTGCTTTCTGTTTCTTTCTGTTAGTAGTAGGAAAGAATGCAGTAGGAAGAAATTGTATGTGGCTTTTAAACCAGACAGCACTTCAAATGTGTTGGTTGCAACTGTAATTACCATCTGCCTTGCAAAAGTGTAGAAGAGAAGTAGCATTTTTTAAGGAGACAAAATTCTCTGTACTGTGAGAAAATGAAGAATATGAGAGGTCTAGCTTTTTAATGATGCCAAAGGACTTTTTGCTTTGTTTAAACGTACTAGTAGCAGTTAAAAAATACTTACATCAATGATAGCTGCTGCACTGCTGTCAAGATGTTTGTATAAGTCATACAGAACTTCCCTCAGTTTCTTCATTGTTTTCTTATTAGGCTGAAGCAGCATAGCCTGGAAGTTAACTGGCAGACCGTACCTGAGGAAGTCAAGCAGAAAACTATGGAAATGCTGAAATAAACTTTCTTTCATAATTCAAAGCAGAATTTTATTTTGAGAAAGAATCCTATTGCTGAAGAGGAAGTTCTGCTCATTTCCATTTTTGCAAAACCATTCTGTGTCTCTAGTTCATAAGGCAACAAAAAAGTAGAACTTCAAGTTTAAAATAACAAAAGAGAAGCCTAAATATTTTTAAGTAATTTAAATCCTTGAGTATTTAGCATAATTCTCAATGTTACCTGAACTCTCGGACTAAATTTTGAACACTCCATTAGTTTCCTTTGCTTATGACACTTGGTGGACAATAGAGTCTCTACTTAATCCTCCTTTCTAGGAGTGTGGAAGCAGCTGCCAACATTCCAATCAAGCTCAGCTTTTTTCTTTATTCAAGTTTTGTCTTCACAATAAGGTCATAGCAGCACAAATGCAAGTTAATGTGATTTGTTTTCTTTTTCTCTTCTATTGTTCTCCTCTATGACAACTTATCAAAAAGGCTAAAACCACCTTTCCCTTTGCTGATCATTAGGTTGGAATATCTTCAATTACAAAAAATAAAGGTCCTTCCTTTGCCGAACAACTACAGCTGTTCTTGACTAGTAACTACACTTGTGGATAGGTATGAAGAAAAAAAGCAGAGAGATTTTCCAGTAAGAATATGGAGTAGTTTAATACTGAAAAGTTTAGACTACAAAAGGCATGTCTTAAAGAAAAAGTACACATTTCATGATGCCAAACTATGTTACTGAAAGCCCAAATACTTTCTATACTGAACTATTCAAATTTCCCATTTAAATAGAAGATCTAGTTAGTTCTTGATATAAGCAACTCATAAAGTAACCTAACAACCAGCAAATGTCTCCCTGCTATGTACACAGTATCCGTAACTCCTAAAGCCCAGTGAAGACTGTCTAAGGGGAAGATGCACAATTATCTACCTCAAGTATTTCACAACTGGCAACAAGAGCTATTGCCATCAGCTATTCTTACTGCCCTACTTTCTGTTTCCTCCTCAGAAGAGCAGCACTCACGTGCCTCAGTTTGGTAAACCCAAACTAGATGTAAATTCTTCCCAAGTCTAGGAAGAAAATCACTATTCAAATCTGCCTCATTACCTTAAAACAGATTCAACAAAAACACGTAATGCTTTCACATGAATCCACGCAATGAAAGCTTCACTGAAATTAACTTTCAGCCACCGAACCAGAGGTCCCTGTGAAAGAGAAGAGGGAACAAATAATTAGGCTATTCAAACATCAGAAAAAGACTCAGTCCATTATGCATGTTTGAGCAGCTACTCAGTATCTGTACCATGATAATAAAAACAAGTTAAAGACAGAGTTCACTATGGACATAATGTCTCAAGAGTGTTTTGATACTAAGTGAAGAGAAATTTAATGAGACATCCCATTGTCTCTTCAGTTCCTCATCTCAGTTGTCATGAGCTAACTATATGAAAGATCACTTTAGTAATATCTGATTATGTAATTCAAACACTTGTCCATTTTCAAACTTCGAACAGCCCTTGGTTCAATACAGTGAGGAGCACTTGTGCAGCAGGAAATTCAATTATCCCACAGCAGATTAGCTGAGTGGCAGGCTGGCTATATAATGTCATCCTTACAATGCTTCCTCTGAATCACAACTTCATGAAATTTTTATGTAGCAACAACAAGTCTTAGATGTCTCACGTTTCTATAATGATCAGTTTATTAAAACTTACAAACTGTTTCTTCTTGTCAGTTGACAGTCTATTCATTTCTTCTTTATCAGCTTTCATCTCTTCTTCATTGTACTGGAAGTCACGGACCATAAATCTGCATTTGGAAGTGAATACAATCAAAAGTGCCTGTCTAGAGATCCTTCAAAGCATGAGAGACAGAATGCTCTCATGAGACACAAAATAAACCTTACTTATATTCTCTGGCTTTGTGCTTGAAGTCATCCACTGCCTTCCTGAACAAGGTGACATTACAAAGGTAACTGTCTTGGTCCTCAAAGAGTACACTACACAGAAAGAAAACAAACCAAGTGTCAGAATGAATCAGCTTCAAGTCAGCACAAATCAGTCCCACAGTACCAAAAGTTGTACTTTATTGCTACAAGGAAAATAATGATATAGGATTTAGTTCCCAAATTAAGCGCCTCATACAGAATGTATCTGAATACTCTTAATTAGTCTTCATAAACGATGGTAGCTTACAGTTCACATTCGGAGAATCCATTACTCAAAAGCACTTCATATGGTATTTGTTCAAATTAAAAATTATTTAACAAAAAAAAGCAGTTTAGTAATAGCCTTAATAGAAACCAGTTTTAGTAGAAGGTGGTTTAGTACTGACACATTTGGACTACATTTATTAGAAACGTGTGTTTTAAAGAAAAATGAAGTGGATTTAAAATAGAAAAGTACACTAATTAAAAGACACAGGTTGGCAAAAGAAAATGTTTCTTAGGCTGTAAAGATGACACCTAGATTTACCATTTTATAATTAAAAATAATATTGCTTATTTTGCAGCTTAACCTTAAGAAAAAAAGCCTTAACAGATTTAGACTGTTCCTCAATGTCATACTGTCTTCAACATAAGCATTATCCAACAGTTTAACACGTTGCCTTTTCTTAAGCTAGTCCTGGGCTTCCCATGGTTTCGCAATAACTAAATAAGAACCACTTCCAAATCTGAAGCTATCCAGAGCAAGTTCAGATTTTTTAACTGGCACAGAACTGATAATATCAGATTTGCCTGATCAAAACCTCAGTCTGTCAGTTAAAATTAACCACAAATTCATGCTTTGTGCTACATGTAGGCTTTATCTTTGGTGTGGTTACAAGTGGTTCGAAGCCCTTAGTCTGCCCATCACAGAACCTTGTACCAGCTTGGTACCAGGGACCCAAAGAGACAAGCTACCTTTCTTTGTACACAACAAAACCATTCACACTTCCAGTTCTCCATTCTTTGGAAGTTCTCAAAGCGTTCATACAACTTGTTTCAAGTCACCTGAATACAGACCCAAAGCTTACATGCCAGCAGCCAGCATTTGTTGCTTATCTCCACAACACCCCAGCTTGAAGCTGAATATCTCTTGCCAGAACTAGATTAACTTTTCAATTCTCTTACTCTTCTTACATAAGTTTGAAAACTTTGCTAACCTTAGAGTTCATTTGAACCTCTTCTTAATTATCTGATCAGATACAGCTATAAAGCTAGACATTTTGACAAGTTTTTGACCAATCTTTAAAATTCAAACTCACTCTAGATAAAGAACACTCCTAAAACACAGCACATGCAAATAGATTTAGCATTTAAAAACTCACTTGCTGGAACGTGGGACAACCATCTCTGCTAGTGTTTCATACTGCTTAACCCAGTCATTATAATTTAACCTAGAGAATATACAGGTTATGGTTAGACTTTTAGCACTGTAAGAAGAAATTTGAGATTAATGGATCAAGTTTTTTTTTTAAAAGGTAAAAACATTAAATCATCACATCTTCCATCTCAGGTGTAGGTTGTCAGAAATACTCAGTTCTCCTCATGTTTTTATATAATTGTCGATAAATAAACTATAGCTAGTGATAGCAAAAGCAACATATTTTCAGTCTTCATGTCAGTTTACAAGTGCAACATTTTTTAAATCAAAGAACTACAAAATTAAATCATCATCAAGCACAGATCTCAGGGGACCAAATGGAATTAACTGTCAAGGTTAATCAGAAACTCCTCATGCAACTCTGCTCTTTTGAGTTACTAATAGGAATATTTTTTCCACAATGTTAACAGGTTCCCTAGAGTCCTGCACTTGCCCGAAGGACTGGGAATTTTGGAAGCCCTGCCTTTCTGTAGTTGGTTGTGAAGAAGTTCCAAGCTTTCAACAGCAAAAACAAGTCAAAGGAAAATAACAGCTGAGATATAATAACCACCTGCTTTCTGCTAAAGCCACTGCAAAACTGTTTTTCCTTCACCAGAGTTTGACATGTGACAGACTCTGATGGTTCCTGTGCTAAAGAGCCAGTGGGCTTTTCAAAAATTAGAAGCTCTTTTTGCTTGCAGCTCCAGAAAGACAGTCAAGGGCCATTTCCTCATTTTACAACAGTTTTGAGGATATCTGTGTCACCACTTTCCTTGGCCAGGGGAAAAGATGAGGTTTCTGTTGTTCAAACATTTCAAATAAGAACAGCCTGTTTCCCCAGCAAGCCTTTGACAGGACATAAGTAGGATTCCAATGGCAGACTAAGGTGTTAAAAAAAAAAAAATAAAAAAAAAATCAGTGTTTGGACAATCTAAAAATGTGAAGAGCAAAGCAGTAAAGAGCTCCCTCACTAAGTGGTGAAAGTTGGCATAGTCCTGACTAGGATAATTTAATGATTAAGCTTTCTAATGTAAAACTAGTCATGTTTTTACTCAGCACTTATTTTCATAAGGATACCATCTGGAACATGACTAGTCATAGCAAACACTGGATAAGAGACAAATCTAATCTCCAGTTTCTTCAAGAAATTCATGAGCACTCAGCAGTACTTATGATGCGTTTTCGTGAACAAAGAAACACAAGCACAGACGCTCATTTGTCTCTACTGAGCATCTTACCAGTTCTGTTTGCTCATCCAGGAAAGCCCCAAGTAAAGTCAGATGTCATTCTTACAGTATTATAGGGTTGTGAGATCTATTATTTAATTTATATTATTTCTTATTGTATTCTGCTCCTAGGATAAATAAACTTACTTCGGCACAATCACTAATAACGTGACCAAATATTCTGAATCAAGTACAAAGTCCTCTTTCTTTACAATATCAGCAAGACTCCTGGTTAGCAAGCTTCCCCTGCAGAGAAACAAAGACAGTCAGAACAACTACATGTTTAATAATTTAATTTGTCTGGATAACAGTTTCCAGTGCTTGATAATAGAGCATTCTCAAAAATACATTTTATGTACACAATTGCTATTAGCAGAGCAAACAAAATATCCTTATATGTATTTTATATCTCACTGTCCAAAGTCACTGAAATTTTTATCAGTAGCTCAATGCTGTGCGTCATTTCCATATTCCAAATACATCACAAGCTTAAGTGGCCAACTTTTAAAAAGAAAAATTATTTAAAACCACAAGAACCATTAAAACCATTAACTGTGGACTCCAGTATATGGAGCCTCAGAGTTATAACTAACCTAGTACAGATCTACCTACAGAACATCAATAAAAACTTTAAGCAGCGTATTTCCTCATATTCATAAAAGACCAAGAATGTACATAGATTTAATGGCATTCAGCTGGCAAACTGCCACAGCTTAGCACAGAATTTACAGCTCACTCCTGAAACAGCTTGTCACTGTCATGGGCATGACCCACGGCTCTGAATCAGCCAGCAGGCTTGTGCCATTCACTGTAATGGCAGAGTCCAGGCAAATTAATCAACCACATTTGCACAGAAGAACTGCTGTACCTCAACTGTACTGCAGATGATCATCACACATACGTGACAAGACAACACACAACCCTTGTTTAATTATTATCTGCATGTACACAACAGCTGTCTCTGCTGGTATAAATTCTGAGGGAAGAAAACCAGTAAAGTTGGAGTGAAGGAAAAGACTCTTGTTTAGACAAGACACCTAAGTAGCAGCGTTACATACTGCTAACAGCAAGCTCCTCTCAAAAGTTCCAGCAATTTGTACATGCTTTTGTAATTTCTCAATTGCTTTTCAGACACAAGTTAACACCAACCAGACAGCTAGTAATAAATGTTCTTTTATGACAGCTGCTCTTCAAGATTGATAAACACCTCAAAATACATTAAGCTTAGAGCCTTTATCACTCCACATTTTATTAAGTTTTCATGCTTAGCTAACATTCTCATATTACATTAGCAAAAAATAATACAACTTACGCATTCTTTCTTTCCAGATTTTGAAGATTCCCTTTCAGATTATTGTATGCTGAGGCTCTTGCTTTTAGATCATTGTCAATCTGGTTTACTCCCTTAAAAATGAAAAGAAAAGGAACTGTGTCTAAAGAACTGGAATAGAACTTATGTTCATCTTGCCATTGCTGCTCAAGTAATCCGGGAGGACAGATTTGAGGAGGATGCCTCAATTAGCATGATTACCAAAAATGATTCATTCACAGCTAGATAACTTGGCAGCAAGTAGAATACAAAACAAATGAAGCACTTTGGTACATCTTATACTGCCAACCATAATCATATCAGCATCTACCCATTACAGGGAAGTGTTTTAAAATCAGTGCACTCAGTAACAGTTGGGTAACTAAAAGAATGTGGCACAGTGGCACAGTGTTGGTCTGGCATTACAATGCTGCTCACTGCCTCCTTCTCTGCACTTGGAGCTAAAAGCATGAAAACATTCCCAGGGACAAGCTTCTGAACACAGTCAAGGGATTCTCCCTTTACATAGACTTAGACAGCTGACAAACATTTTGTTTGCATAAAACACTT
Organism: Petroica traversi; assembly: GCA_025920805.1. Lineage (NCBI taxonomy): Eukaryota > Metazoa > Chordata > Aves > Passeriformes > Petroicidae > Petroica > Petroica traversi. The sequence continues at coordinate 2,847,204 of JAHLSL010000021.1, forward strand.
CAGCTTGGAAATATAGATATGAATTTGTTTTCACAAAATAAGTATCTCTTAAAAGCAAGGTCACTTAATTAAACAGTGACCTTGTTTATGACAACACCTAAGTTGGCTTGTCTGTAGTAGGAAGTCATCAAAAGCCTGAATATTCTGTTGGTTTCATGTGGCAACACATTATCAGCTTGCACAGATACAGAAATGCTTTAGACAAAATACTCTGAAAATGACAAAACTAAACAGATGAGTACTTAAAGCTTCTTAAATCCTTTGACTGATAAAACCTTTAGCAAAGCAACATGCAGAACATTTTAGCAGGTGTCATACAAGGCTTATACCTTCATGAGAACTTTTCTATACTACAAGAATTAACACTTTTTTCTTTTTTTTTTTACAACTAGAAGACAGTGTTAAGGGGAAAATTAATCAGAAAACACTAAAATAGCATCTTTGGGCATTTCAGCTTTTTCCCAGACCGACAACCTTCTCCTCTGCCTTTTCCAAGGATGAAGATTTTTCAACAACAGTCTAACTACGCATTATTAATGACAAAACCCAAAATTTTTCAATACCAAACACTGCCTTTACAAACCAGTTCCATTCATCATTTCCTAATTGACAATACTCTAATTGCTCTCATTTGTAGAGTGAGCAGTCTTTTAAAAGATGACTGCTTACACAAATACCTGTTACTGTTGCACTCACTGAAGCTTACCATAAAAAAAAAACAACAGCTTTGCTTCCTACTGAATGTTAGAAAATACAGAACCACAAACCTCAATGTCACAACAGAATTCTTGAAATTATCTTTTTGTAAAATTACCAGATGAAGCAACAATTCAAACTTCCTTTTGGGATTAGAATTGGTGAAAAACTCACAAAAGGAGGCAGACTGACAGTATTGTTAAGGAAAGTGCCAGTCTAACATAGTGAGCCGCTTTCTACACAGAGCAATCCCAGATACTTAAACCACTTAAGTAGTCATTGGCAATACACGAGTGTCCTGTAGCCATACAACTGAGTTGTTGCACTTCAGTGCAAGCCTGGGTTGCTCAAAGGGTAGGACTAGGGCACTAAAAATAGTGAGGTTGTCTTCTTATATAAGTCTGATGACTAATTTCAAGTTCAAAGAATGACTTAATCAAGTGACAGATCTCACACATCTTCGAAGTCTTCTGTATTGACACTGGGGTTCACAAAACTTCTGAAAGTTAAAAGCTGAAAAAAACTTGGAGTTTTGGCAGATATAATTTTATTTTCAATATTTCTAACACTGCTGTAATTTCTTCTCAATTGACAAACTCCCCACTGCAATTGCCATTACTCATTTTTACAGACATCAGGATCTGCTGCCTGAGTGAGTGAGGATGATATAAAACCATACAGGAAAAGTAGTAATTCATGATTTGACAAGCTTTTCAAATTATTTAACATCAATATGTCAAGAGGATTCACAGATTTTAATTAATGTAGCTCTATCAATTTTCCTATATCTTCACTTTGGCATGTGATTATATGAAGATTTTATCTTTGTCAGGACTCTTTCTCCCTTGAGGCAAACCGCTTCAAGTCCTGTGATATGATCTCCTAGGGGTCATTTCTGTAAGAATAGAAGGCATCTTCAGTCATCTTCCTTCTCTGCTTTATGGACACACATCGATGGCTCACAGATGAAAGTATTTTATAAACTATTTGAATCAGATCTATGACATAGGTGTCCTGAACCTGTCCCTTTAGAATACAAGCACCGCTAAACATGAAGAGAAATGGAAACCCTCAACAGGATGACTCAGGCTGAACTCCAGCAGACCAGTTTCTCTGCATTTACTCTCCAACGTAATAGCTCAATGAGGTCCCCAAAGCAGATAAGAATGTAAAACAGTTAAAGTTCAGATTCTGGAGTACAACTTTGTTGAAGCAGATTATTTATCTAGCAAACTCCAGGACACAGAATGACATGCACTGAATCTTTGATAAATTTTAATAAAGCGCATATCTCTTCATGTTGTTTTTTTCTTTTACAAAAGATTTAATTTCTGCAAAAACAATTGCTCTACTATAACAGCTGTAAGAAGTTCAGTGCTTCATTTAGGTGCCTTCTGAAGAAGCAAATATTACATACGAGTATCAGATATTAAGATGATTATTTTGTATCTGTGAGATATTTTTAATGTGCAAATCTTCAAAGCTGTGAGACAGCCAGTCATCCTTCAGCAAAAGGCCACACTGCAGATGTTTTCCAGGAATACTTACTAAATGTAATTTGTGAAATAAATTCAAGACACGGTGATAGTCCCAAAGAAAATATCAAAAATGAAAGTAGTTATTGCATTCTTAGTCAGCTTTGTAGCATATATTAAGATTTTGTAATCTCTGCAAAAAAACTAATGTAACTGTTTCAGGAATCTGCAGTTACAGCAAAGCACAAGTCTGCAAACACCCCCATCCCAGCCCCATTACAGTCCCTACACATCATCACCAACTACTATCTCTATAGGTACCCAGAACACCCTCATTTTTCCAAGCTATGTATTTCCAGTTAGTAACACAGGCAATTCCAAGAGCCAGTCTGCAGGTTACAGAAAACAGGGAAGGGAAAAAAAACCCTGAAGTGGCTGGGAAGATCTTAAAGCAAGGGCTGCTTACAGAGAACTCTCTCACTGTCTGAATCAGTGAGTCACTGCTGAGAGCCCTGTCTAGGCTCACAAGCAAGTACAAAGCAAATGAAACCCTCCAAGTATGAAACACTCTGCCAAAGTCAGTATGAGGAAAACGCATGACAACTCTCAAATGAGCTTTCTTTACATCTAACAATGAAGGCTGATTTCTCCCCTCACAACTGAATGCAATGGCTTTCAGAATGTAAATAAGTTCCCTGGTTCACTGCTAACAGCCCACAAGGTTTGAGAACATCAGACAAACAATATGCCAGTACAGCAAAACTGAAATGCAAGCATAATTTCCTGGCTCTTTATTTTTAACTCCGTGATCCCAGGAAACAAAAATCAGCAAAGACAGCATGATGGCCTTCAAGGAGCACTCTCCAAATCCTACCCACACCATAATGTATTGCCTTGGTTACTAACTTCTACAAAGTTCACCACCATTGTTAGCTGACTAGAACAGACAAATTGCTTTGAGAGCAAGTTTTGTGCATAAATACCTCAAGTTGAAATAGGGAAGTTTTAGAAAACAAATTACCTTACCTTTGCAATAATTTCTGAAATATTCTTCAAGGATTGCTTGATTGGGTATTTGGCCATATCCCACTGGAACCTTGTTATATAGGTGACCAAGTCAACTAAAATTTTAAAGAACTTTGTTAACATTGACAATAAAAAGACTAATGTATTATATTCTATGTAGAACTGCTGTAACAGAAGAGAACTGTAACAGACTGGACCTTCCCATGTGTGAACCCTGTTGCATAAGAACTTTGAAAATAAACTAATTGTAAATTATCCATGACCTCTGTCTTCAGATGTTGGTTTTTCCACCTCTGTAGACCATAAATGGTATTTACTCCCAAGTCAAGGACGGTTGGAGAACAACAGACAACAGCAACTATTTTTTGCTGTGTGAAAAATGGGTGGGAGAAGAGAAGGTTCTGATGGCAAAAAAGGCAACAATGACCATGTGGCTCACCTGAAGTGATAGTTTAGCAAAGCTATCGATGAAAGACACTATACACTTACAGTCACTTCTTTGCATCAATACAAATCATGTTAAAGTCTATTAAATGGCTTTGAAAATCAAATATTGGTTCAGAGAAAAGTGCAGCTCTTTACTGAAATAAAAGGCACACTGGCATTCCTAAGTCCTTTGGGCAGGGCTGCTCTGGATCCTTTCATCCCCCACCTGCATTGATACTGAGGGTTGCCCTGAGCCAGGTGCAGCCCCTTGCACCTCAGTAAGTTTCAGAATCATTGCCTTCCCTTTACATCACACAGTTTTAGGATATATTGGGATATCAAGGTTAACACTTTACCTCCATTAGCCAGAAGATTCTCCTGAACTTTATCTTTACTGTCTTCTAGAACATCAGCCATATACTGGGCCACCTTCTTTACAACACTGAAAAATGAAAGATTAAGATACATTAAAAAAAACAAAACAAAACAAAAACAGAAAACCCAAAATCTCATACCTGCCATTTGAGAAATCCCCTTCATAAAACTGGTATTAAATTGTCTGAGATTGGATCAAAGTGACTGGAGCAAACACGGATGATGATTCTCTACATCCAATCTTTCTGAGAGCACAAGCTGCACTCAGTATCTGAAGGAGACCAACTTCTCAGTATTCCACAACTTTATTTAAAATCTTCTCTAGTGCTGCTACTCACCAGTTCTCAAGAAGGTGAGGCTAGCTCATTCACATTGGTGCTGACTTCAAGGGTAATGTCACTATACTGCAAAACTTTTTATAAGACTGTTGTACTTCCAAAATTCTAACCCCTTTCTAGAAACAGATAGTGAGGTAGAAGTCAACAGTAATCCAAACTAAACATACGGCAACCCTCACAATGCAATCTGACACTCAAGACCTGCTTTCCTAACTAAAAAAGCCTTGATAGTATTATTCACATGTGCCAGGCCAAATAGTTTCCTTTTCTATTTAAAAATGTCTACCTAAGATTTCTCTTCTTGAAACAGAAGATGGCTCCATGAGCTCTGGTTATGTGGAATTTTGCTACTTTTGCTCAAAACCACCTTCAAAATGCTATTAGTTTCTTCAAAACAAATAGATTTTGTATTTTAATATTAATACCATTTAAACATTTCTATGGATTAGGAAATTACATATTTACTTTCACAAAGTGTGTAAACAGTATTTCTGCAAAAAGAATGAGCATTTACTTTGTTGCTTTGTCTTGATTTCATCACCCCTTCCCTGTCAGGCTCAATTCCTAACAATTCTCCAGCATCCAGAAGCACACAGCACTAGTACAGGGAGAACCATCCTTCATCAATGCATTATGTCCCACTATTCCATAAGAAGTTCAGATTATTTTTCTATTTTTAAGAACAGAAACTGTGAAAACCAGTTTCTTAGCTTGCTGACTGCCTGCAGAGGATCACAGTGATACAAAAATGCTGAAAATAACCTGTGTATTATTAGGACTCAGCAAACCATCACATCACTATGCTAATACTTTGCATCCATCATCATAAAAATAAACTGTTACCTCTCCACAAACGCATCCAGTTTAGCCAGCTCATCTGACAAACCAACCAAAACATCCAGTGTGCCAACCTAGAAGCAAAGATCAGAATGCATTAGCAGGTGTATACAAACACAGAGAGACAAAACCAGCTAACAGTAAAAGCTGCATCTCCCCAAAAAGTAGCTCTGCAGAACTATACAAAATATTGGACTCCAAGATTTCAGACATCTTGATTTACCAAAGTCACACTGTGTTTCATTTGTCAGATATCTCCCACCGCCTCAAAGCACCACAGGATCAGATCTAACTCACAAGTTTGGTGCTCAGTTTCAGTTCTTCAATCCAGCCATCCAAAACATGTTGAAATAATGCTTACACTATGAATTTGCTGTATTTTTCACAAGGCAGATGCTTCAGCAACTTTAGATCAACTACTTTAGATCAAATATGAAATTTCAGTGATAGGAATCTCAGCACTGGAAGCCACCTGCACACTGAAAACTTTGGCAATACAAGAGTACTGCTGCAGCAGGCCAACAAGAGTCTGGACTTTTTGTATCTTGGGTAATAAAATATCTAGCTGGTCTACAAGCTTTCACTCTTTCTTCCCTCTCCTCCAGAAAACATTTTCTTCCCTAATTTCAGGTATCTATAGTATACCTTTCTTGCTGCAATATTACAGGGCTATGTTAATAACATAGCCTAGCATCCATTTTCTATATATCTGACCACTCAAATCCACATTATTTCTTTTCTGTTTAGCCTTGAAGCAGAAAGGAACAGAATTACTTAAACATCACTATCAAATGACTTTCCATGCCCCACCTTCTTGTGGGCCACAAGCAGAATAAGGAAGCTCATTTTAATTAGTCACTTATAAGCCTCAGGACAAGCAAGCCTTTAAGCAGTAAGACTGCCATTCAGAGGAGACTAAACCACTGTTTCAGTGAGTTTTAACTGAAGATCTCACTCCTGAAATAGTTTCACCAGGTGCACAGAAGCCAGACTGCTTCCCACTGTATATAAGGGTTATTCAGCTTCTGCCCCTTTCAGGCAGCAGAGTAGAAGGAAAACCAATTGTTTCTAATCCTGATGGGCCCCAAAAGCTTTCAGCAATAACTCCTCTCAATGCTGCAGGCACCCGACAGCTTGAAAGTCATCCTGAGTCATGTCCAAGGATCTCCTTGGTGGAGACAGACATTTGTTCTGGTCCCTATTCTGACTCAGAACAATCCAAATGTGAATACAAGTTATGGCAGCTGGAAGATCCTAAAAGGCACACTGAAGCACTTTGTGCCCTGGGCTCATTTCTCAGCAAAGACAGGAAAAAGGCAATATGCCACCTGACCTTGATCTACTCTGTAGACAAATATTGGTGGCATTTTTCTCCTCATTTCTGTAAGCTTTGATGAACTTTCACTCCATTAAACTGAGCTCCAAATTGCTGTTCAAGAAACATTCAGGCATCAGAAAAGACCTTTCCTAAATTAGTATACTGGCTTATAACTTTTCCATAACGTGATCATTATATTAAACCAAGATTAACTACTTTCAGATTTTGTTACTATTTGTTTCTCACTGAATAGCTCAAACTATTTCTTCCCATTTTCCACAACACATTGACAGGTCACACTGAAATGCTCAGCCAGAGGTAAACCACTGCTCTACTAGAAGAATGTTACTTCTGGTGGAGAAAAGGCAGAGCAGCTGTTTGATCAACTCCTGTATTTTAATTTGCGCCTTTCCACTGCATCTCAGGCAGAAAAGGAGCAGACAATTCAGAAGGGATAAAAAAATAAAATAATTTTTAAAAAAGGCAAAACAAAACAGTCAAAGGAAACTCTCAATAATCAGATCACAAGTTCCCACTTTTCTTCTCCAAGTAACTGCTACCACTATGAGATCAAGACTACCATCCTTGGAAAAACTGCTTTATTTGCTGAAAGAACACAAGTTGCTGAATCTTGAAAACTTTGAGTGAACAACTAACTTAGAAGTTCAGAAAAAAAGATAACTATTGTCTGAATTATTTCTTAGATCCACACATAAGCATCAAAAGAAGTCAGCTGTTCTCCCTAAAATGTCTGCAAGTTTTAATCTAGAGAAACAAGGATGATGCAAAACAAACACACTTCTTAGGACATGACATACATACCTTCAAGTCTGGAATATTGAACTTTGAATTAGTAGATAGATTGTTATGTTTTGTAGTTGCTGCATGTAGCTTCTCCCATGTCTGTTGGCAGGTTTTTTCCCCAGGAGCAGAAATCAGCCAGAACTCTGTCATTTTTGTGCCTTTATCTCGATGTTTGTTGATTCTGAGGATAAAGGCAAGATGCTAGCAGAAGGGAAGCAAGGGAAAGAAGAAAAAATATCTGCCATTAGTACAGTAGTCAAAGCTTTGCCTGAAGAAAAACATCTCATTCCATATTACTAAAGTTCAGTTCAGTCACTGTAAGAGATTTTGCCAGGAGTATCATGTGGTTTCAAATTCATTTTTTCCTGTCTTCCAAATCACATTTACACAGTTGAAAAATCTTTTTAAACTGCCCATCCCATATGCTGAAGTGGGCTGAGTTTGCAACGTTAGCACCTTTCAACTGTAATTTCACAGAAAGATAACAAGCAAACAATCTAACAAAATAAATCAAACAAAACAGGACCCAAATTATATTTTTGCAGCTATATACACTTTCCAGCATCTGTACATAGACAACTTTTCTGGAACACATATGAGAAAAAATAAGAAAAAACAAACAAATTTCAACTCTGACATATCTTTTCCAATCACTTTTCAGATTAGGACAGTGTTTTAAAGTAAGTAAATACCTAAAATTATTTAAATGAAATAAAACCTAGTTTATTCTTTCAAGTTAAGAAGCTTCTCCTGGCACCTAAAAATTTCAACAAAAAGGAGAACATTTTCTAGTCTTGCTATCTCTGTTATCACTGCAGACCATCAATAAGCTTAAACATACTGGCATTAGTCAAGACAGTTGACTAATTATATTGGTTTACTTTGCAGACAAGCTCAGGAAATTAAGTTCTTTTGTCACTAAGAAGCAGAAACAGCTGGTTGAGAGTTACTGGATGTTTTTAATAAGAGAATGAGCAATGAAATCGAAGTGTACCTTGAATCTAAATGTCAAATTTTGATATCTGCAATGTTTCTGTAGCAACTTTGAATGAGTAGAGACTAACCTACACTTCATGAGCACAGACCAGTGCACTCAATTTTTTTGAAGGAGAACAAATGTTCTAACTAGTTGTCAGATCTAGTACATGGTAGCAAACTTTGTCCAAAGCAACACACACAGGCCCTACATCTGTGTGTTCATTCCAGGGGTAGCAAGTTCTCAAGGGTGTTGAAATTCCAGGTGAACTAAAGGCCTGGCTGCTGATTCTTTTGCTCAGCTACTCAGGGAGCCTAAAGCTGAAGTTTCCCAGCTGCTGAATTACTATCATGAAGCACAGCCTGGCGTGGACCCCCTTGGGCCTAAGGGACCTTGTTCACAGCAGGAGATGATGGCACCCAGTCCCTGAGGCCCTTGATGCCACACACTTGGTGATGTCTGACACTGCACCCCAGCAGTGCCACAAACCCAAACACTCACAGTGCCCAGGCAGGTACAGGTAACTGACAAATCAGAATGTTTACAAGAGCAGACACACAACATCAGTTATCACCAAGCTACAGGGCTTCTTTGTCTAGCACCTACTGCATTATCTCACATAACAGGTCTCCACTGGAGGTCTACTAATTATTGATGATTTGGAACAGAACAAGATTTCCTCTTATTCGTACTATGATGCACTACCTTCCTTAAGGCATGTCAGACATGCACGAGAGGTTTTCCTACACTCCACTGAACTCTGGCCCTATAAAAGGCACAGACAAGTTTACAGTAAACTTTGCCTAAGCAGGGAGACACCACTACAGCTGACACAAATGCACTCAAAGAGTTTAACTTTAAATTGCTTTTGTCTGGATTTGACTAGACTAGGACTAGAAAAAGCTGTGGAATAAATGTTGGCTAAACAAACTCATTTATGTGGTGGCAGCAGCAATTTGCAAATATCCAAGTAAAAGACAGAAGAGCAATAACACAGAAATCCAGAATCCTACTCAGTCAGACACAGGGAACATTGCATTCTCATGTTTTCCACAAACACCAACACTCTCTAAAGGATATTTATAAAGTTTCCAGAAGTGGCACAGGTGGAACATTTGTAGCTCCCAGGAATCATTAAATCACTGGATTTCTTTTCCCTTCCTCCCTCACCATTTTCTGTCTGTGTGGCTGGTCTTTCTGAAGCTCTGTTCCATTTCTTATAGCGATGGGAAGGAAGATGACTTCCCATTTCAGGTAAAATGGAGGTATTATCAAACACAGACAAGGGAACAAAAAGCTTGGTAGAAGAGCTTTAAGTTTTTTACACGTGGGAGCTTGAAATCAGAACAATGGAGAATACCAAACAAGAAGTAAAGAAAGGAGAAGTGCTACAGAACGGTTTGAAAAAGAGATACAAACGCTGGTCGGACAAAGAAAACCATACAGACCTTCTGTACAATGAAAGCCAAGCAATTTAAAAGAACGAACCACAGGATAAAGCAGGAAATACTAAGAGTTCAAAATCAAACCTAGAATAAGCAACAAGAATGGGTAGCTTGTTCACACCATGTACCTCTATGACCAGGACTTTTTTGTAATGTACACTGCTTCATCCCTATGTTATTAGGAAAAGGGATTTCCAAAGAAAAATCTTTCATGCAGTATACAACAATCTAAAATAAAACCTGTGAACAAATGTTTTCAATGCTGTACCCAGAAAAACATACAGTGATGGCAAAACAGAATCTCAACTACGGGAATGCACTTTTCAAAAAAAAAACAGGGCAATGGGCAGGGGACAATTACTTCTATTTAGCTCAGTAGGAAACCCCAGTTTACTGATGTGACTTAGCGCTAAGTCCTCAGGGGGTCACTTCTTCAAGCTCGCTTTCAGAAATCACTTCTGGCGCTTGGCCTTCACGTTTCATAAACAGAAGCGGCCACAACGAGGAAGCCGGGGAGATTGCGCCATGGGAGCC
>JAHLSL010000021.1:2857853-2885864 GCA_025920805.1 Petroica traversi
AGCAGGGGCTGCCGGGGCGCCGCGGGTTCGAGACCCGCCCCGGCGCCATCGCCGGCTCAGGGCAGCGATTGCCTCAGGCCCGGAACACTTCCGATTCATCTGGGCTTGATTAGGGAATTTGTGTGAAAACCACATGAGGCTCAAGGCGGCCCCGGGTCAAGAAGGCTTTGTACGAGTGTGCCCTTAGGGAAGAGAAGGATGGTCGGGTTTGAAAGCGTGTGTGTTTGTTCTTGCTGCTGCCAGTAGATTTTCCTCAGATTACAGAATCGCAGAGTCAAGGAAACATTTAGATTGGAAAAGAACGCTAGGATCATCGAGTCCAACCTTTGTAGAACACCACTATGTAAACCAGCCCCTGCACTGAGTGCCACATCCAGTCTTTCCTTAAGCACGGCTGGGGATGGTGACTCCGCCGCCTCCCTGGGCATGGGCAACCCATTTCAGTGTTCTATCACCCTTCCAGAGAAGAAATTCCTCCATAATGTCCAACTTAAACCTCCCCTAGCTCAGTTTGAGGCCATGTCCTCTTGTTCTACTGCCTGTTATCTGCGAGAAGAGCCCGACCCCCACCTGGCTACAGCCCCCTCTCAGGAGCTGCAAAGAGCGATAAGGTCACCCCTGAGCCTCCTTTGCTCCGGGCCGAACACCCCCAGCTCCCTCAGCTGCTCCTCACGGGTGCTCCAGACCCTTCCCCAGCTCTGCTGCCTGTCTCTGGATTCTCTCCAGCCCCTCAATGCCCTCCTGTACTGAGAGGCCCAGAACTGGACGCAGCACTCGAGGTGCAGCCTCACCAATGCCCAGTAGCAGGGGGAAGGATCAGCTCTTGGAAAACACAGAGTGATGGAAACCAGAGCGTAGTTCAGGGATCAGAACTATGGGAATGTGTGCAGGAACGCTTTACTGCTGTCAGTCTGCAGCGAAGGGCTTGGGAAAGAGGAGGTTTGCATGCAAGTGACGGGGTTTGAGAAGAATCTGTTGCTAACCCCATTTGTCTTAGCGTAGAAATGCTGAGTGAAAAAGAGCAGGTTGTAAATTGCTCTGTTGCTAGCTAAGTTGGGTGAAAATGCCTGTCGTTGTAGTTCACAGCATTATCTGAAGAAAGCAGAAACTACACAAAAGGCAAACACTTTTGGTTTGCTGGTTTTAGGGAACTTAATGGTTTATTCCTATTTTCCTTCGCTATTTTTTTTCCCCCAAATAGGCAAGAGCCTATTTGGAGCCATTATATAGCTGTGGGTGGCTTGTGGGGAGCTGCAGCAGAGAGAAGGCACAAATGTGATCAGAGGTATCAGAAAGGGAACTTCACACAGTTCCAACCCAGCAAAGGATGGGGCTCTGTGACTCTGGGAGCAGCTTCAGGCCTCTGGTCCAGTGCTCTTCTCTCCTTTAAGTATTTATAGATGCAGAAGCTCCAAACGCTGCTTAGTCAAGTTCAAAGTGTGAATGTTGTTAAACACCCCCCTGATGTGACAGATCAGCCTTCCTTCAGCCATCTATGTTGTCCTTCAACCAGCAGAGGCTGCTGAAAACGTTTCCATTGCTGAACAGCCCGCAGTGCTCCTACAAAATGCTCTTACATGCTCCTACTGGTACAATGTTGTTAGAGAGGCTTTTCTTCTATTCGTATAAAAAGACTTACCCTAAACTAACATGGTAAAACAGAAACTTACCTACCTTAAAAGTGGGCAAACTTATTTTTAAATCCCAAATTAACAATTGCAGCAAGAATAATTACTTAATGGATATATTATTAAGTTTTCAATGAAAAGCCCTATAACATTTCACAATAGGCACATTTTCTCATTATTATTGCAAGCCATTTCCTCAAAATGTGGCAATTTATGCCATGTGCAAACACTAACCCGCAAATGCAAGACATTATCTGTGTTATTTTTGGAACAAGATAAGATTTTTTTGAATGATCCATAGCTCCAAGCTATCAGACGGAAACTTGGCATCAACCCCTATAAATAAACAGAGTGGTTAGTAATGATACTCTAAAAGCAGTACTTAAGAGACGAACAGCAAGCATTTCTAACCTGCAAAATGACAAATGCTTGTAAAACTGCAGGAGGGGATTCTGAGAACAAGGACCTATGATCTGCTACTTAAAGTCCACTGCCTAATGTGATTGGTTTTATAATGATGTTTGCCATTTGGTTAACTGATATCAATGAGGTGCAGAACAAGCCTGTAGGCAATTTTCACTAGCAAACAAAATAATAAAAAAAAAAAAAAGGAAAAAGTGATTGGCATAAATCGAACAACCAGGATATTAGCACCCTTGGAATAAATGCACAGGAACACTGAGCTGCAGCATGGTGTTTAAGTGAGCTATTGATGAGAAACTCAAGCCAGATGTGCAATCATTATAAATGCTGTAAGGGAGAAATCTGTAAATAGTAGCACTTAAAACCACAGCTGCTACAATAGGAGTGGATATATGGTAGATTAAACAGATATGTTCACTAATATTTTTAAAATAATACTTCCCTGTACCATTAACCTGACAGGGATATTTTAATGAAGACTCTGAAGCCTGGAAAAAATTAGTACACACTCCTTTTTTTTATGTTTTGAGAAATCTCTTTGTTGAAATTTCATTAGGGAGGAGGGAACTGTTAATGTGTGTTTTTGACCTCAATTATTTTCTGTCATAATTTTTGAAAAATTGTTGTCTTTTCAAATCATTGCATAGGAGTTTAGTTCTATAATAAAAACATATGTCAAAAATTACTTTGGATCAGGTCTCTGTGCAGGCCTGTGTGCAGCTTTGAATATCTGAATGACTCATTTTTGTTGAATGCTCTTATTATGCACAGGCTAAACACAGATTGACTTGAGTGTGCACTGGGCTGCACAGAGGTATCTGAGGTAAAACTACTTAAGATTGAGAAAGCTTACCTGGGAGTTAGCAAGAATCGATGGGGGCAGGGTTGCCCTAAGACATGATCTTTTACCAGCTGCATAAATTGGTTGCTCTTCCAGATCTCTGGAGGGAAAATCAGAACACGTGAGGTAGGTTATGAAAGCAGCTGCTGCTGTTTGAAAATGCTGGTGATGAAAGTAACCCTGGCCAGGGTTAGGAGGGTCCCACAGGATTATTTGGCCCCAGGCATGTGGGCTGCAGTGATGGAGAGTCCCCAGCGAGGGAATCCACGGCGGCTGAGCAGGCACTGCAGGCTGCTGCCAGAAGCCATCCAAGGACTCTATCCTGCAGAAACCCTCTCAGTTCTGGGTCGAGATTGACATGCCACCTTCCCTCACAGCAAAGAGTGGTTCCAGATTTAACGTGGTGAAAAGATTTTCACCCATTCTATATTTATTTGTTTGATTTGTAGGCAAAATTTTTCCAATGATTTTTGCAGAGCTGTGTGTTCTTGGATATGTGGATGATGTAAACAACAGAGATCATCAGAGATGGTACAGATTTCTCTTGCTTTTTGGTGTTCTCTGAGGCCATGCTGCTCTGATATTATACCGTGTAAAGCTGACAAACTGACTTGCTGAGGACAATGAGAATATTATCAGTTTTAACATGATCATAATTTTACTGTTTTATTAATATGTCAGGTGGATTATTTTTTATTCTAATAAAGGTGGTAAAATAAAGATTTTATACAGTTTGCAGGACTAAAGATGGAAAGTTATAATTTTAAAGCTGAAAAATATCTGAAGATCAAAAGATAGGGAAGAGTAATATTGCTGTGCTTATATTCCAGTATCATCTTGTGTAGTATTCAAATATCAGAAAAATAAAAAGTTAGGTAAGATCATAATGTTCTGTGTTACATGGGTAAACCACAGTACAAGACCCCATCCTGCAGCTTCCATCAGTTTGACTGATAGGAGAATGATAGAAAAAATACTATTGTTTTCCAAAAATTATTCAAAGAAAGCAGAGAAAAAAAAATTTTACTTTGTTATTTTTCCTGGAGGTGCTTTTTGAAAGCATTTTAATAAAAAATACCTATCAAAGCACATTGCACTTTAATCTTTCCTGATGTTGCCTGGGAGACACAGGCCTTAAGATTGAAATGTAAGTTTTTGAAAAAAGATGTTTGCAAACTGTAGCAAATTTTTTTTTCTTTAGCTAAGCTTTAGGCCAGAGACAGAATCTCTTCCCTAGCTGCTTCTCAATTGTAAAACTTCAGCCCTGACTTTCAGCTTCAGTTCAAGGACTTGAGACAGATAATAAATCTGAATTTTACAAAGTTTTTTTAATTCCTAAATTACTGCAATTGGCATTGAAGTCCCCATTTATATGTATTTATGCATATGAGCATTTAATTATTCTATACAATATTGGCAGCATGTTCAGGACAGGTGCAGAAAGATTTAAACCATCATGCCTGAAAAGCTTTGGGACAGGCTGTGCTCTGACAGTTGAAATCCATGTGCAAAGCCTTTTCCAAGTCAAGCTGAGAGAAGTTATGAAGAGCATTTGTGTTCCCAGTTGCACTCTCCACGTGGACAGCATTGACCACTTATTCTTTCATTCCAAACAGGACAGAGTTTTCAAATACTCTGCTGTTACTTGGGAGAGCACCTGATTTATGGAAGGGAGCACTGGGAAGCTCAGTGTTGTCGTGGATCTGTGTTTCACAGCCCCTCATTTAGAGCTCTGGTGTAGAGAAAAGCTGATGGGGGCTTCTTGTTGGATTCTTAACTCCAGGCTTGCAGCGATCAGAGGGGCTGGGGAGGCTGTAACTCTGTATGTACAGTGTGCAGCCCCTGGGGACATGCTCAGCCCCGTGGCTGCACAGCACTTCACCCTCACCCTGCTGCATCCAGACCTCACATTGGTCCCATTCTCAAATTACCCAAAGTCAGGCAGTACCTCTTTGTCCTGGACACCTGGGTGTACAGCAGAGCCCAGCTGGCCAGGCTCAGGCAGCAGAACTTGCTGCACAGCAGAGCAGTGCACAGTTACACATCTGTGCAGGGGAAGAAATCTCAAAGTCCAGAGGGATCTGTCAGCAGAGTGGTTGGATGCTTTAGGAGCTGTGGGAGAGCCATGAATGAGATCTCAGGACACCAGTGATACCAGGTGTCACTTCACAGGAGTTAAATGCCTGAACCCCACTGTGAACCTACACTGAATTAAAATTCTATTTAGGTAATTTCAGTATCACAGAGTAGTATTTAAATGGGTCATATGGCTGTATATTCTGAAAAATGAAAACCATGTATAAACGCATCAGTAATAGTGATAATGACTTGGCAGCTTAGGTTTTATGACAGATTAGGAAGATGTGAATGACAATGAAGTATCAACTGTTATAACTGGGCACCCAGCTCTAGAAGCATTCATTCAACCTAGCAGGATGTCCCTTGAGGCTTTATAGATGGCACCTTGGAACACAGAAGTTGCTGACTAAAGGAGATGTAATACAGACTAACACCACAGTAGTTTTCACAAGAAAAGCAAAATCCCTGTGTCACTACTGTATAATTGTCCTAGACAATTTTCCTTTAAAATTACTTTTTAAAAACCAGTTTGAGAAAGTCACTGTATTTGTCGGGTTCCTCTCATTTAAATCCTATGGTTATAATCCTGGCCAAATATTTTCCTCATCAGAGCATTATATTAAAATATGTTTTAGGGCATATTTTGATAACTAACTGCTAGACATCAAATGGCAAAGGCAGCTTATAATGTCATCATCTCCCTTCTGTGTCCTTGCCTGCTGGTCCTGCCCCATATTACCTCCCCTTTTGCCCAGCATGAGCAATCTGGAACCACATCATGCACTCATGTAGCTGGAAAACAACCTTTTCCCATCCCCTCTATTATTTTTTAGTTGAATCAGTTCTTTAACCTAATCTGCTCAGTAGCTGTAAGTGTGCCAGCACTCAAAGGACAGAGCTGGTGGGAGAGCAAGAGCCCAGAAGGTGCAGGAGCACTGAGCTGTACAGCTGATCCAAGAAGCATTTCCACTGAATCTTGTCATCACATAAATAAAACGATGTATATGTTTATGGCTTATATGATGTTATATGTTTCTTTTGCTAACTACAACAATAGCATCTGCCACATACAAAATTAAGAAATCATGTAAATTTTGTCTTTACTTCAAATTTCTGATAGAGGGCAATGTTAGAACAGCTTATCTTCTGTCCCTGTTTTTTGCAGTCTATAAACGATGGTATGTCTGGCTCTTCACAGACGTGCAGCAGAGCTAATAATTCACTCAAGGTTCATGGGAGCTGAAGTCTCATTTTGTCACACACACCTCCAAGGCAACCACATGGACTTTGTGACACACATCACTGCCAGTTTATTTTTAATTTGCCAAAAGGGCAGTGATTTACCTGCTGGTAAATTTAGATCTTTGAGTATATTCCCTATTTCTTTACCAGAATGAAATGATCTCACAGGAGGCACTGAAGTTTATGGTAACACTGACTCCTTATTTATGACTATAAGTGATCACCAGCAGTAGCATTTTGGATATTTTGTCTTTGAGTCTATTCTACAAGTGTATTCCAAAGTTCAGACAAGGAGTACATTTTATTCTCTCTGACACCTATAATGCAGAAACCCAATAAACATTTTTCACTTAATTCCATCACCATCCCCTGCATCTTTCTGCCTTTTGTTTATTCTGGCGCTAAAAATGTTTAAAGTCTCTCTTTTTAACAGGCTTTTCTGGGCTTGGGCTAAATAACATACAAGATTCTTTCATGTCAAATTCCTTTTAATCACATTTGTTCTGCTGGGATGGATTAGTAATGAGACCAAGAGTGTTTCAATTAAACAATGAAGACAGACATGAACTTGCACTGAATTCCCTGGATTTGGAAAATACAATGTGAAATGGCACCTTCTTAAGATAAGGCAGGCATTGAGAGCAAGAGGGATGGCTGGAAGAACTGTTGACACTTGTTACATGTGTTTGAGGCAGCAGTGAGATACAGAGGCACCTTTTCTTGCCTAAAGCACAACTTGGATGGCAAACAACCAAATTTGGTAGATGCAGTTCCAAGTTTCATGTAAGGTAATGCCTAGAACATTACAGGTGAGAAAGGAAATGTAAAAGTGTGAATAATAATAAATTATAACAACAGCAACATTATCTCTTTAACACTACTTTCACTCTTAAATCTCAAATATATGCACTCATATAAGTTTACTTTATGAATGAGGAGAATGAAGCATTGGGAAGGGATCTGACTTGCTCTCATTCAAGCAGTGTTTGAGTGAAGATTGAGCCCAGGCTTCCAGCCCCTAGGCCATGGTCAGAATGGTAGGAACTGCTACTTTCTCCAGGCTGTCTTTTCTCATGAACAGCAGAAATCTACATTTGTATTTGAGAATGCACCTCTACTAATAGGACTGCTGGTTCTTACCATGCAAAGGCTGGCTGAAAGGGTGCGCTTCCCAGTAGTGAAAATGAGCACAGGAGAACTTGAAAAAGGACAGAAATGGTACAGTTCAACTTGAGGTCATTATATTTGAAATCAACTGTCTAAATACTGTATTTTACCTGTTTTTCACATAAAAATGTGTTCAGGAAGTCATAACTGCCTTCTCTGTTATGGAGGAACAAGTAGGAAAAAATGGCCTTCTCTGGCCATGGCGAAGGGGAAGGTCACCTAGTCAGACAGTAATTAATGGAAAAGCTTCTTTTTTCACATTAGATAGATAGATAGATAGATGATAGACAGATAAATATTTTGGCTGACAGTGCTTCTTGAAATCCAGAGCACACCTTGCTCACAGAAGTTCTTGGTGGATCACTTCCTTCCTCTGCAACTGAATAAGATCCCTGTGCTAACTTCAGCAACTTCTTCTTTATAACTATTATTTGGATAGTAACTACTTTTTTTCCTTTCTTTAAACATGTTTTATTTCTTCTTTGAGCATGTTAATTGATCTTGACTTCTTCACTCTCATCTGTTTTTCTTCTTCTCGGTGTGTTTTTCTTATATGCCCCTTCTCCCTCACGTGTTGCATACTGATTTGCACCTCTCCTTCAGGAGCCCTCCAGGGCAATGCTGTCCTACAAGTGAGGGATCACTATGATTGCTGTGATGTGGTAGCCCTGATTTGGAGATAACTCTTGAATTTCTGTCACCCCTCTTCTTTAATAGCAGCAATTCCTGGGATCTTCTGGCCCAGAGGCTCAAAGATTTCCAGGCTACCATGAGCAAGAATTTATTCTGATCTGATTTTGTAGTTGCATCACTGAGTTTGAGGAGTCATTACCTGCTAATACCTGGAATTTCATTTATACAGTAGCTTGGTAGGAGCTGCTGTGTTCTGTGGTTGTGAGGACAGAGTGCATTGGGAAAGCCTGGATGTGCCTGTAATGCTTTCCCAGATAAGATGTGACAGCTGTGGGACTCATGCACAGCAGAGCAGCACTGCAGGGTGGAGCAGTTCCCAGAGAAGCTGTGGATGTCCTCTTCTGAAGCAGTTCAGGGCCAGGCTGGATGGGGCTTTAAACAACCTGGTTGAGTGAAACCTTCGCCTATGGCACGGGGTTGGAACTAGATGGTCAGTAAGGTCCCATCTAACCCAAATCCTCCTGTGATTCTGTGATTCCATTTATATCTCCGTGGTGACGTAGGTCTTGTGTCTGTGTGAAGGGCACACAGCTGAGCAAGGGCTGGCCAGGCAGAAAGAGAAGGTGCCATTTCTGTGCTTCATTGCTCTGCACCAAAATACTGACAGTAATGTACAATCTGCAGCATGTCAGCTACTAAAATTACAAAATAAGTAATCCATAAAACCCCCTTATGATTACATTTTATTGATACTGGCTCCTTTCTGATGCCACTAAAAATCCCCACCTTTGAGTTTTTCTACACAGCCCATTATTTTTTTCTTTTAGTGAGCATGCAGCAGTTCGGCAGAGACCAATATAATATCCTGGGCTCTGCAAATCCCTGTTGCAAGCGTTGCAACACTGTCTCTGTGTCACTGCATTTGCAGAGAGACCTTTTGCCTTGGTAGTTTGCACATCCCGTTGGTCTTAATGGCACACAGCCAGTCTGATGGATTAATCCAGACTGTGACAACTGATAAGAGCTGGTGTTTGCAGGGAACCCAGGGTATTGGAGATCAAATACTTGATATGTCCTTTGCTGAGCTGGAGATGTGCACAGACTGCTGGATATTTCTGCTTGTGTGATTATATTTTAAATTTTACTTCTAAGTATTTTTACAGAGTTATATTTATTTACAGAGTTATATATATTTATATAGGTTTCTTTAAAGTGCCCCTTTTTGGAAAGGAGGTATACAGGGCTAATTATGATTGAGCACTAGCATATATCCAAGGCCAAAACATGCCTGTAATCTATCTAACACAGGTATCTGATTTTTAAGGGCAGCGAACACACACCCCTGGGAGCCTCCACCTTCCATCCAGTCACTAGGTAGTTAATTTTCTAGATTTGACATTTTTGTCATTTTCAAATTCTTAATAAATTTATGCAAGATATAGAATACACAAATGGGTGAGATGCTCCTTAAAAGGAAAGCCACTGTCACCTAGGCCTCTAACTATTAGGAAGTCACGCTGTTTTTAATGCAACATTCATGTGTATGTCACACCAGCTGTTTTGCTGGATTAGCCATATGACTCTCATAGTCCTGTATCCTTTCCCTGACAGTATGCAGCAGAGAAAGGGGCAAGAAATGTTTTGTTAACTGAGGATTGGGGTAAACCCTGACTGATTTCAAAATTTCAATGTGTTGCAACTCTGAAGACTGGTGTTAGTGTTCATGGCCTTACAGACTCCTACAGAATTCTAGCCATTGGTGGTATCTGTCAGCTGGGAGTCCCACAGTTGAACTGTCCCTCATGAGAAAGAACCTAACTTCACTCCTGAATGGGTCACACTTTGTTTTCTTCAACTCTCCATTCCTCCTTGCATCAGGAGAGAGAAGAGAAACCCGCACAAAACATTTTCTGTATTGTCATTATCTGATGCATTTCTGTTACTCATGTTTCTGTGCTTAAGCACAGGTTTACCCACCCTGTTGTCAAGGAAGTTAAAGTGTGAAATCAAAGGTCATTATTATTTTGCACAAATTTTTTGTGCAGCTATCCCTGCTCTGCACTCAGAGGGCTTTTTAAAATGTGTTCCAGATTGCTTCTGCTGCACACTGAGAGCACATTGTGAAGGTTCCAGTTTACTCCCCACAGCTCAGATCCTTTCCCACTGTACTTCAAAGAGCAGGCCAGATGTGCTGAGCGAGGTGCAATGCACAGCAATACCATCTGGGCAGGACAACCATGTCCCCTGGCAAGCTCCACTGCCACCCTTGTGCAAGCAGCCCCTCTGGGAGGTCATTGGTGGCCTCCCCCAAAGCCTCCTTTAAGCCCCTCTGACTCTACAGTTCCTGAAAGAGAGTGAAGTGCTGTCCTTATGTGCATAGGCATGGCTGGGCACAGTGCAAAAGAGAGGGCAGAGAGGGTTGTAGGTAAAATAACTTAGCTGCAGTTTCACAAATTCTGCATAATATGGAAGATTAAAGTGATTAAAAAAGGAGAAGGTAGGACAGAGATGTCCCTCCATTTTTCATATCTGCATTTGCGGTACAGTCACAAATGGTTTGGTGTTCTAATTCAAGGAGAATTCTGTTAAATGGGTGAATTTGGAGGTAATCTTGGTATAATTCCTTAGCTTTTAGAGCAATAGTATGTCCCAGATGGAATTCTGCAACACTGTCATTTTTATTTGTTTGTTGGGGTTTTTTTTTAAATTTAGAGCTTATTGGAACAGTGGAGCTACAAGAGCGATCATTTAGCCTGTAAGGACTTTTCCCTTAAAGGCAAGCTCACAGCATAAAAGGTCTCCCAGGCTCTGTGGAGGACTGGCAGGAGTTTCTGAGTGAAGGCCAAAAATATGTTCTTGCAGCAGTGTTTCCAAATTGATGGCACTACAACAGAGGCAGCTCCACTAGAGACGAAGCAAGCAAACCCACGCTTTGGCAGGATGGGGAGTTCTACCTGCCTAGACGTAAGGGTAGCTGCCATCTTTGCAGTTTTATTTGTCTTTGCCTAAGGCACTGAGAGGAATTATGTTCATATGGTAAATAAAAATAGTCCGAGTAAAAATATCCTGTGTCTTTATCCTCTCACTTTTATCTTACCCAAGAGTTATCTGCATCACTTGGGAAAGCTGATACTCTTTGAACACAGCTCAAGCCCTATATAGTGGTGGGTGCTGCGACTAATTACTGGGTAGTTACAAGTGCTGAAAAGAGCAAAGAAGACAAACCCCCTGAACCTTCCACTCTTTTTAGTCTTGCTTTAGCTGCCATGGGTTTAGCACTCCGTTCAGCTGGGGCCAAGAAGAGGTTTCAAATGACTGGTGCAAATGGACTAAAATTTCAGGGTAGCACATGCCTGGGAGGACATTCTCTACTACCTAGCTAATTCCCAAAATATAATCAGCAGGCATCGGCTGAGCTGAGGGAGCCTCTCACTTGTACAGTGCTTTACCCTGCTGCATGACCTAGTTGCTGATGCAGGGAGTTACACACAATGCCAAGCCTGTTAAGTGACTGCAGATTTCTTTGCACAAACAAGCAAACAAGAAATTAAAGAAAAGCTTCAGCAATGCTGATAAGCTTGTGGGGCACTTAGGGCTTGTTTGTTTGGTTTGGGATTCAGTTTGGCCTTCCTCTGAACCCAGCTAAGATGGGAAAGCTGTAGTAAGCTTCAGTGCAGCACACGAGGCCAGAGGAGGCCAGAGGAGGCTGCAGGTCCCTGGCCATTTGGGGCTTGCAGGAGCATACACAGCATCAGTCCTGCTTTGTATGTCACGTTCCCCAACGCCCTGGAAGTGTTTGCTCTGTCATGCTGGTGTAGAGGAGATAACAGGAAAGCGTGAAGCCATCTGTGCTGTGACACACCCCAGCCAAAGGTGTCACAGGGATTCTGTGAGTGGAGCAGCATCAGTGACGTTTCCATGCCTGCTTACCCGTGATTATCATATCACTGAGCATTAAAGAGACTTTGAGGAGCTTCACAGGGACCTGAATTGCAGTGGAGAACTGTGTAGCAATTTGTGAACCGTTACTTGGTAAGGACTGTATCATCCTTAATGGATCACAAGTGCTGGTCTAAATTCTTTTCACTCCTAAAAGCACACAAATACAGAAATGCAAATATAGTTTGTACTAGCCACATGTGCTTTAGGACTATATTTAAATGCCATGTCAGTGTTTTGGGGTAGCATTTAAAAATAATTTCAGTAATTTTAGAATTTTTTTTTTTCAATAATAAAACTTTGTTTTCAGTACCAGGCATTTAGTGCCATAAAGTGTAGGAGATTATGGTAATATATGATGATGGTGGAGAAGTGAGGCTTCTTCCTGTAGGAAGCCCTTATCCCTGTAACACAGATATGCAGGAACTGTTTTTATGTTCAGTTTTGAAAGATTATTTGTGAACACTTTAAGAATTGAAAACAGGACTTGTGATGCACAGTGAGAAGACAGTTCTTTGCTCAGTGGTATTGCTTCTCAAAGAGCCAGGCCCTTTACTGGGTCATTTGTTGCTCTGACCTTTTTCAGAATATTTTCATCAGGTGTTTTTCTTATTTTCAATGTATCTTCAGGCAGGAGAAGTGACCTCATAATTTTGTTTTATTAAAAAGAAGGACCATTAATTTTCTTTCTCAATTTAATTATTTCTATGAGGTTTGTGATGTGTATGCACTGTGGTACTGGGTAGAAGTCTGCAATTTGTGGATAACATTCAGGGCTGTGATGCTTCAGATGTGTAACTGCAATAAGCCAGAGGCAAAAGAAGATGATCTGAATATTAAATACTCTCTTAATGAAAAAGCACACGAAGGAAGGCAGATATTGCTGTTACAACTACATTTTTAGGATCCTAAACAAGATCACAGACTCTTTCAGCAACATCTTTGTGAGATATGAATGGTCTAGAAACCATTCTTCCCTAAAGATGCTGGCATGGATGAAACTGTGGAAGGAATCTTCTCATCACCAGCAGTACAAAGGACCCCCCCAGAACTGCTTTTCATTTATAATATATTACACTGTATAAACATTAATGGGCCATGGGTGCTGGAGCAAACCTTCTGAACCAGATCCAAGAACCAGGCGTTGCCATGGCAGTGTCTCCACCAGCTTCTGAGCAGTCTTCTGGAGCAGCTCCACCATGTTGGCTCTTGTTCAGAGCCTGAGGCCTAAACTCAGTCCCACAGACCTTCTTTTCCTACGCAACTAATTACTATCCTCTCATACCCTTGCAACACAATTGCACAACCCCAGATAAGGTTTGCACTCTCCATGGCAGGGCTGTCCACAGAAGGTCTCTTTGCACGGTTTTTGGGCTGAATGCTCAGAGACCTGTACTGCAGCAAGGTCACCAAGGATGTGGTCACAGCCTGACAGTGGTCAAGAAGACTTTGTACAATGCTTTTAGATATATGGTTTACTTTTCAGTCTGCCTTGTGGCAGGATTTGCATTTAATGATCTTCTAGAGTCCCCCCCAACTCATAATACTGTGTGGTTCTAACTTTCTAGTGTTTTATACTTTTCCCACTTCTTGATATGTGACTACAGGAATATTAGCACAACTGTTTGCTGACAACTTTTGCAATCATTGGCTACAAGAAATAAGAATAGAAGAGGACTTAACCTTTTTTTCTTAGCTTTTAATTAAACGCAAAAACCCAAATAATGTTGCTCACTTACTATGCAGTAGAAGTATCATCTGTTGGAGAAAGACAAATAAAGAAGCTAATATGCAAACTCAAGCTGTCCTCCAGTGTGTGTCACTATGGCTGGTCGGATTTTTACAATCTGCCTCCCCTGCTATTGTCACTTTATCTTGCCATGGAAGTCCCTACTCAACTGAAAGTCTTAGTTACTGATCAATGTCCTGCCAGAACCTGGGTGTGAACTATTTTCTGGATGAGCTCAAAGTGCCAGGAGTAGCAGCTGGCCAAGGGCTGGCAGTAGGAAGAGGTGTCCCTCCATCTGTAAAGAAAATCCCAAGTCATAAATGTATCAAACCAGAACTATTACACTATCTTATGCAATGTTTTTAGAAGGGCATTTATTTTAATATATTGTGAACCTGGAAATCTCTTCTTCTCTCTTCCCACTCCCCTGAAGATATGTATTAAAACATAAAAATTGTGGCTGCTTGTACTTTTCCATTTGCAGAGTTAATTTCTAAAGCTGAGTGATTCTCTTCACTACAAGATCTAACTAGTGGGTTCTTAACTCTGCACCTCCAGTGATGAAACAGGCACTCTTTGATTTATGGCAGGAGGCAACTGCAAGGTTTAGGTTTCTTCCTAACAGCTCAGTAGCTGCATTACAGAAGACCATCACTTATACTGTCCATATTTCTGTATTCTACATATCACCAAAGACTGCAAGAATCTGGGCCTAACAGTGTCAGAGAAGCTCCTTTATCTCACTTTTGGCAATGCACAAGAAAAGACTAGTCACAATAAAATGCTCATCACTGCAAATTACATTTTAAGCACATTTGACATTCCAGGCTCAAATCTGGAAAAAAAATTCAGGGAAGGGTTCCTGTCCGGGATTTCTTTGAATTAATTCTTTGTGCATCATTGCAGCCATTAGGTCCTTAGTATTGGTCTTGTAGGTGTATGAAATTGTAATTATCCCATTGTGAACCAAAGTACTGTTTTCATACAACATAGAGAATTGAGATGATATTCATTATCACATTGGTACTGCTGGTGGATAACACTGAAATAGCTTTTATTAAATAACCACATCAGGAAATAGATAATAGACTTACATAAATGAGTTATTTCTTCAGGATTTATTTGAAACCTTATTACTTGCAAGGGATGATGAAGCTGAAAAATAAGACAAATATATCTGTAACTAACACCAAATATCTGATCTATAGTTTGACCTTGGGCTTCTGTTTTATCTGGAGTTGTTATGACAAGTTTAAGGGATGTGTGGCTTTCTGGGCCAAATCCTATTTTAATAATGCTGATGTATCTGAAGCTTCTGTAAAATTACTCTGCTGAATTTGGGCAACAAGGATCATCTATACTTGAGAATGATTTTTTTTTTTAATGTTCCTCTTGTTTTAGGAGCACAAGTATTCCCACTAAATCTATTTGCAAACTTTTCTGGCTATTGTTTTTCTCCCAGTGAGCTGTAACTCTCACCTAACTGAAGGAACCTATCTGTGTTTTCAGAGGTCTGGACAGCTTATATGCCATGTTTAGGACTTCTTAACTAAAATAATTGCAAATGAGAAATTTAAATATTTCTAGTGTCATCACATCCAACTGTAATTTCAGGGTGACTTTGATCTTTCCCAGCCTCCCAAAATACAATGTAGTGGCTTGAAACTTGGTGTGCTTCTTTCCAAAGATTCCCCCTGGTGATGAGAGGATGTAAATGACTGCTATTACATTTTCTGCTTCATATGTTATCTCCTAAAATACTGCATATAATTTGCTTGATTTTGCAATTTCTGCAGAGGATACTAAACACTGGGGGATGTAGGTGTATTATTATTTCAATCATGTTATTTGCAATAGTGTACCAACATATCAAATTTCAAGCATATTCCTGACAAGGAGCTTCTGTAACCAGTAGCTCTTCATCTCACAGCTTAGCTGCTTCAGTTGGTGCTGTGACTGCCAATACAGTGACAATTTCAGTGCATCAATCAAGCACATTAATGCAGCTTTAATTACTGATACAGTTACTCAACCAGCATACAAGCCTACTGTAACAGCCAGATAATTCTTTGTGGGCATTTATGTTTGTTTTCACCCACAGCCCAAAATCACTTACCCTTTAATAAAGTTTGTTGCTTTATCTCTCTGTATCAAGCTCTATATGATCCTTACAAAATTTATTCCTCACAGGTCTAGAAGTCATCACTTTCACTGTCTTATTAAGAAAAATTGAACTTCTTATCTGGGGTTTGGGTTGAATTTTTCATTTTTATTTTCCCCTGCAGCGTCTTTGGAATATCAGATCTCTGATCTGCCTGCAAACCCCAAGCAGTTAAATACTACTGTAGGCAGCTTTTCTACTTAAGGGCATGATTTCAGGTTGCTTGTTATGACAGCCTTGCAGTACCAGTTGTTATCTGGCATGGGTAAGTATTTAACTTTGTATTTTCATTGGAATCACACTCATTTATTCTCTGTTTGGTGAGTACTGGATGTTTAACATGTCATTTGTATTCTCTGTGGTATTTTGAAAATATCAGCTGAATCATTATAACACAAGAAAAATGGGTGCCTCCCAAATTTGTTTCCAGTTTTCCTCCTCTTAGGGCATGCAAACTATGTGAAAACTTCATTTTTGGCTTGAGCATAAAAGCAGTTCCACGTAGAGCTGAACATTAGTGAAAACTAATTACACCATCCTCGGCTTCCCGGCAGCGAAAGAAAAGAGGAGTTATCAGAGGAGGATGAGCCAAGAGAATGACCTGGTTTTCCAACACTGTGCACAGAGAGACATAAGCCGTGGCTGATGAGGAATGCTAATGGTATCACGCAGCTGGCATCCCGCGCTGAGCAGGCAGCCGCAGGGACAGCTTGCTGCTGCCACCGGAGGAGAGCAGCGCCTGTCCTGCAGCAAGCAGAGCTGCCTGCCTTCTCATCAGTTCCTGAGGGATTTCACTGCAGCTCTTTATTATTACCTTTATTTTGTTGTCACTCATGGGGTCATTGAGCATGCCATGGGAACGCGTGGTTTAGGTCTCCTCTATGGGGCTCTGGTGAATGGCATGGACTGCATGGCTTTGTGGTGTCATTGTCCTGTAGAAGCTCATCTAGGTGTGGTAGGAGGCAATTTTCCCCATGGACAGCAGCAGCAACCATGTCTGATTCCCACAATTTGTGCACCCCATCCTTGTCTCCATCCTCCTCCACAGCCCCAGCCCTCCTAACACCTCTTTCCTCCAGTAGGCTGCCAGGGACGGGCCAGGGAGAAGACAGTGTATGCTGAGGCTGGTCCAAGCCATTGCTGTTTGGCTAAACAGAGCAGATGCTCACTGAGCTCCTGCTGAGACCTCATCTCAGTGCAAGCAGCCACTCAGCTGCAGAAAATAATGATGAGCAGAATGTGTTTTATCCAGTGCCCTCCCCCAAAAAGAAGAGGACTCTGTTTGCTAAATGAATCCTTTTTACTTGGAAGAAAAAGCTGAAGACAAAATCTTCTGCAGGTTGGTCATTTTAACATGACTCCCTAGAAAAAGATGAGTGCTACCCTGGAGAAATGCAGAGACTTTGAAGTGCTGAAATCACAGAGCCATATCACAGAGCTGAGTGGAAGGTATAGGGTACAGCAAGTATGATGGACTGCCTTTGCAATGATAGACTGCTGCTATTGGTGTCTGCAGCTTTCCTCCAACTGAAAAAGAAGCAGCTCTCTGCCACTTTCTGATATTTCTGTTGGAAAACCAAAGTTTAGAAGGTATGCATCATCTGTCAAAAATGTTTATGAATCTTGCTAAAATAAATGCAAGGGTGATGAATACATACTATGGAGTGTTGAGGCAGATTTAAGCAGAGCTTGCAGCTTCAGACAGCCCTAGGCCAGTCATGCAGAATTTGTTGAGGTCTCTTTTATCTAGACAGAGATCCTCAAGGGAATGTTATCTCAGACAAAATGTTGGCAGGAGACAGGATATCATCTGGATGATGAGAATATACTCTGATCAGAATTTAGAGACCAGACAGTTTACAGAGAAAATAATGAGGCAGAGCCTTAAAGTAAAAGCTACCAAATACAGCCATGTATTAGGTGTGGTCCTGCAAGTGGAATTTCCCAAGTTAGATCTCCCTGTTGCAGCTGTTTTTATTCAAGATGAACAGATCTATGAAGATATTGTATAGATGGCAAAATTGGAAGGATGATTTGAATGTCTAGAGCACTTCTTCTTCTCCTGAGGAAAAATGCCTTTTCATTTCTACATAGTCCTTGGCAGAAGGGACAATCCATGGTTGCTAATTTTTAGTATTTTACTGACACCAGTATGATATTTGTGATGTTTTTAAGTGTTCATCATGAAACACTGGTATATTTTCTAAGTTTCCCTTCATCCCTAGTGTCAGCTCTTCCTGTCATCTTCAGAGGGATTGAACTGCTGAGAAGAATAACCCCTACACACAAGGAGCAAGGAGACATGGAGCTCAGAAAATGGGATAAGGTACTAGAGTGAGAAAAAAAATCTCTGAGGAATTGGATAAATAGAAGGAAGAAGAAACATTGGGGAAATGGCAGAAGAGTGTAAGGTTTAGAGATGTGCCTGGAGGGGCTGAGACCAGGTGTGAATGGAAGGAAGGAAGGAAGAACAGGGAGATCAGGGGGTGTTTGGGAGGGGGCAGACAAGTGTGTGCAGGGTGACTGGAACAGAGCAATGTGGTGTAGGCCTGGCTTGCTGTTATTAAGGTAACCACAGAATGAGGAATTAATTGCCCATTTCTGCTGCCTGCATTATTTTGAAACTTTGAATAAAATAAATCAAGATGGGACCTGCCTTTTGATGATAGAAGGAAATTTGAATATAAGTGTTCATGGTTTGACACTGGCCAAATGCCAGGCACCCATGAAAACTGCTCACTCACCCTCCCCTGCTACAACTGGACAGAGGAGGGGAAAATTTAACAGAGGGTTCGTGAGTTGAGATAAGGACGGGAGAAAACACTCCAAGAGCAAAACAGGCTCAGCTTAGAGATACAAAGTGAGTTTTTTACTAACAAAATCAGAGGAGGATAATGAGAAGTAAAATAAGTCCTTAAAATACCTTTTCTTCCCCTCACACTTCCTTCTTTCCCACCAACACGGAGAGAGACAGGGCATGGGGGTTTTGGTCAGTTCATCACCTGAGGTTTTCTTCCACTGCTGTGGAAGAGGAGTCTTTCCTGTGAGACCATGGAGTCCCTTCCAACAGGAGACAGTTCTCCGTGAACCTCTCTGTCATGGATCCAATCTCACCAGCTGCAGTCCTCCCAAAACTGCTGCCCATGGGTCACTCTTCCATGGGTTGCAATCCTCCAAGGACAGGCTGCTCCAGCCTGGAAGCAGGTACCCCTCTCTTTATTTGTGTCTCCCACTGGATCACAGCCTCCTCCAGGCATCCCCCTGCTCTGGCGTGGGTGGATCTCTGCATCCCCTGTGGATTCCCAAGCTGTGTACAGGGACACAGCTGCTTCACCATGATCTGCACCACAGCCTGCAGAGGAATCTCAGCTCTGGAGCATCTCCTCTCCTCTCCCTCCTTCTCCACTGACCTTGGTGTCTCCATGTTATTTCCCTCACATGTCCTCACCTCCTCCTCTTCTCTGGCTGGAATTAGAACTGTGCCCCCCACCTTTGTTTTTATTCTTAAATCTGTTATCACAGAGGCGTTATCACCATTTCTAGTTGGCCCAGCCTTGGCCAGTGCCACGTCCATCTTCAGAGCCATCATGGATTGGCTCTGCTGGACATGGTGGAAGCTTCTGGCAGCTTCTCACAGAAGCCACCTCTGTGGCCTCCCCACTGCCAAAAACCAGGCTATGCAAAACCAACACAAAGTGAAAAATTAGGAAATTACTTTTGTCTTCTCAAGTAATACACTCTCTTTGTTAATTTTTCAGTTATCGCAGTAAGCTCATGATACATTTCTGGGGGGAAAAAAAAGGTAATGTCTTGTTAACAATTAGAAGATGCATTATGTTAAAAATGCCATAAGAACATTTAAATTTGAACATTTTCCTTAAGATTAAATATCCAATAAGTGACTGCAAATCATAAAGAGGCAGCACAATTTTTTTTTATTTGTGCAATTATGAGAAATATATACAAAACTCTTCCAATTTAGGACTTTATGACTTGAGCATTGACAAGGATTTATTAGATGAAACTCATTCATGGAATCACTTTTTTCTAGCCTTTAGTATCTAATTTTGAAACTTATCAATTTGCCACATTAAGATACATTAGACTTGTTAAATGCAAGAGTATAACCATTAGCTTTGGATAATAAATGGTCTGTTGTAAGAAATAATTTAGCATATCATCAAAGCAAATAGTAGAACTAATTGCATTCCATTTATCATTGACCGTGTCAAATCTGGTGTGGTATTTAAAAGCAAACTTTGTCTGAGAATTAAATGAAAGTCATTGACATTGATTACACTTATGATTGTGTTTACATGTAGTAAAACCTCAGAAACACACGCCGTAGTTATTATTATAATCATTCATTTAAACTCCACTGCTATTAGAGAAAATGGTAATCATGCCTTTGATTTCTCACAATAAACCTAAGCCCAAAGCCTTGCTCCATAACTAACAACATATTGGGATGTTCTGAGTAAAGGGCCATTTGGGAGGTGGTAACCTTAAATAGACACTGCTTTGGGCATTTTTTTCCCATGATGGATGACAAGGGGACAGTCGTGCCTCCTCTCAGCTCCAGTGGCACCTGAGCTGATGATCCAGTTTAGCCATGGGACTACAGCTTCCCAGATGCTGTGTTGGGTCCCTGCCCCACGTTTCCCATCAGCAGAGAAGAGAGGAAACAAATTCTAAATCATGCAAGAAAATTATACGTGTCAAGAAAGTTGATGGTGGCTTTTTTGCTTGTTAGTTTTAATTTCAAGATGGAACAGCAATTATCTGCCCCTTTGGAAAACTGTATCTAATAAAAAGAAACAAATCCCAGTCTACAAGCACCAGATAAAGTTAAGGGCCCAAGTCCAGTTTAGGTGGTATTTTCCATGAGCAGATGCAGAGTAAGAATGCAGGAAGCAGCCACTGCAGTGTGCTCCTTAAATCAGACCATCTCCCTGCTCCTTGCAGTGGTTGAGCTTGCAGGGGCTGGGCAGTTTGCTGTCCCCTGGCCTGGGAGCTCTCTGCAGGGAGGTGGGCAGCAGAGGTACAACGGCAAACAGCACAAGGACATGGCACAGCACTATGGCAGGGAGAGGGCAGGACCCCTGAGGACTGCCTGGGGCTGAAGGCTCAGATCACCTCAGCTCAGCTCAGCAGCTCTTTGCCCTTTGGTCTTCCTGCTCTGCATCCACCCAGTGGGGCCCTGGCTACAGCCCCTGCTGTCCTGAGGCTTCCTGGCTGGTGTGACCCCATTGTCCCACATAACCTCTTCCTTAGGGTCTTGTCCTGAGGTTTGGGAGATGTTAAAAATAGCTGAGATCTTCTGGCTTTGCATGTGCATCTTCTGGTTTGAGTGTTCGCAAAAGGCTGTTCACTCTTGCTCATGAAATGGGGCAGGGCAAAGGGGATCAGGTACTAAACACAAGACACTGCTCCAGGCTTTTCTGGTTCTCACTTCAAGTTCAGTTTTCACTTGCATTTCTATCTGGTCAGATTTGGAAGGTACTGAGTACTTTAACCAGCTGCAAGGAAATGGAGTGTAACAAAACTAACGCAGCCCTGTTTGCCTTGCTTTGCTGACTTTCCTGTTGCTTCTGCAGGTTTGGCTGGAAATAGTGAAGCCAGGGGATAGCACTGACACAGTACCCTGAGCCGGTGATATCCACAGCTACTGTTTCACCTCCAACAATGTATCTGATGCAGGACATAGCTCCACATTCTTGAGCCAACCTTATCTGGAGTCCTGAACAAGATAAGGGATCTTAATGGCAACACAATTAAAAAGGGGTTTCCTTCCCCGTTTTTGAGGTTTTGAGGCTGGGAAAACAAATTACATGCTACAAATCTTGGCATAAAGGCCAGGCTCTAGAGAGAAAGAGTAGAAGGTGCATGAACACAAAATTTCTCAAGGTGAAGATCAAATTTGGTTGAGTACAATTAGGGACTCAAAAGCACGCTGACAAACAACTTGTTTGAAGGCCCTGAATACCAACAGCATCACTCCTGCAGTGGTCTGACAATCAAATGCACATGTCCACAGAGCCTTCCTGAATGCAGGTGACACAGCTGTGACAGATTCTTCTGTATCTCTTAACTGTTTTAAAGAGGTCACTATTGCCAGCCTATCATCTGTGGTATTCTGTTTTTTATGTGAAGAAAAAAAAAAATTCTTTTTTTTTAAAAGCCTTCAATTTCTAAGGGAAAAAATGTATGTGTTACAGAAAATTCAAATGCAGAGGGAAGTGAATAGTGCTACATGCTGCACATCTTCCTACTGCTAACATTAGCAACTCTAATCATGCAAGCAAAGTAAACAATTTTTTTACAGGATTTATACTAAATGGGTCAGTTTTGCTTTTCAAATGTGTTGGTACTTGGTTTTAAAGTAGCAAAGACATTTTGCTAGAGTTTTGTGTAAGAGTCCTGTTCCTTTCACGCTAGTGGGAAAGACCTCTGCCTTGACTTGTGGTTCTCTCAACCCCAAAATGTGTGAGACAACATTGTCAGTGAGAGAAAAAATGCAGACACACATTTGGAGGCATCTCTGATGGCACTGGAGTGCAATCTCAAGAGATCACTTCCCTTCTTGATGCTCTTGGATAAAAAGGGAGAGATCATCGCCACCTCTCAGAGCTGGGAGGGTGATGAAAGACATTGACAAGTAGAAAGTGTTCCTCCAGGGGTTAGCTGGAAATCTTTCTTTTGAAGACTATGAGTCTTCACTCTTGACAAAATGCCCTAGCAGCCTGGGGAAGCTCAGCAAAATGGGAGGCTATCAGGGGATGCTGTTACTAGAAATCATGAGATGAACATGTGCATGTTCAGAAAGCTGACACGTGACTGTCAAGAACAACTAGTAAGCCAAGCAGCCTGAAAAAACTCCTAATCATTGCATAAAGCAAGGATCACATTTGAGGAAGACTACTTACGAAAGAAGTATAGGGCTGAGAATAAACATCTGGGAACAAAAACTTCTTGCAAATGCAACCAATGACAACAGAGAGAGTATTCATTCCAAAAAACAAGTTAATAAAAAATAATCTCCCCATTCAGTAACCATCAGTCACAGCACATGATGTGCATACTTTTAACCTCCTTGCATGGTACACAGACCACTTCATCCTGCTTTAGTGTTTGGACTGTTGTGTTTTAAAGTTGATTTATTGCTGCTGTCCCGTTCACTCTTCTGGGAACCAGCACCTCCTGTTTATCTGCCCAGGGGAACTCCATGCCACTTCTCCAATCCAGAGATGTTTGTAATGAGAAATGATAAATTCCACAGAGGCCTTTGGTCTCCAGCTGACCCTTCAGGTATTAGTGATGATTCATTGCACCTGGATAACAGCAACTAGAATAGGTGTGACTAATACACACACAATGAACCTAAGTCATTTCTAACCTGATCTCGATTTGGGCATATTTCCTAACAGTAAGAAGTCTGTATCATGTTGCAGATACTTAAACTTTGGCGTTTTCTTTACCAGTTAATGTGGAGTAGGCATGCAGGTGGCTAGACTCTCAAGTAATGCTCATAGCTGAATATTCTCTTAAACAGTCCTTATTTAGTAGCTTGGATTGTGCTGGTTTTGGCTGGGGCAGAGTTAGCTTTCCTCAAAGTGGCTGTTATGGGGCTATGATTTGGATTTCTGCTGAACACAGGGCTGCTAATAGTGATATTTTTGTTATTGCTGAGCAGTGCTTACACAGATTTGAAATTTTCTGCTTTTCATGCTGCCACGCTGACAGGGAGGCTGGAGTGCATGGGAGATTGAAAGAAGACACAGCTGGGACAGGTGACCCAAAGTGACCAAAGGGATAGTCCAGACCACATGACATCATGCTCAGTAAAAAAAGTAGGGGGAAGAATTGGGAGTGGGGCACATTTGGAGTGACACCATTTGACTACCCAAGTAACCATTACCATCTGATGGGGCCTTGCTGTCTTGGACACGCTGAACACCTGCCCCTCAGAAGCATTTCTTTTCTTGTTTTGCTTTGCTTGTGTGAATGGCTTTTGCTTTACCTAGCAAACTGTCTTCATCTCAACTCAGGAGCTCTCCAGCTTTTACCCTTCCAATACTCTCCCAGTCCCACTGGTGAGGGAGGGAGTGAGCAGTGGTGTGATACTTGGTTGCTGGCTGGTTCTTTTCTCTTAGTTCCTGCCCACCCAGTCTAGATTTTTTGGAGCTGAAATTATTCTAGCATTGAACTGCAATCAGCTTATGGCAAATCACTGAATACTCCCAAGTCAAGACTGATTTTTCTCTTGCTCTTTCCCTCTTTTTCTTTGACTTTGTAAAACAACCCCAGTTTAATTTTACTTATTTACGATATTTTTATGTAGTGCTTTGAGCTGACATTTCCATTAACTTTGTGTAAACTACTTGGTGGGAGTATGAGATCTATTCTGTAAGTATTTTCCATGGAAATTACACTCTTCTGAAACCAAATTAATCCACACTAGAAAGGTGGAACCTTATTTTTGCCCCAGTTGTTTTGATTCAGAAAACTAGTCAGTAAATATAGGTGAAAGGTGACTGTCCCTGTGAGTTAAGGCAGAGATGTCTTTCCTCCCATCACCTCTGAGCTTTTAATAATTGTGAATCATCCTCCAGCTGGTTATCAGCATTTCTGTCAATTGGACTGGAACAGTGATAGCTCCCAAGTATGCAGCAATAAAAAAGGTCTGAAGATCAGAGTATCAATTGATATTGCTGCCACAGGTGCTACTTATACAGGTTATTTTACTAAAAAGAGGGACTACTGAAGTTCTAGTATTTCTATGTGGGTATGAGGGATCCAGAGCTATCACAGCCTTCATTTTCTTTTTCTCATGCCCCTTCCCTTTGCACAGGCATTCCTGCCCTGAACAGTTCAGACAAAAATGCACTTTGGACTGATTCTTTCCTCCCACCTCGAGAGCTGAGCGCTCCAGCTGGGTGGCTACAGATTTTTAGCTACACTCAGTGTCAACTATACCAAGTGCCACTACATGTAAAAGGAGATGGAACAGGGAACATACTCTCAAGTCCAAGCAATCAGAAAT
Organism: Petroica traversi; assembly: GCA_025920805.1. NCBI lineage: Eukaryota > Metazoa > Chordata > Aves > Passeriformes > Petroicidae > Petroica > Petroica traversi. Next base: position 2,882,739 of record JAHLSL010000021.1, read on the forward strand.
TGAAGCAACCTTTTCTCTACATTGGGAGGTGGATCATTATTTGTATTTGTCTTCTGTTGCACTGAGTTTTCAGTTGCTAGGAACATTTTATTCTCAATGGAAGATGAAATTCCTGTGTAATCACATAATTCCTGCACCTGAGGCTTTAAGAAAAAACTCTGACTGCTGCAGGAGTTGGCAGCAGTGGGGGAAGAGGAAGAGGAGATGGAGTAGGAAATAATCTCATTCTCTCACTGCAGGAGTGGAACCTGACCCCGCTGCTGATGCGTGGCGATAGAGGGTACATCCGAGAGGGAGAGGAAATGGGAGAACCAGAGGAGAAAAGAGCCTTTAGGAAGACGTAAAGAGAAGGAAATACTTGGGATTAACAGGGAAGGTCATCAGGCTGTGCAGCCCTCAGACATCTGTCCAAAGCAATCTGGAGCTCCTGGCCACTGGGGTGCCTCATTAGTGAGTATTTTTTGCACTCCAAAAGATGAGGTGGGGAAGGATGTCTTTCCTGCTCCGGTTGATCTGCGTCATAGGGATAACACCTGATTTTGTCCACAGCCAACTGTGAACCATACTGAAAAGAAAGTGTGGAGGCAAAAAAAAAAACAAACAAAAATGAGGTAGAAGTGCCTCACAGTTGGAAGTAAGGGGAACTCAGAGCTGGAGATGCATTTTGTGCTTTGCTGACTTTCTATCTTTGGAGCAGAAAATGTAAATTGTTAGTCTACTAATCTATGAAATGTGGATATGGAGCCATACAATGTTAGGAATCCAAGTATTGAAACTGAGTGCAGAGAAATGAGGCAGAAGAAAATTTTATGTAAGCTTTTTTTTTACATTTTGCCTCTCCGGATACAACAGGACTGCTGTTTTGTATAGCACAGTACTAAATATATACATTGAGCTTTGGCATCAGTTTTCTAGTTCTTCGTTACTGTCACCTGTGGTAGCAGAAACACTGTATAAAGCATTCATCCCTCTTTTTTTCTCATTTTCTATAAAGGAACTACACAGTTCAGTCTTCCACTCTCCCTAATAGTGTGCCACTCTTTTATTTCTTTTTGTTTTTTCCAGTAGATTTGAGAGGATGAAGTTTATGTTTCTGTTTTCAAGTGTTGCTTCCTTCATGAGCAGGAAATCCTCCCTCTCTCCATGCATTTTTAAAATAGCTGACAGATCCCCCAATTAATTGCATATCAAACTAAAGTTCTTTTTCCTGTCCTACGTGACTATGCACTCCTCTTAAATAGTCCATCTGTTTTCTTACTCCTGGTAAGAATTTTAAAAACATCCCCTACCTACCAAAACAAAAACTCTCCAGGGAAGATGAATGTGGCAGTAACATGTGCCAGTGAGTTCACTCATATATCACTGGGATATTTTTGGGTATTACCAACAGGAGACCTCTAAGAACATATATAAAATACATAGTAACATCTCCAAACTAGTCAAGTCCTTTTCATAGTTTATATCCCTTCCAAAGATGTGTTTCTAAAAATCTTCCTTCCTAATGAATACAGCTTTCTGGATTGCTCTTCTGTGTGTATCACTATAACCTTTGTCCTCCCCTCTATCCCTTCCTCCTTTCCTTGCCTGTTAATGATTCACAATTATTATGCCATAACCAAGCTTTGCCCAATTTTCTCTTGCTATATCTCTATAGCTTTTTCCGTGTTGTTTGTTTGTTTGTTTGTTTTGTGGGGTTTTTTGGGTTTGTTGTTGTTTGTTTACTTGTTTGGTTTGGCGTTTTGGTTTTTTTTTTTTAAGATAATCTGATCCCTCCTCCTGCAGTTGCTTCTGGAATGGGAACTCAAAAGACAGGTGATACACTGATGGTGTACTACAGACCACACAGACAAAACAGCAGTGCAAACTTTAATTTTTAGTCCTCAATGCAGGGCTTTTTGCAGATGTGCATAAGACGTTTTCTGACTTCCCAATCAATGTACCTGCTTTTACTGACTTAATCCATAACCTACCAGCGCTGTTATCAGGAAAAATGAGACATGATAATAAGACTACATATATTTGTCAGTTCACTTCCTCCTCATTTAAAATTATTTGCAAAAGAGAATGAGGTAACAGATGAAAAGAGTAAACAAACTCCATCTCTGTGTGCTGTGGAACCTCAATCCTTCTTCTGAAGAGATGACAGGTGTGTATCTATTCACTCCTTTTCTAAATTCTCTCTGCTATAAAACTAAACAAACCCAAATTTGCTTGGGGTGAAAAACATGCAAACTGTACTAACACTCTGAAAGGAAGAGAAACTGTACTAACTGCCCTGAAAGGAAGAAGTACTTTCCAGAACAAGTATATATTCTGGTGTATTTCATCGAACTGCGTAACTACATATTTTAGCATTGGCAAAGAATTGTGATTGTTGGAATGATTTTTTTTAAAAAGCAGCCTTGTGTAGTTTAGTAAAATTGACATGGTAGAGCCAGGCTGGCAGATCAGGGTTCATTCACAGCTCCACCATGGAACAGATTTGTGACTTTTAACTGAGGCACCTCATCTCCGAGTGGCTCTTTTCCACTAGCAGCTGAGCAATGCTCCCTCATAAGGGTGTTAAAAAAGAACTAAAGCCTTTGGGGTGTGCTGAAGATGTCCCAGAGCTTCAGTGAAACTCTGTGTGAATTATATGGGTCAGCTAAAGCCTTCCATTCATGTATTTACTTACAGGATTCTTGAAGGCCTGAGGCTGCCAGCTACGCAGTGTGATTAGTTTCCTCTGGTGAGCATTATGAGCAGCTTATCGATGTCCAGGGAATCAGGGCAAGCTGTCAGGCTGTTAACTGGGTGAAGGAGGCTTCTGGCTGACCATTAAACCCCGGGTTCTTTTTCCACCTGCTCAAAGCCGTAGTGACCCAGAATAAGTCTCGGGTTAGTGGAACCCATGATAGAACCACAAATGCCGTGTGAAGACACGTATGGTAACCACCTGCCCGGGATCCCGGGGCGATGCTGACGGTGTCCCTGCCCTGGCTTATGTCAGGAACCAACCAAAGATTTGACCGCTCCTGCAGCACCCTCGGGGCCAGCCAGGGCGGGCGGGCCGCCGGGGACACCCCAGCCTCATCGGCGACACACCCCAGCCTCCTGGGGGACACACCCCACCCTGCCGGGACACAC
>JAHLSL010000021.1:2890864-2917267 GCA_025920805.1 Petroica traversi
GGGGGGGAGGTGGGGGTTGTGAATAATGGTGATGGTAGGAGGGGTTTGTTCCAGTCTGGACTGGTCCAGTCTAGTTCTTTCCTTCCTGTCACCGTGTGAACAATGCTGCTGTGGCTGATGCCTGTGACAAGGCAGCCCCTTCCCCGTGTGCCTCTGGTTGTGGTGAGCTCCCCTGTCTGCCTCCGGCAGGCAGCCAGGCTGCTCTCCCCCATCCCTCCCGCTGGGCATTGAGCTCCAGGGAAGGCTGTTAAACCCAGAAAAAGGAGGGTATTGGGGAGGGGGAGGCAGTTCTTTGGTGGTGAGCAGCTGTGGGAATGTTTCTTCTGTGGGCACGGTTTTACGGGAGGCAAGAGGCAGGATTACTGCCTTTCAGTGCTGCAGCTTGCCCCTGGACCAGCTTGTGCCTCTCACTGCTTTCTGGAAGGCTGGTGCAGGTGTGTGATTGCAGCAGTGCTGGGCTGTATGTTCTGGAAATGATTCAATCTCTCCAAATTAAAGGGGAGACAGAGAGCTCTGGAAGAGAATTAAGACTGCTCCTTCCTGAAAACGAGGCTTAATCATGTAGTGTGCTAATTTGGTTATAATGGTAAATTTCAGCTCTAAATACTGTTGATGTAGCACAGGAGCAAGAGTGTGGTTCATGGGAGAATTCTTCAGGGACCTGTGCTTCCTTCAGGACCTGCTCCCCCTGGGGATCCCCTTGCCACAGTGTCCTCTCCCTGATCTGGAAGAGGATTCCTGTAACTCAAAAATACCTAGTTTTTTCTGTGAACCAGAGTAACTTTGGTGCCTCTGAGTCTGTCATTCAGTGTAAATGTGCAAGGTCATTGTAATTCTAGATTTTTAGGGTTTGGTTAATGGATATTTTAGCTCAAGCCACTAAAGGGTCTCTTCTCAGAAGCAGATGCAGTTGATTTTATTTTTTTTAAGAAAATGGATTGATGTTTAGTTTTGTAGGCCTGTTGGCATCCCACTTGGGAGGTGAGGGAGGCCAGTGAACTGGAAAAAGCCCAGCCCTGCTGGGCACTTATAGGGCTTGCTGCAGCAATACAGGTGTTCAGCCTAAACTGTGTGCTGTGGACCACTAGGGGTGATTTGGGCTCTCAGCTGAGTTGTGGCCATTGTTTCTTGAGCTGTAGTCAAATTTTAGGAACCTCCTAGTAGAGTATACCAGCAGATGATAGATGAACACGTGCATATAGCGGTCACTTGAATACTAAAAGTCAGAGCTACCTTGCTAACTATTCCCAACTCAAAGCTTGCTGCTTAGCAAAGAGTATTTTATACCTACTTTAAGACCCTTAAACAAGGAATGCTTCGTTGAGGCTGATAACATATGCAATTTTTGTAAAACTGGGTTTGCCCATATGGGTTATGGACATCTAATACACTTATATTAAAATAGTAGTCGAGCTCTGCCACTCTACAGCAAACTCCCTCTTTCTGCTGGTTAAACTAGGCTAAGGTGACTGTGATTGGAAAGGCTCAAATTGTACCATTTTCTTTTGAATGTTTAGAATTGGCAAAGCTGCACAAATAAGAGCAGTCAGACTATTTTGTGTATGTTTGTGTAGATCCTTTAGATAAATAGTCCTCATTTAAAAGAAATTCTGAGAGACAATTATAACTCAGTGCAGCTCGAAGTTGACTGTTGCTACAGAAAATTGCTGGGTTTCATTCCAGCTCCACAGGAACTTTCACTGTAAACTTTCATTCTTGGGATGTGAGAATATTTATTGGCATAATACTGCAGGTGATATTTGGCTGAAGCATTGCATTTCAAGTTTTGCACTGAAGGTCGTGTGCTCTCCCTAGAAGCACTTGTGTTTAATGACTTGTTTGACTAGGAAGGTAAACTTAATTCCTATCACTGGAAAATTTGTATGAATTCTTGAGTATAATCAGAACAGCAGTAGGAAATAGTGTAACTGCTACTTAATTTTAGAAATTGGCAACACCTTCCTTTTGTTGAACTGTTGTGTGCAGAACTAAATGTTACTGAATTTTTACTTTAATAAAGAAAGGGTAAGATTAAATATAATACATATATTCTAGCTGGCAAAATTCTGTAATATCTCAATTTTGAAGCATTGAGGTTTGTTTTTAGTGTTGCATACTAGTAAATGTGAATTTTTGTGGTAAAGCTGCTGGGATTGCTCTGTGGGAGTTGCTGTGAAACAGTTACCCTCAAGTTACATTACCTTGGTGTGTTGCACAGTACTTTATAGAGTGTGCTAGCTTAGTTTTCCAATAGCAAGAGTAAGTGGAAAAGAAGTTTAATATGGCTGTGAAGATGATCTTTTGTGTTGGGTGATTACCAGAAGTCAGACTTTTGTAGTCAGCCCATGCAGTATCATATAAATAATGAAAGCAGCAAAGGTTTATTTTTCCAATAGGTTGGTACATTCCATATTTCATGCCAGATATCATAGTGAATTTGTAGAAACTTTGTTCTATGTTTGGTTTACATGTGACCAGTTTGGTAATGTATTTAATTCCATGAAAATGATTGCTGCCTTTAGAAGGAATAACTTCTCAACAGGGCTAATAAATGTTTCCCTTGATTGCTTTTATGTTCATTGTACTGGTTTGTGTGATTGCTTTACCTTGAGTAAGCTAGCCTTGTACTTTAAAATGCTGCATTGGTTATGCGTGTAATAGCCTTTAAGGGCCAGCTGAAATGTTTCCTCATTCCTGAAGGCAAGCATAAGTTTCTTTGTTTTTACTGCCTTGCTCATTTCTGGATTTGTCTGTGTGGTGTTCAGTTTCACTATATAAAGCACTATTTTTCACCCACATAGCTTTTTCACCCACATGCCGTGTTCATTCACAGCAGAGGGAGAAAGAACGTGGCAAGGGAATTCTAAAATAGAAAGGAAGTGGGGAGGGGAAGAATGCAGTGGTTACAGGGTTAAAAACACTTCAAGGAGAGTAGTCCAGTGTTAAGGCATACTACCCTGCAGCAGGATCATGTAGAGCTCTTTGCCATTAGTTTGGAAAATCTTCCTGTTCAGACTGTGGAAGGTAACTACAAACAAGCAGTTTGTGTTTTAGCAGTTCTCTGTACATCTGATTTGTTCTGGCTCAGAGTTAATATAAACTCTTCAAAACTGGGTGTTTGATGTGATTATAAACTTCCATGGTGGGGTGTTGCAAGCCTCCTTAAATGCACTACTGAAAAGGCATTTGTTACATGTTTTATAATAAAGCTTTTATTCTGTTCTGGCTATGAAATTTATTTTGGTGTGTGTTTTTCTCCCTACAGGGCAAAATCTCTGATCAAGTTTACAACTATCCAGAGGGCTTAGGAGAAGTGCTTTATAGAGAGCAGTTCGACTTCAACGCTGAGCCACCTTGGGAACCTAGCTGATGATAGTAGGGTTCCATCTCCTAACTTGTCCATGTAAGTCTCTCTTCATCTGTATGCAGGAGAATAAGTACTTGCAAAATTACAGCTGGTACTGGTTTTTTGATAAGCAACATAACTGTCTGGATGTAGATTATTGAAATTACACAGGACTTTTGAGCAGGATGGGGAAGAACTATAAGTTTTACTGACCTAACACCTTTCTCAGTACAATTATCTGATGAAGTTCTGCAGTAAACTTGGAAAATAGAGCTATTTTTCTGAATTAGGGGTGTTGGCTGCAGAAATCCTAAAATAAAATTCTGTAACTTCAGTCCCTCAGTGATATTTCTGAAGTCATTAATTGGACTGTGTGACTGTTAACATCAAATCGTGACTTGCTGAGTACTCTAGAGTTTCTTAGTTTATACTGAAATAGTTAAAATTTGCTCTTGCTAACAGTAAGTAAGGCTGATCATGAAGGGTGTGCCTTCCCAAATGCCTGTCTCCATTATTTGCTAATTACTATCCACTTCCACAAATAGTTGTAGTGGGGTTGCAGTAGAATGCGGAATTTTATGTTGGATGGAAAATGTGTACCAATTATAAATGCCTTTATATTTTGAAGTGGCAAATAGTTATTAAAGAAAACCAAGGCCATGATAATGGAAAACAAATTAACGCACTTAGCTGATCTTAAGGAGCACATAAAACCCTGAAATGTGTGTGGTTATCGTGTTCTGTTAACTTAAAATAGTTTTATGTGGTTTTTAACAATAGTCTCAACTCAGGTATTACAAATGCATTTAAGCTGACTTACATACAGTGTTTGTACAGTATTACTTTTTTTCCTGTCTAGCTGAAGGCGTTTTTGTTTGGCTTAGTACCTATAAATTATATAATGCTTTTTAATGTAGAACTTGCAAATGGTTAAGTACGTCTTCCTGAGCCAGGTACTTTTTAAAGACCACAAAGATTCCAAATGCCAGTTGTATTAGTATGCCTCCTAATAAGGTGCTTAATGTAGATAAACTTGCTCTTTGAAAATACCACAACTGCTGAGGCACAGGATGAGCTTGGTTTATCATGACTTCTGGCTTTATCTCCAGAGGTTGTTTTTGGTTTTTTTTGAAACTTACTGAATTAACTGCATATATCTGGTTCCTTGTAGTTGAATACTCTATTCAAGTAAATTCAGTTAGCACTGAGAATTTTCTGAATATCATTGTTATGTTTTAGGAGCAGTTTTTATAAGCAAAGTATCTGAGAAAATTGATTCTCCTGTTCAGTTTAAGTTTTGGTTTGGTTTTGTATGTGGCTAGAACTCTTGCATGACATTTTGCACTTGAACAGGAATAAAGTAAAATAGTAAAAGATAAGAAAGGCAAAAGAATTGTTAGGAGGGACTGAATAAAGTATACGATCTTCATGTACTACATCTGCATCTTCATTTCTAAAACTGTTCTGAAGAGAATTTTGGCTGTGACAGAAGTTTTTATTCTTCAGGTAAAAACTGTACCTTTCTAACTGTTGGACTCCTGTGCTGTGGCAAACCATGCAAGGTATAGGTTGCCCTAGGATGGAAATGCCACTGATTTGCTTGATTTGCAGCTGAATGTTCAGATAATGTGTGTTTATTTTGAGCTTGAATTTATTGCATGTTCAGCAATAATGTGGTGTGCACAAATTGAAGTAATTCAGTATTGAATGTAGTGGTGATGTAGGTAGCAGTAGTGTTTGCCAGGAAATCTGTACCTGTTTTGGTGTGCTGAAGCACAGGTCATTGCCTCAAACACAGCTAGGATGTAAATTAGAGAGCTAATTGGCACTTGGAGTCTTGTTTAACTTGCAAAGCGATTTAATGGGAAAAAGGTCAAGTGAGCTTTTAAGTATAACTGGAATGTTATGTTCCAGTGGAACTAAAATAAGGTCTTCTGTCTGAAAGTGTACTTATATTTCCACTAAACTTGCTCCCTCTTGTAATTTTCTCCATCTCACTTTTTCCTTTTGTTCCACTGACCAGGAGAAGACTTGGGATTTATTTGTCTGCTCTTCAAGTTCTCACTCCCTGAGCAGTCTGGCAACTGTGGCCCGAAGTCTTGCTCCTTTAAAACCTCTCCTTTTTATTGCCACATCTGATTGATCAGAAATGGTGGGAATTGGCAATGGAAGTGGGATCTGTTAACAAGCCCTGTCTATGCCAAGTGGAAGCAGCAGCTATCTGGACTGGCTACCTTGGAAAGCTCTCTTGACTTTGTGTAAATGGAGCTGGTGGCAGATGGGGAACAGGAAGGCTGGGAGTTGGGACTCTTGGGGGCCGTGGGGTGGCTGAATGCTGACCCTGACAAAGCAAGTAAGAAGATAGGATAGGGAAGGGACTGTTTCACTGTTGTAAAAGAGAAGTGCTGGTCTGGTACCACAGGAGTGCATGTGCACTTAGAGTGATCATTCTTTTGTGAGCTTCTTGGGTCTGAATAATGTATTCAAATTTCCAGAACACAGAAGGAGGGTCTTGTTCCTGTAGAAGATGTAGGATGGTGCATTGTTTTTTTGGTGTCTACGCCCTTTGCTTCCTCAGCAGAATTGTTCTTGCTACAGTGCTCCCTTAACTGTGAGGAATGCTGCTGAGAGAATAGAGTAGGGTGCAACTGACCTAAGCTGTTCAGGTATTCTACTTATGACCCTCAGTGGGTTTGTACTGAGCATTAACTTGAGCAATGCAAAAAAAGTCCTGTTTCAGCATTTCCATTAGCTGGTTAGTGGCTGCATTCAGCTGACTGAATTACGGTGATACAAGTTGGTGAAATGGCATCTTGGAATTTTTTTTAATAGATACTCCTTTTATAAATAGGTGTTTCCTGTATGGAAAACAGAGGGCTCGTGTTTCTACTCTTCTAGCATACCTGAATTGCCAGTGTCAGTGGCAAAATGTTTCTTTGTTTTTGTTACCCCTGAAAAACCAGTATTGCAAAGAATGAGAGATTCATGCGTTTTTAGCCCCTTAGGATTTTGCATCAGCATAATTACTATATGTCATAAATATTTTTGTTTAATAAATGTGGTTGAAATGCATTATTTGGAGCCTGTTTGGTTTGCAGAGACTTTTTTTTTTGCAGAGGCAGTTTTTAATGAATGAACTAAACCCATAGGTGTTTGGGGTTTTTCAAATTCTTAGGCCAAACAATACGTAGTTCAGACATTGTAAAGAAAAATATTAAAACTGTGTGTTATGGATGCTTACATGTGACAAGCATGTGTTTAGACTCTGTTCAGAGAATTTTCATTTTCTTTTATTCCAGATGTCTGCAGTAATTGCAGTGTTTAAATATGTACCCTTTTATCTTCGAGTTCTTCATCTGGGAAGTCATTGTGTTAAACCGTAAAGAGCCTGAGGATGTAACGCTTACTTCAAAGAAAGCAATTACATGCCTATGTAGAAGTCTCATACCACTTGACAGCTTTTGTTTGACTTAAAATATATGTCCTGGAGCATTGTGCAGACTAACATTTCAGGTGTGAAAAGGGGTGGTGTTACCACACCAAGTCTGTCAAATAATGACTTGCAGCAAGTCAGCATTTCCAGCCAGGACTGAACTCTGTACTCTAATGATTTCTGTCTCATCTTACAGACATTAAAAAATGTCCTAAACCATCCTTTAGATTTTCTTCCGTGAATTTTATCACTGATTCTCCATCCCCCCAGGAGGGAATGAGTCAGGACAGAATAAGGTTACAGCAGAGTCCCAAATCTCTACTGTAAGGTATTAACCCCTTGAAGAAGTGTTCCTTTAGCCACTGTCTTGTAGTGGTGCTGTAGCAGTGCTTCCAGGAATTTGTTTTTTTCTTTGTAGAATAGTCTTCCTGTCAAGACTGAAGAGATGTCATTCATTCAAAAAAGGGGAAATTGGACAGTTAAACAAGTGTTAGCTTTATCTACTAGATTAATTTTGTTAAATGGAAAAGCTTCCATTGTAGGATTTAACTCTGTGGGATTTGGTTATGAGGGTGAAATAGAAATCAGAGATCTCTAAAGATGGGTTTAGAGCATGGGAATTTATTGTGAAAGAGCATGGGTGTGAGAGGCCTGCTGGGCTGCAAGACACAGCTCAAAGCAGGCCAGAGAAAGAGGCAAAAGGAGAGAGCAAAAAAAGGGCCGATTTGCCATTTACAATACAATAAATCATCTTCTCTGTTGAATATTCTAATTCTCTTTAACCAATCTGAGACAAGTTACAAACTCTACAACATTTACATGCAACCTATAAGAATCATCGCATTACCATACAGGGTTATATTTTAAACCTTAAAAAACTGCTTTTTGGAATCTTCTACCAGGCAGGCAGGGTTTGTTCTGACCTTTGGACTTGCCTGGGCAGAGGGTATTGCTCTATCAAAAAGGAGGATTACCTTCAGCCAGCTCTACCATTGTTTCTTAGTTACTCTTCAACTCAAACCTTGTCTTCATCTCGATTTCGACTATACTTTCCATCTTTTCAGCATCTTTTGCAAGGTAATCATATCTATAAGGCTTTCCTATTTCATCTTCCCCAACATTCCATGTCTTGGATGTACTTAAAGCAGTCACTGTTTAGCAGCCTGGGAGAGGTTATATCATGATGTTTATAGTTTGTTTGCCATTGAATCTGTACTCTCCTTTTGGTCCCCGCCTCTTGACTATAAGATGCTTTTTGATGAGAAACATAGGAATTGCCTAACTTGAATAAACAATAAAAAGCTCAGATACGAGGCTTCTGCCAGCCCCGTGGTTTCCAACACGTGTGCAGTTGCAGGACTTACATTATGCATTGGTTGGGTGTGAGTGGGGAGGGGAAAGACAATCATAGATGCTCATCCTGTACTGTTCCTGTGTCAAAATTTTGCCATGAAGTTTTCCTGAACACCTGAAGTTGTAGGACATACCAGATACCCTAAAAATTCTGTAGATTTAGATGCAACATAACATATTTGAGAAGTTTTCTTAAACACCACTCTGTATCATGAAAGGATTAAAACACTTGAGGTTTTTGAATGGTTAATGGATTTGCTACTTTTGAATAATCTGCTGAAAATATAAATGACTTTGTTCTTGCACGTGTCCACCATGGTTGTGCTTACTCCTCTGTGCAGATGTTAGGTTTATTGTAGGAGAAAAGCTTAATGTATTTATTTCACAATCAGCAAGTTCCTACAGATGCATAAAGTACTTTAAAACTTGGTTAAGCATTAAGCTGTTAGAGTCATAGTATATATTAAAAAAGTTGAAATCTGCTGTTACGTTTTTTCTGCTTTGTATCTTTTTTGGTTGGAATATTCCAAAACTACCAAATTTTCAGTAAAATGTTGGTGCCAGCATTTCTTTGGGGGGGGCAAATCTAGCTGTTTTTGGTTCTCTGCCTCTGAAAACCATGGATGTTTTCTGAAGATGACTGTGGGATTCATGTTTGTTGGACTGCTTCTAAGGCAGATTCAGTTCACAAGATTCTTTTGTTCAGTGGTGGTATTTTAAGGCGCTTTAACTGCTAGTCTCATACTGAGATATGACTGACTAAAGACTTTTCTGGTTATTGTAGTCTACAACCTAGTCACTGTTTTTATAACTAATTAAATTCTTACATCAATGGGATAATTATCTTGCTCTTCTGTGATTCTTTTAGATCTTCAGGATTCCCTTAAAAAAAATCACAGGACTCGCTCTATATGCGTGAGACAAGTGTTTCTTACCCAGTGTACTTGTCTTTATCATTCAGCTTCTGAACAGAACTTAATATTCTTGCTGCCTCTGAGTTAGTTCACCTGGCAGTAAATTCCTCTTGTAACAAACATAGGGGGCATGTTTGAGTTGTGCAGAAAGCATATAAAAAGCCCTGCTGGCTCCTTTCCCACTATTTGGCATAATGACAAGCAGGAGCAACTGCTGCTTAGTTGTGGTAATATTAAATTACAGCAAAGTAACTTTGTTCATATTGTTGACAACATTAACCAAACCTATGTTGCAAATTGTGTATTTTTTTTACTGTATGGAGGTGGTGGATGAAATATGAGACGGAGTTAATACCGTGGTCTATGATGATTTGAAGCCAAAATTATCTTAACTTCAGTAGTCCTAATGAAGTATTTTTGGCTTTCAGCTGTAATGTTTGTGGTTTCTATAAACACTTTTAATTAGAAAAGTGATTCTGCTATTGTAAATCTAAGTGCAGGTGGCTTTAGAAAACAACAGTCACTTTTTTACAAGTACTGTGCAACTTCTGATGAGACATTAAAAAAGGTCTCAGGTCGTCATTTAGAGAAGGAATCTAGTTAGCTAGCTGTTTTTGATCAATCTTGTTTTAGTCATAAAGATGACAGTTGAAACAAAAAAAGTGGTCACTGGGTTTGTGTAAGCTAATAACCTGCTTTTAAACAACTCTAATGGAACATAAACTGCAGATTGTTGTATTCATCAAGTAAGGCAAATGAAGGTATATAATCAGCTGTTGATAATTTTCTGCTGTCTGCTGATTTTTACTTGTGATTAGGTAGTCAATCTGTATTCTAAGACTGTATATTTAACAGTGTTTTCAGTGTTTGGACTGTGTTAGTTCAGATTGTCTTTTGGAAAACACTGCAAATACTAATTTGCAGTGAAGATCTGAGGATAAGCACATTGCAAATAAATTTAGACTGTAACTGTTACTATATCTTAACATCAATTCTACTTACTAAGATTATCACTTTTATAACTACTTCTAGCCTAGTGGCTTCTTTTTATTAACCTCTGTTGCAATTAAAGGTTTTAAGTGCTGTAGGCAATGTTATGAACAGAACAACAAAATTAATGACTAATAAATACAACATGTAAATTCAGTGGTTATAAATTAGCAAAAACTACAATGTTAACATAAATATCAATGCTAACATTTAATCAATTAGCTGTTTTTTGTAACAACTCAGAAGTGTTCTATTACAGACTGTCTTCTAGTTGCACACTTGAATGCCAGCATTACTTGAGATGCTGTACTTGAGAAGGACTGAACTGAGGCCTTTGTGCAATTATGCCTCACTTGCAGTATTTTCATAGTTTGCATAAACTCGGTGCAGATCAGTGTGCATACAGTCTGGAATTCTTCTCAAGAACAGCCTTGCATCAGTTGTCTGTGGATGTTAGTATCAGATTTAAAGTACCCAGCTTCTGTTTTATTCTTGGCTTCAGTAGAATCCTTATCCCTGACAAATATAGGGTGAGCAGAGTAAAAACATCTTTGGTTTTTGTATAGGGTGTGTTACTGTTTATAGGACATCAGGTGTAGAAAGCTGATTTTTCTAGAGCAGCATAGTATGCTTTGTGCCTCTCTTTCCACTGACATATGTTTTCTTTGCACAGTTTGTTGCATAATTTAAGGACCCGGATTTAAGGCTTGGAAGCCCATCCCTTGTGTTTCTTGGTTTATGACTGTCGGCTTTGTGGAATACGGCTGAGATGAAAGGATTTCTCGAGGATGCAAATTACTCCATTGGTCTGTTGGATGAAGGAGCAACCCTTGCAGATGTTATTGACAACTGTATTTATGAACATACTCATGTAAGTTTGCTTTCCAAATCTTTTGATTTAGTTCCCTAAGTTTTCAAACTAGGTCAAGGGATTTTAGAACTGATGAGCTGTCAGCAACAGAGGAACAGTCAGCTAAGCCTCACTCACCTTTATGAAGTAGTTTCCTCTTCTAATTCTGCATCTTTGCTGTTTTTTTGCTTTGGGCAGAATTCTGCTGGGGAAATTTGGCCATCAGTTCTTGCCCCTCTGAGTGTGGCTAGCAGGAAAGTAGTCTGGCTGATGTAATTAAATGCAGGTTCCCATCTCATTGTTTCAGGAGGTTTTATTAGCAGTGGGCTTCAGATCAAGCTCCTGAAATTGTGCAGGTGGATATATTCAGTTAGAACCTTTTTGTTGTTGCTCTTTCCCTGAAAATGTGGCAGAGTTCTGACAAATGTGTATGCTGAGCCAGTTAAAAGCCATGTTTAAACTTTCTGTGGGCCATCAGGGTTTATATTTATATATCTTCCTGTTACCCCTCCCCACTGGAAACTCTGGTACAAGCACATTGTGAAGTGCCATCTTTCAAGACAAACTGGTGTAAAAGCTACTGAAGTTTAGCAGCCAACTGGAAAGAAACTTGAATAATTCTGTGTATACAATAATATTTTTTTTAATAAGGCTTTACTCATTTCTTAGGAGGCAGGAAGATGTAGCTTTTGTTCTGTAGACAAAGTTCTAGAAAGAGCAGACTTTTAAAAAGTTCCATATTAAAGCAAATCCTGTATTCTTCATATGCCATACCTGTGAGTTCCTCACTTTTCCCTTGGTTTATCAGAACTAATACTCATGTGCAAGTGCTCAACTATAGTACAGCAAATAGCTAAATTCCATGGCCTTCTGAACTCAGGTGTAGGATTCCCAAATCCTGATTCCTAATATTCTTTTTCTGTCTAGCAAATAAATAGGTAAACTACTGGCAACATGTCATGTCTCCAACCACTGGCTGGCTCACAGAGGATAGCTGCCTCCTGCTGCTTTCATTTACTCCTTTAGCTCAAGGGGTAGAGGCCTGTGCCATGGATCTAAAGCTCCAGATCCCATTCCTGCTGGTGACCCGTACAGGGGGTCAGTATGCTTCCACCCGATGGAATTTCTATTTGTGTTTTTTAAACAGAAAATAAGACTTTGTATAAAATAAGCCACATCATATAGAGTTTCATATCTGCGAAAGACAAGTGCTAGAATTAACATTTGATGTACAGTCTCAATTCAGATCGATCATGTATTTTGTGATGGGCTTTAATTGATTTTCAGTAGGCCACTCACTCACAGTAATTTTACTGAGTGCACATTATGAGCAAATCTGGAATGATCTGTTTGCATTTCAATCCACTACACCCACATCATGACCTGATATTGAGAAAGACTTTGTAACAGATGTGCAAAGAGAACTTAACTCCCAGAAAGGTCTGTGCATTTTCTTAAAGATTATGTACTTGATTCTGTCACCTCTAGCATGAAGTCTGGTTCTTAAAATTCCTTTTGAATTTCATTCTTCACAAGATGTGGAGAACAGTCTCACACTTGACTTCCTGTACTAAAATACAGTCAGACAAATTTTCAGTAAAACAAGCTATTAGCTGGATGTTAATGTTAGTGCATCAGATTTTATTCCTTGTATGAGAGATAAATTACATTGAGACTGTGGAAGCTTTCATCCCAGTGGATTTTCTTCCTATTAATAGTTGCAGATTTCTGAAAATAAAAAGTTGGAAGAAATGTGTAACTTAATCTGTTTTTTTAGATAAAATCAGCATTTGGCAGTAGACTCTTTTATTCACGAAACTCAGAATATTGTCTAAATAGCATTTGAATATCTCTGAAGTGGTAGGTATTCCCTTTGATTTTTTTTTTAACTAGTTCAAATTGCTAGGTGAACAGAAAAACATTGTTCAGGTCAAATCTAAATGTTAAGAGCAGGGTAAAAAAAAGGTACATAGTTCTTTAAAACTTTGGGTTGTTTGTTTTGACAGAGAACCTAAAATTTCAGATGTTTTATTTTCCTATTCTTCCTTTTGCAGACTGGAAAAAAGGCATTTTATGTTGGTGATCTTGGAAAGCTTGTAAGGAATAACATACAATGGCAGAACGTGATGGCACCAATAAAGCCATTTTATCCTGTAAAATGCAATTCTACTCCAGGTGTACTCGAAATTCTGGGAACCCTTGGTGTTGGTTTTGCATGTTCCAGTAAAGTAAGTTTTTCTTGCCCGTGTGCCTTATTTTCTTTTATATGTCTGCTGGCTTAAATTCATCTCTTTGGTGTTCAGTGCCATGACTATAAATAAAATTTGAGCTATGAACTCATTTGTAACTGGCTGTTGAAAATCTATTATTTTGCCCTAGAAGCAGTAGATAGTTTTCCTTTTAGTGGGACAGTAAAGCACATCTAATAAAAATTCAGGCAAGATGGTGCAGTGCGTTTTGTCAGACTCTGGTGTGCTCCTGTTTTTCAGTCTGAGATGGCATTGGTGCAAGACCTGGGCATTTCTCCTGAAAACATCATATTCACAAATCCTTGCAAGCAAGCCTCTCAGATCAAGTATGCAGCAAAGGTTGGGGTGAACATCATGACTTGTGACAATGACATTGAGCTGAAGAAAATTTCACGTAACCATCCAAATGCCAAGTAAGTGTCAAAATTCTGGTTTTGCTTTTAATGTGGGGGGAAACTTAATTTGCCTCTATTCTGGGTGGTTTGAGTTGCAAGCAAAGTACGTGGCTTCTTTAGTACAAATCACTTGTACCTCTTCTTTGTCTCATTTGAAGGTAACTTTTTTGCATTTCTTCCTACTGAGTCTTGGCTTCCTAATACCATAGCCCTTAGTTTGGGAGAAAGCTTGGGAGAAAGTGATTTTTTTTTTTTTAGGGCAATGTTCATGTAAAGGTTTCAGTGATTAAAGTTCAGAAGTCTGGCATTTCATCATCTGCAAATCCATCTTCCTCCTGCTGTTTTGGCTTCAGTGTTACCTTTCAGGGAGTTCTGTGTTATCCTAGTGTCTCTGACTGAAGTCAGGGCTGAGCTACCAGCCAATGACCGTGTGCATTGGATCCCCTTCTGGGGTTTGGGCACACTCTGCAGGTCTCTCAAGTACATCTACAGGTATTTCCACAGTGAGAAATTTGACTCCAGTTCTCTTTTCAGACACTTTGGTATTATCTCAACTGCTTTCTGTAGAAAAGTGATCAAAGCTGATATGGTTTCTAAATATGGCAATTTTATTGCTGCCAATGTATAATGGTCTCTTGGACTGATAGGCACTCATGTCATTTAACATCCCATCCCTCAAATGTGAATGCTTTAGCTGTGGGCCATGCCTTCAGGAAATACCAGAGTCAGAGCTTAAGTGAATGTTATGGTGCTTTGCAGTGATTAAAGGTATAACTTTCCATAAATGTCATTAGAGAAACTGAATGATTATTAAAGTATTGTGTCTTCTCCCAAAACTGTGACCTTTTTTAGGTTTGGGTCTTTTTTTTTTTGGGGGGGGCGTGGTGGTGGTATTTATTTGAGAGAGTTTTTTTGTTTGTTCAAGACTACAAGATTTGGTATTGCTGTTGCTGGTGATTACACTTCATCCTCATGGAAGTCCATCTCTGCTTTGCATACTGGATAGAAATTTCTGTGCAAAAATGTATGATTATTTTTTTCTGAAACTACTGGCCCTGGTGTACTTAGTGGATTTGAAAGCCTTGGCAGTGCTAAAGCTGACTGGTACATCATTAGTGTTTTACCAGTTATTTACTGGTTGGTTAAGAGTTTTGTTACTTTTTATGTTTTATGATTCTAACTACCTCTTTGAGAAAGTCTTGTCTGTGATAACATCCACAGCAGGAGAATTTAGGATGCAGGTTTTTCTTGAGCCAGAGAAATTGTAAATCAGGGAGGCAGGATGAAGGAGTATCATGAGCTAGAGAAAAACCATAAAAACTCTACTTTTTTTCAAGGATCCTATTGTCTAATACTTGCAAAAGTTCCTGTTTACCAAGGGCAATAAACTCAATTTCTACAAAAGAACTGTAATTTGCTATCTACATTTTTTTTAGAAATATGATCTCCCTTATTGATTAGAATTTTTTTTCCTCATTTTATTAGAATTATCTTACTCAGGTCATTTTAATGTTGATGCTCAAGTGACTTTTTTTTTTTTCTTCCTTGGCATAATTTCCAAAAGTCCAAGCTGCTATGTAGCCTTCTTTTTCCTATGTGTGGTTGTTAGAGCTGGGTTGTTTGCATAGATGAAGCCAGCATGTTTTGGCTGAGGAAATTATATTTAGGAAGATGTGATTCTTCTCATTTTCTGAAAATTTGTGTAACTTAGCACTGAACTCAGTAGTGGGGGAGAAGTGTCTTATTATAACAGATGTTTCTGCCTTTGGAAGACTTACCATCTCAAATGATTGCAATTTTTTTAAGATGAGAAATATCAGGAAGGAGTGCTTAGGTATTGCTTTTCTTTTTTATATCTTTTAAGATTTTTCCAGGCAAAGTTTAACTGCAGAGCTTCCTGGTGTCCTAAGAACTTCAGTAGAGGCAAGGGTGCTACAAGTATCAATTCTTCTTAACAGTAAAAAGTAAAACCAAACTCCAAAGATGCACATCACATTGTAGCCCTGCTCTGTCTGGCTGAAACCCAGGAGGAAGAATCTTGTTAGATTCCTGGAAGTCAGATTTAGTGGGTTTTGCTCAAAATATACCTTGATTCATTTAAAATGCTGCCATAATAATTCATCAATAAATAAAGCATTGGATGTCTTTAAGGAGGGGTTTTGACTAATCTTAACATGACATTACAAATCATGGTATGGATTTGAATTTTTCTATTACATTTTAAAGAGTTTGGCTTGTAACAATTTTTTGTTACAGCTGGCACATTTTTCCAAATGCTTCACAAAATATTGTCTGACTAGAGATTTTTTGAACAGAATTTTTTGAACAGAATTTTCTGTGCTAGTGGGGAAGCAGGAAATAAGATACCAGCCAGTTTCTCAAGAGGAAATGGTATAAGTTAAAGTAAAGGATTGCTGGGCAGCCTGTGTGGCAACTTAGGACTTTTTGCTCTTTACAAAACCCATTCTCAGCATATCATGAAACATTTATAAAGTATTTGTAGAAATCATAGTAGGTGTAGTGGCTAGGCTGAGTTCTGTTTGTTGCCTTTCTTACAAAGATCTGTTTCACTCTGGGTGCAGAGTTTCTTCACTCATTTACACTCCCCATCCTGGTTAACTGCAGCGTGCTCTGTCCAGTCTGTGTGTATGTCTGTTTAGTTTACTGCATGGCTAATTAATTGATCTTGTGGGGATGTGACTTTCCCAGTGGACAGCAGTTTGAACCTGGGAGGTTTGGATGTGACCATGCCTTTGCCCCTCAGGTGTTACTTTAACATAGAAGAAGGTCAGCATTGGCACTGCAGTTGGTCAGACCTACCCAAAATGAGGCTTTGACCAGAGAGAGGGAGGAGTCCATGGCATAAGAATGTAGGAGATGGTACTGGCTGCCTCTCTGCTCTGCAGTGTCCTGGAAGAAGGGGCAGGGAATGAATTGACCACTCTGCCCTCCTCATCCTCAGTCCATGTGCTTAGCCAGAAGGGGAGATTGTGTGATACAGCCATTGCCAGCCTGGTGTTCTCCAGATGCTGAGTTTAACTAAATCTTACATGTGTCTGACTGAAGGGGAGCCTCTTGGCTGGGGAGGAGGACAGAGATGGGAAAAATTATATTACTCTTACTGATTTTATGAGGAACTATGCTTTACTGGAAGGTAATGTTATTTTTTATTACAGCACTCAACAGACTCTTGCTGCTACAAGAGTCTTAGTTGCTGCATTTCGAAATCCCTTGTCCTTGTTGGCTCCATGTTTTAGCCCCTAATTGCTAGTTTTTTCTCTGTACAGGATTGTTATTATTAGGTTGCCTTGATTCATCCATCGATGGAGCTGGAGTACTGACAACATAATCAACACACTTCTGACAATCTTCAGGCTTCACATGTGCTGATGATGTAAACCAACTGCCCCAATCATCTTCCCCTTCTCTTAGGCTCTTACTGCACATTGCCACAGAAGACATTACTGCTGGTGAGGAGATGAATATGAAGTTTGGCACCACCCTGAAGAACTGTAGGCACCTCATGGAATGTGCTAAGGAGCTGGGAGTCCAAATAGTTGGTGTCAAGTGAGTAACTTCATTGTCCTCTGCTGGCTGAGCAGATACTGTGTGATGTACTTAAGATGCAAAATAGAAAATAAATTTTCCCCGTGGCGCTTCTTTACAGGGTTAAAAAAATCAAAAACCCCAGACAAACAATATCACATCAATTAGAATCATTGGTTTTTGCTTGCAACACAAACTAGTATGAAAAAAGTAACTATTACAGGCATCAAAGCAATATGAAATGAAGTATCAGAAATCCTTCTGTCAGCATGAAAACTAAGTTTGAAAGCCTTTCCTATTCTCTAACTGTACTCTTAAACTTCTGTGGTAACTTGATTTGTATTTTTCCAGCAATAAACAGCATAACAGAAGCCCTAGTATAGCATGGAATAGATTGGATAGCTTGAACAAGATTAACATGGGGTCAGATTTTCTAAGAGTTAGGGTCGTTTGCCACTCTGATCATATCAAGACAAAATACTCTTAAGATAAGTGTTTGACTTGCAGGTGACAGGAATGAATCCTAGAGTTCCAAGTTCTTACAAATGATCTGTGGTATTTTAATTGGAAGCTTGATGGATATTTTACTATATGGGAGAAAAAAGCATGCACAAGTCTGCTCTGTCTGCCTTCAGCTACAAATCTGTCACATGCTCATGACTCTTTGGAAAGCAACCAAACAAGTAAATGGATCATCAAGACAAGCTTAAAAAAATTAAGCCAAATTTTGATGATTTAAGCCACAATTGTTTTGATATGTGTTCGAAATGGATGTTAAAGCATAAACTACAAATGTCTTTAAAAATTAGATAGTACTGAAAAATGTCTTTGTATAATGCCTTAACCAACTTTATTAAAAAACCTTGTGCATTATTTTTATTTAAGTAATTAAAAAATCCACATGTGGATTCATGCAAGTGAGTCTGAAAAGTGACCTTTCCCTCAAACTGGCATTTCTTAAAGGAGTAGGCTTGGAGTAGAGAGCACTGTGGCTCGGGTGTGTATGGTCTGTGTAGAACCAGCAAACCATACTCCTCTTGAGGAAGCCATGGCAATGCTGGCACTTGTTTCAGCACCTCAGTGACTAACTGCATATGGCAGTACTTGCATCTTTAGAACAAGGAACAAGAGGGGATTCAGGAGCTTTTCTTCTCTGCAGCTTTGGCACCTAAGAACAACTTTAAGCCACACTAATGGTGAAGACTGAAAAATTCAGTAAATCTGTTATTTCTCAAAGATGAGAATATTGTGGAACATTCTTAGAATTGAGGAAGACAGTTCTCAAGTACAAGTCCAATGAAATAGAAGGCAGTGGTGGTCTGAGCTTATTCTTTGCACAGTTGCTGTATTACCATTTATGCTTGTTTTGAGACACTTGGGTGTGAGTTGCTTCTGTTGCTCTTTTATATGGTGAAACAATTTGCTTAGTCTGAAAGCTGCATGGTTCAGTGTATTAACTGTGTTTTCATTTCTTTCAGATTTCATGTTTCAGGCTCCTGCAAGGATCTGCAGACGTACATTCATGCTATATCTGATGCTCGGTGTGTGTTTGACATGGCTGTAAGTACATCCACACACACGTGCAATTCTATTCTAATCATACTAACTAAACAACTGCATTCTTTCCAAAATAAATCATTGGAGATGGAGCTTTTAGTAAAGAACTAAATACTCCTTTGTGATGTGTGGTAGAAGTAGAACCAACTTTGTCCTAAGTATGGTAATGGACACTGTCCCACTGACAGGCAGTAGCCTTGCATGCTATTTAAATTAGTTTCCCACATTGGCTCAAGGCTTTTTCATATTCACATCTCAGTCCTGCAAATACCTAGTTGATGCTTTTAGGTTACATTGAAGTTAAACAATTGTATGCTGGCATCTATTGTTGTATGAGAAGTTTGTAAACTAAACAGAGAAGACTAAAAGTCTTCTTGCTTTTATTACTGCAGTTAGTGCCTTAGCTGTGGCTGGTAAACACATGGGGGCAATAAAATTGAGGATCTTGCTGATCTTTGAGTAATTCCTTGTAGTGGTCTTGTCACATAATTTGTGAATTCCTAAAGCTGTCTTGTCAGAATGGACCCCCTGCATTCATTGCAGCAAATACTGTCTTAATATAACAAAGGCCACAAGATGGGAGTTGATAATGCTGTGAGACTTGCAGAGAATTGAGTCACCAGCCTCTATTGACATCCAGTGCTTTGCTGCTTGATTTAATGGAGCTGTACTGTGCCCTTACTCCCTGACTTAGATATACTCAGCTAAATATTTTCAAAAGCTTAAATATGTAAGCACAGAAAACAGTCACAATAAGGAGCACAAAACCATTTTTGCATTTACAGTTATTCATGTACTTACCTTCTGCCTATGCATTTTAGGAAGAATTTGGCTTTAAGATGAACATGTTGGATATTGGTGGGGGCTTCACTGGTTCAGAACTTCAGCTGGAAGAGGTATGCAATGTGTTGGAAGTTGAAACTCTTTAATTTTGAAGAAATTGAAGTTTTTAACCTTCAAACTGCAGCTTGAATTAATAGCTGAAACATAGTTTAAGTGCCATGTTAGACTGTAACTCCAGATCCCAATAGTTGGGTTTGTGATCTTGATTATGGATAGAGTAATCAGTTCTTGGAGGTGATCATCACTTTTGAATCCTGTTCATACTGGGTGAATGCTCATTTAAGTGTGTTACAAATTAAATTACTACCTGAAGCAACTATTAGCAGTAGTAATTCAAGGTTTTTTTCACTGTTGTTCAGCTGGTGACTCTTGCATGGTTTGGGCCAGGGTACCTTAGCATGCTTTGGATCATAAACCCTGTTGCTACTGAATGACAGCTTCTGGTATTCTGCTTTAGAACTGAAAGCTAAAGGTTTTGATTTGGCTGGCCTCTGATTTGGCCTCAATGTCATCTCTAGTATGAAGTGGCAAGTAAAACAGATACCCAGTTTATACTGTTATGTTGTCTTAAACACAGACTCCATGAATTCAGGACAGTGAAGTGATGCGGTGAGGAGTTAGTAACAGCAATTAGGGCTTTTCTCCCAATTATAATGGCTTTGTTACTTGCCCAAAATGTTAATCTTCAAATATTCATCTTAGGATATGAACATTAGTATTAAACAATTGTTTCTTACATGATACTGTCAGAACTGATGACAGAAAGGCCCTTTGCCTGTTCTTGTGGATTGGGGTGTAATGTTACATTATCTGTTGTGCTGGATGGACATGGAAATGACTGGTGCAGTCTTGAGTGTATCACAGCTTGAAGCTTGGTTGTAAAGGGAAACTGTGCAGTACTCAGATTCTTGGGGCTCAGTCATCAGTGTTTAGCAGAATGACCAATTTCCTTACATGTTTTTTTATAAATTGTGGACCTCTGGTAAAGGCACTTCTCAGAGAACTGAGGACAGAGTAAGCATTTGTGCTGATTAGACCTCTAGACCTGTTGCTGACTGGAGGTGTGTGTGTGTCTGACTGAGTTCATTGGTCTTACCTGTAACTTCAATTTCCTAGGTTAATCATGTCATCAGGCCATTGCTGGATGTCTACTTTCCTAAGGAATCTGGTGTTAATGTGATTGCAGAGCCTGGATGTTACTATGTTTCATCTGCATTTACACTGGCAGTGAATGTCATTGCAAAGAAGACTGAGTGTGATAAACTTCTTCCTTCTGGAGGTAGGGGTTGGATTTGTTTTCTCTATTATGAATCAGTATCACAAGCCCACTAGTTTGTTTATATATTTAGTGCATCCCTAATTCTTGCACTGTAATGTGCCTTTTGGGTTCTGAGCAGGTGTTCTCTGTCTATCTCACTGTTGCTTTTATGTGGCACTTGTATCCTTATTAGGCTGAATGTATATTGGGTGCTTCTCAGCACAAGTTAGAAGGCTCTGTATTAGAACATAAAAAATCACATCACAGAGCAAGCTACTTCTCTGCTTCCATGGATTTATATTCTTAGCAGTGGGTATTACTGAAAGTATTAATTTTATTAAGCTTCACACTTAATGTTATAACTGAATTTATAATCTGGTCTCATACAGATTACTCTGCTTGTAATTCTCCCATTCCAGTATATATGGAACCCCCTTGTCAGGAGAAAGCAGCTGACTTAAGTTAGATTGCAAAAGGACTACTTATGACAAAACATGCATGCAAGACAACTTCTTTTTTTACTTCCAGTGGAGCAAACCAGGAATGATGATGAACCAGTATTTACATATTACATAAATGATGGTGTTTATGGTTCTTTTGCAAGTAAATTGTCTGAGAAACTGAATACTATCCCAGAGGTTCACAAGGTAAGTCCTTCTATATTCTTCAGAGGTAGTCCTTACTATCCCTATCTACTGAATATATATTTAACACTTCATACATAAATAATTGCATATTAATTATTAAATTAACCTTCTGTATAGTTGAAATTTTTCTTATTCGATCAACTGAAGCCTGAATTGCCTCACTCATTTCCATATAGAAATACAAGGAAGATGAGCCTCTGTTTGCAAGCAGCCTTTGGGGTCCATCCTGTGATGAGCTTGATCAAATTGTGGAAAACTGTCTTCTTCCTGAGTTGAGCGTTGGAGATTGGCTGATCTTTGACAATATGGGTTCTGGTACCCTGGGGGAGCAGTCTGCCTTTAACGACTACCAGAGGCCACTGATTTACTACATGATGTCTTTCAGTGACTGGTAAGAAAACTCTCTTGGTAGTGGCAAGGTTGCTTTTGCTTCCTTCAGGAGTGTACACTTACAAATTACATTCAGTGGCAAATATAGGAAAATCATAAGTGCAAGAATGTGCCTTTTTAGTTGGGGGGGTTGTCTCTTATCTGACTGCTGAGACTAAACTGAGATCTGTGATAAAATGCCTGCTTTGCTGTAGGGGTGACCAAATATCTGACTGGCTCACCTGTGAGTTCAATGGCAGTTGTCAAGTCTTTTACTGGCTCAGCAAAGCTGTTTAATGAACCTGTGAGCATTCCTGATACAAGGAACTGCAGCTTGTGTTCAGAGTTGGCCCCATCATGGGCAGGGAGGGCAGGGGTGCTCTTGTGGTGAGGGAGAGTGTGATACCCCATTTCTGTGAGTGCCAGGCACTGGCACAGCTGGGCTCCCCTCTGCCAGGCAGGGCCAGTTGGCCTCAAATGCTGTGCTGGGGCTGCTGTCTGAAGGGAAATTGAACCTGAAGACATGTTACTGCATCTCTTGACTTTTCTGCTGCAGGGATGAGATGCAAGATGCTGGAATTGCTTCAGACACATTGATGAAGAACTTCTTCTTTGTGCCTTCGTGCATTCAGCTGAGCCCGGAAGAACGCTTTTCCACTGCAGCTTAAACAGGCATTAACGCTTCATTAGACCTGCAGTTGCAAGTCTGTAGTTTGTCTGGTCAACATTCCAATGTGGAAGAAATGGAACAATCTTGAATTCAATTCATTCTCTTTGAAACTTGAAAAATAGTAATAGTAATGGGGACCAGGCAAAGCAAGCTACAGCTACAATTCATTGGGGGGGAGGGTTAGATAATTGTGTCCAAATTTAAAATCAAGTTCATTCAACCCCTGAGCGTTAAATATGCAACAAAATGGATGACTTAGTGGAGATGGAAACCCATCCACTTGGGTTCTTCAACAGTTTACATACAAGTACACAGTTTTTATACTAAGGATTCCTGTTAGAAAAGTCTTGTAAAGTTATTGTCTTTCGCCCAGATATATCAAATGTCAGTGGGAGACCAGTGTGACTTCATTAGATGTTTTAGTGTATTTAGAATGTGTAAATTTGTGCTTTGAACTGTAGTTTAATAAATGTAAAATTGCATCATAGTATTTGTTGTATTTGACCCTTGATGTATCCCTTGTATGATTGCAATAAAACTTTGTGTAGATTTTACTGTTTTTCAGGCTAACTTTGGGAGAAACTAGGCAGGTAGCTATAAAATAGATGTTTATGTGATTGATTTGAGAAACCTTCTTTTCTCTAGCCCATTGGTTCAGCTGTGTGTTAAACAGTAAAAATTTTAAGACTGATCAATCTGTATGAAGTGGAAGTCATGTAAGTTTCCTGGAAGGCTAAAAGGCAATTTGTGGTGTGTTTCTAGAGCATGACCTTAGATTCAGTTCTTCACACCAACCAGCTAACCTGCACTAGGCATGGGTGTGCACGGAGAGGTTGTCTCAGCTTGTGTGCATGCAGTGCCCTGAGGCAGCATGGGTTAGTCCAATTCTGCATGTTGTCACAGAACCTTTGGCTCTTTTTTTAGTAGATTTTGTTTGAAAAGTCTTAACTTTCAATTTCAGCTAGTTCTGTATAGTGCTGACTCTAGGGTAGGGCTGCCCAAGACTACAGAAACCTCAAATGCTCTCTTGCACTGGACTTCATTTAGCTGTCTCCATAATGTAAAGGTAAATCAGACTGCTGCTGCAAGTACATGTGCATTGAGTAATGGGCTGCCAGAATTGGTCAGAGAATTTCTTTATTGTGTTACTGCAGCCTCTTGTTTTCTTCAAGATCCTTTGCTTACTTTCTCACTTTAGTTTCCCTGCTTGAAAACTGGAGGAAGGAGGAGAAGGAGATGTTAGGGTTTTAAAATTATGCACTGAGGTCTGGATCCTACAGACAAAAGGAACTTTAAAAACTCTTTAGTTGGAAGTAAAATTTCTACGTTTTGGCTGCAAGTGTATTTCACATGAGTGCCAGCTGGTAGGAAATTTTATTTTCTGGCTCTGTAAAGCAAAGATTTTATAAAACATAACGAACTTCTACATGAAAGTAAATTCTCCGTTTAGATTTGTCAGAACAGTTTTACAGGCCAGTTGGAGAAACAAAGTGGCTTATGCTTTGGAGATGCAGTCTAAGAAATACTTATTACTGTAATTTAATGTGGAAGTGGAAAGGGAGTGAATGGTAGGGGAAACCTGTGGTTTGGTTTTGGTTTTCTGGTTGTTTTTTTTGAACCTGAAGTTACTGGCTGACCATGTCAAGCAGTGATGTGTTTACCTGTTGAGGTCTTTCTAGACGAGACAGACTTGTGTGGTTTTTGACTAAATGCAACTACAGTTGCCTAAGGTTAGATAATTAACAGGATTGTCATACAGTCTTTGGGAGCTGTTTTATGTTAACTTGCAGTTAAGTAGAAAACAATTTCTCTCTAAATGCAGCAGTGATCAGAGCAGAAATACTCACTGTACTTGAAGCCAGTCTGCCATTAAAGCCAACCTGGAGTCTGAACACAGTATGTATTTCAGTTTGATTTGCTACGTGCTACTGTTCATATTGTAACTGCAGTTCAGAACTTTTACAAAATGTGAAAGATGGACAATTTCTTTAGAGTACTTGGAAGTCCTGTAGCCCTGTTGTGCTCTCTAGAGAACTTGCTCTCTACAAGCCCCTCTTGCTTGCCGAGGCTGTGGCAGGAGCAGGGCTGTCTGACAGCCCTGCAGGTGCTGTGGTGCATGGTGAACAGCCCCTCCTGCTCAGCCTGAACACCCCCTGGTGCAGCCCTGCAGCCTCCACCCCATTTCCTAGGGCAGATCCAGGGCTGTGGGCCCGGAAAGGGCTGTGTGCCACTGCTGTTGCCAGTGACTCTTAGGAGGAAATGGTTCCAACTTTTCATTTTGTGCCCAAGCAGCTGCACAACTGGCTTACATTGGATCAGAATAAAAGTGGGTGCCCTGGATCCACCACTGGATATTTTGCTGCTTTCCATGTACTCTTGTTTCTGCTTTTTCTTAGGGGGAGGGTGGGGGTGGGGAGGGGTGTGTGGAGTTGTCTGATTTTTGTCTCTGGTTTGACCACTTGGTGGTTTTTAATTTTAAAAAGTCGAAACACCTAAAACAAACCCCAAAACAACACCCTCAAAAAAAAAAAAACCAACCCAAACCTTGGGCTAGAAAACAGCTTTTAATCCTTGCTCGCCAGACAACTGCCCTTGCTCTGGTCCAGGTTTATCTCGCTGAGCAAGGACTGTACCATGTGAGGCTCCTCTTCTGTGAGGAGGGGAGGGGGAATGTTCTCAGGGCTTTGCTGAAGCCCTGGACAGCAGATGCAGCCTGGATGCAGCAAGGGTGACAGTGGCTGCCCCAAGGAGGGGCTCAGAGGCTGCTGGCAGTGCCAGCTCCCTACTGCAAGGAGCCAGGAGAAGGAACAAGCTCTGTACCAAAGGAGGTTTAACTGGCCTGATCATAACTGAAGGAGAAAATTTCTGTCAGTGCCACATCTACTGCAGGAGGGTGTCAGATATTACACACCTAATTTTTCCTGTTGCTGGAAGTACTGCTCTGACTGCAGACTTGCTCCTTCTCTGAGCTTTTATTTCATCCCTTTATTAAAATTTTAAGTAAGTAGTTGCACGTAATTCACTACACTGGTTTACTGCTAGTTATTGCTTTACTGTGTGAGAGCCAGGTGCAGCAAGTACTTGCCCTGGATTTTAGGGAAAAGCATCTGCTGAGGGGAGTGGGGGTGTCTGCAGCACTGGCAGAGGGGCTGCCAAGAGAAGGCAGCTGAGGGGCTCTTTAACTCAGGGCTGTTCCCTAAGAGCTGGTCCTTTCCACAGAAGTGGGAAGAGTGGGACCCTTCCTCTTATGATCCTTATGCTTGGAGTAACAAGCTTTATTCACTTGATTTGCAAGCTTTTTTCACTTCGTATTTTCATCTTTTTGCAACTGCAGAGTCTTTGAGCTGAATTAGGGGCATTAACAGGATTACTCTCTTGACTCACAGGACAAAGCTAATTGTGATTGTCAGCCTGAGTTCAGATGGGGCAGCAACCTTCAACCGGCTGCTTCCCATAAGTCTGTTAAATATAAGGCTTTATTTTAATGTTCTCTTGAAATACTATAATGCTGCAGTGGGCAGCAGTGCAGGCCCCAGTCTGTCAAGTGTGCATCGTGTAACAGTACCTGTCCTGTTGTGCTATGACAAGACAGAGCAACTCCTTTGTATCAGTCAAATAGGGAAAGAATTTGGGCCCAAGAATCTGCATTTGGATCCCGATTGTGTATTTTGCTCAACTACCCAGTCTTTGAATTGTGACCCTTCTTCGTACCCTTAAGCAAACCACTCAGCTATTTGTGTCAGAAGCTTATTATACCTTTGCAGTGGCAATTCCTGGTATGAAGGTGATGAGGCAGAGAGGAGCTGTGCATTTGCCAGTCACTTGCTCCAGCCGAGGGCTGTTCTGGCAGAAGTGCTGGGCTCCACGGTGGGCACCGTCCTCCCTTCGAGCACCAGCAGTGCCCAGCGAGCCCCGGTGCGGGGATTGCCCGAGTACCCGCAGCAGCGGCCTTGGGGCACCGGGGCGGAGCCGCCCCAGCCCCG